>CAJZBB020000007.1:1800000-2244485 GCA_914767535.2 Dunaliella primolecta | reverse complement strand
TTAGGCTTGAGGATTGAGGAATTCTGATTTGAAGGAAAATGTTGGAGCCAAGAGGTATGATTAGAGGTTTGGCTCCAAGATTCAAGCTCTCAGCTCTCATCCCCCCAGTTGCCTTTTTAGTTTATATATGAAAAAAATGTGTTTAAGCAGCTAAAACAAGTGGAATGCCACTGTGCTCCAGATAGGCTTGAGGATTCAGGAATTCTGGTATATAGGAGAATGCTGGAGCCAAGAGGTATCGTCAGAGGTGTGGCTCCATGTTTCAAGCCCTCAGATCTCATCCCACCAGTGGCCTATTTCATTTGCCTAACAAATGAATTGTTTTTAAGCAGCTAAAACCAGTGGAACTCCAAGATTCAAGCTCTCAGCTCTCATCCCCCCAGCTGCCTTTTTATTTTATTTATGTGAAATAACGTGTTTAAGCAGCTAAAACAAGTGGAATGCCACTGTGCTCCAGACAGGCTTAAGGATTGAGGAATTCTGGTTCGAAGGAAAATGTTGGAGCCAGGAGGTATGATCAGAGGTGGGGCTCCAAGATTCAAGCTCTCAGCTTTCATCCCCGCAGTTGCCTTTTTAGTTTATTTATGTAAAATAATGAGTTTAAGCGGCTAAAACCAGTGGAATGCCACTGTGCTCCAGACAGGCTTGAGGATTGAGGAATTTTGGTACGTAGGAGAATACTGGAGCCAAGAGGTATCATCAGAGGTGCGGCTCCAAGATTCAAGCCCTCAGCTCTCATCCCCCCAGTAACCTCTTTCATTTGAATATGAAATGAATTGGTTGTAAGCAGCTCAAGTCAGTTGAATGCCATTGTGCTCTAGTTAGGATTGAGGATTGAGGAATTCTGGTTCGAAGGAAAATGCTGGAGCCAAGAGGTATGATCAGAGGTGTGGCTCCAAGATTCAAGCTCTCAGCTCTCATCCCCCCAGTTGCGTTTTTTATTTAAATATGAAAAAATGTGTTTAAGCAGCTAAAACAAGTGGAATGCCACTGTGCTCCAGATAGGCTTGAGGATTCAGGAATTCTGGTATATAGGAGAATGCTGGAGCCAAGAGGTATGATCAGAGGTGCGGCTCCAAGATTCAAGCCCTCAGCTCTCATCCCCCCAGTGGCCTATTTCATTTGCCTGACAGATGAATTGTTTTTAAGCAGCTAAAACCAGTGAAACTCCAAGATTCAAGCTCTCAGCTCTCATCCCCCCAGTTGCCTTTTTATTTTATATATGTGAAATAACGTGTTTAAGCAGCTAAAACAAGTGGAATGCCACTGTGCTCCAGACAGGCTTAAGGATTGAGGAATTCTGGTTCGAAGGAAAATGTTGGAGCCAGGAGGTATGATCAGAGGTTGGGCTCCAAGATTCAAGCTCTCAGCTCTCATCCCCCCAGTTGCCTTTTTAGTTTATTTATGTAAAATAATGAGTTTAAGCGGCTAAAACCAGTGGAATGCCACTGTGCTCCAAACAGGCTTGAGGATTGAGGAATTTTGGTATATAGGAGAATGCTGGAGCCAAGAGGTATCATCAGAGGTGTGGCTCCAAGATTCAAGCTCTCAGCTCTCATCCCCCCAGTTGCCTTTTTCGTTTTTATATGAAATATAATGTGTTTAAGCAGCTAAAACAAGTGGAATGCCAATGTGCTCCAGATAGGCTTGAGGATTCAGGAATTCTGGTATATAGGAGAATGCTGGAGCCAAGAGGTATCGTCAGAGGTGTGGCTCCATGTTTCAAGCCTTAGATCTCATCCCACCAGTGGCCTATTTCATTTGCCTGACAGATGAATTGTTTTTAAGCAGCTAAAACCAGTGGAACTCCAAGATTCAAGCTCTCAGCTCTCATCCCCCCAGTTGCCTTTTTATTTTATTTATGTGAAATAACGTGTTTAAGCAGCTAAAACAAGTGGAATGCCACTGTGCTCCAGATAGGCTTAAGGATTGAGGAATTCTGGTTCGAAGGAAAATGTTGGAGCCAGGAGGTATGATCAGAGGTGGGGCTCCAAGATTCAAGCTCTCAGCTCTCATCCCCCCAGTTGCCTTTTTAGTTTATTTATGTAAAATAATGAGTTTAAGCGGCTAAAACCAGTGGAATGCCACTGTGCTCCAAACAGGCTTGAGGATTGAGGAATTTTGGTATATAGGAGAATGCTGGAGCCAAGAGGTATCATCAGAGGTGTGGCTCCAAGATTCAAGCTCTCAGCTCTCATCCCCCCAGTTGCCTTTTTAGTTCATATGTTAAATATAATGTGTTTAAGCAGCTAAATTAAGTGCAATGCCATTGTGCTCTAGTTAGGCTTGAGGATTGAGGAATTCTGGTTCGAAGGAAAATGCTGGAGCCAAGAGGTATGATCAGAGGTGGGGCTCCAAGATTCAAGCTCTCAGCTCTCATCCCCCCAGTTGCCTTTTTAGTTTATATATGAAAAAAATGTGTTTAAGCAGCTAAAACAAGTGGAATGCCACTGTGCTCCAGATAGGCTTGAGGATTCAGGAATTCTGGTATATAGGAGAATTCTGGAGCCAAGAGGTATCGTCAGAGGTGTGGCTCCATGTTTCAAGCCCTCAGATCTCATCCCACCAGTGGCCTATTTCATTTGCCTAACAAATGAATTGTTTTTAAGCAGCTAAAACCAGTGGAACTCCAAGATTCAAGCTCTCAGCTCTCATCCCCCCAGTTGCCTTTTTATTTTATATATGAAATATAATGTGTTTAAGCAGCTAAAACAAGTGGAATGCCACTGTGCTCCAGACAGGCTTAAGGATTGAGGAATTCTGGTTCGAAGGAAAATGTTGGAGCCAGGAGGTATGATCAGAGGTGGGGCTCCAAGATTCAAGCTCTCAGCTTTCATCCCCCCAGTTGCCTTTTTAGTTTATTTATGTAAAATAATGAGTTTAAGCGGCTAAAACCAGTGGAATGCCACTGTGCTCCAGACAGGCTTGAGGATTGAGGAATTTTGGTACGTAGGAGAATACTGGAGCCAAGAGGTATCATCAGAGGTGCGGCTCCAAGATTCAAGCCCTCAGCTCTCATCCCCCCAGTAACCTCTTTCATTTGAATATGAAATGAATTGGTTGTAAGCAGCTCAAGTCAGTTGAATGCCATTGTGCTCTAGTTAGGATTGAGGATTGAGGAATTCTGGTTCGAAGGAAAATGCTGGAGCCAAGAGGTATGATCAGAGGTGTGGCTCCAAGATTCAAGCTCTCAGCTCTCATCCCCCAAGTTGCGTTTTTTATTTAAATATGAAAAAATGTGTTTAAGCAGCTAAAACAAGTGGAATGCCACTGTGCTCCAGATAGGCTTGAGGATTCAGGAATTCTGGTATATAGGAGAATGCTGGAGCCAAGAGGTATGATCAGAGGTGCGGCTCCAAGATTCAAGCCCTCAGCTCTCATCCCCCCAGTGGCCTATTTCATTTGCCTGACAGATGAATTGTTTTTAAGCAGATAAAACCAGTGGAACTCCAAGATTCAAGCTCTCAGCTCTCATCCCCCCAGTTGCCTTTTTATTTTATATATGTGAAATAACGTGTTTAAGCAGCTAAAACAAGTGGAATGCCACTGTGCTCCAGACAGGCTTAAGGATTGAGGAATTCTGGTTCGAAGGAAAATGTTGGAGCCAGGAGGTATGATCAGAGGTTGGGCTCCAAGATTCAAGCTCTCAGCTCTCATCCCCCCAGTTGCCTTTTTAGTTTATTTATGTAAAATAATGAGTTTAAGCGGCTAAAACCAGTGGAATGCCACTGTGCTCCAAACAGGCTTGAGGATTGAGGAATTTTGGTATATAGGAGAATGCTGGAGCCAAGAGGTATCATCAGAGGTGTGGCTCCAAGATTCAAGCTCTCAGCTCTCATCCCCCCAGTTGCCTTTTTCGTTTTTATATGAAATATAATGTGTTTAAGCAGCTAAAACAAGTGGAATGCCAATGTGCTCCAGATAGGCTTGAGGATTCAGGAATTCTGGTATATAGGAGAATGCTGGAGCCAAGAGGTATCGTCAGAGGTGTGGCTCCATGTTTCAAGCCTTAGATCTCATCCCACCAGTGGCCTATTTCATTTGCCTGACAGATGAATTGTTTTTAAGCAGCTAAAACCAGTGGAACTCCAAGATTCAAGCTCTCAGCTCTCATCCCCCCAGTTGCCTTTTTATTTTATTTATGTGAAATAACGTGTTTAAGCAGCTAAAACAAGTGGAATGCCACTGTGCTCCAGATAGGCTTAAGGATTGAGGAATTCTGGTTCGAAGGAAAATGTTGGAGCCAGGAGGTATGATCAGAGGTGGGGCTCCAAGATTCAAGCTCTCAGCTCTCATCCCCCCAGTTGCCTTTTTAGTTTATTTATGTAAAATAATGAGTTTAAGCGGCTAAAACCAGTGGAATGCCACTGTGCTCCAAACAGGCTTGAGGATTGAGGAATTTTGGTATATAGGAGAATGCTGGAGCCAAGAGGTATCATCAGAGGTGTGGCTCCAAGATTCAAGCTCTCAGCTCTCATCCCCCCAGTTGCCTTTTTAGTTCATATGTTAAATATAATGTGTTTAAGCAGCTAAATTAAGTGCAATGCCATTGTGCTCTAGTTAGGCTTGAGGATTGAGGAATTCTGGTTCGAAGGAAAATGCTGGAGCCAAGAGGTATGATCAGAGGTGGGGCTCCAAGATTCAAGCTCTCAGCTCTCATCCCCCCAGTTGCCTTTTTAGTTTATATATGAAAAAAATGTGTTTAAGCAGCTAAAACAAGTGGAATGCCACTGTGCTCCAGATAGGCTTGAGGATTCAGGAATTCTGGTATATAGGAGAATTCTGGAGCCAAGAGGTATCGTCAGAGGTGTGGCTCCATGTTTCAAGCCCTCAGATCTCATCCCACCAGTGGCCTATTTCATTTGCCTAACAAATGAATTGTTTTTAAGCAGCTAAAACCAGTGGAACTCCAAGATTCAAGCTCTCAGCTCTCATCCCCCCAGTTGCCTTTTTATTTTATTTATGTTAAATATAATGTGTTTAAGCAGCTAAAACAAGTGGAATGCCACTGTGCTCCAGACAGGCTTAAGGATTGAGGAATTCTGGTTCGAAGGAAAATGTTGGAGCCAGGAGGTATGATCAGAGGTGGGGCTCCAAGATTCAAGCTCTCAGCTCTCATCCCCCCAGTTGCCTTTTTAGTTTATTTATGTAAAATAATGAGTTTAAGCGGCTAAAACCAGTGGAATGCCACTGTGCTCCAGACAGGCTTGAGGATTGAGGAATTTTGGTACGTAGGAGAATACTGGAGCCAAGAGGTATCATCAGAGGTGCGGCTCCAAGATTCAAGCCCTCAGCTCTCATCCCCCCAGTAACCTCTTTCATTTGAATATGAAATGAATTGGTTGTAAGCAGCTCAAGTCAGTTGAATGCCATTGTGCTCTAGTTAGGATTGAGGATTGAGGAATTCTGATTTGAAGGAAAATGTTGGAGCCAAGAGGTATGATTAGAGGTGTGGCTCCAAGATTCAAGCTCTCAGCTCTCATCCCCCCAGTTGCCTTTTTAGTTTATATATGAAAAAAAATGTGTTTAAGCAGCTAAAACAAGTGGAATGCCACTGTGCTCCAGATAGGTTTGAGGATTGAGGAATTCTGGTATATAGGAGAATGCTGGAGCCAAGAGGTATCGTCAGAGGTGTGGCTCCATGTTTCAAGCCCTCAGATCTCATCCCACCAGTGGCCTATTTCATTTGCCTAACAAATGAATTGTTTTTAAGCAGCTAAAACCAGTGGAACTCCAAGATTCAAGCTCTCAGCTCTCATCCCCCCAGCTGCCTCTTTATTGTATTTATGTGAAATAACGTGTTTAAGCAGCTAAAACAAGTGGAATGCCACTGTGCTCCAGACAGGCTTAAGGATTGAGGAATTCTGGTTCGAAGGAAAATGTTGGAGGCAGGAGGTATGATCAGAGGTGGGGCTCCAAGATTCAAGCTCTCAGCTCTCATCCCCCAAGTTGCCATTTTTATTTAAATATGAAAAAATGTGTTTAAGCAGCTAAAACAAGTGGAATGCCACTGTGCTCCAGATAGGTTTGAGGATTCAGGAATTCTGGTATAGAGGAGAATGCTGGAGCCAAGAGGTATGATCAGAGGTGCGGCTCCAAGATTCAAGCCCTCAGCTCTCATCCCCCCAGTAACCTCTTTCATTTGAATATGAAATGGATTGGTTGTAAGCAGCTCAGGTCAGTGGAATTCCACTGTGCTCTAGTTAGGCTTGAGGATTGAGGAATTCTGATTTGAAGGAAAATGTTGGAGCCAAGAGGTATGATTAGAGGTGTGGCTCCAAGATTCAAGCTCTCAGCTCTCATCCCCCCAGTTGCCTTTTTAGTTTATATATGAAAAAAATGTGTTTAAGCAGCTAAAACAAGTGGAATGCCACTGTGCTCCAGATAGGCTTGAGGATTCAGGAATTCTGGTATATAGGAGAATGCTGGAGCCAAGAGGTATCGTCAGAGGTGTGGCTCCATGTTTCAAGCCCTCAGATCTCATCCCACCAGTGGCCTATTTCATTTGCCTAACAAATGAATTGTTTTTAAGCAGCTAAAACCAGTGGAACTCCAAGATTCAAGCTCTCAGCTCTCATCCCCCCAGCTGCCTTTTTATTTTATTTATGTGAAATAACGTGTTTAAGCAGCTAAAACAAGTGGAATGCCACTGTGCTCCAGACAGGCTTAAGGATTGAGGAATTCTGGTTCGAAGGAAAATGTTGGAGCCAGGAGGTATGATCAGAGGTGGGGCTCCAAGATTCAAGCTCTCAGCTTTCATCCCCGCAGTTGCCTTTTTAGTTTATTTATGTAAAATAATGAGTTTAAGCGGCTAAAACCAGTGGAATGCCACTGTGCTCCAGACAGGCTTGAGGATTGAGGAATTTTGGTACGTAGGAGAATACTGGAGCCAAGAGGTATGATCAGAGGTGCGGCTCCAAGATTCAAGCCCTCAGCTCTCATCCCCCCAGTAACCTCTTTCATTTGAATATGAAATGAATTGGTTGTAAGCAGCTCAAGTCAGTTGAATGCCATTGTGCTCTAGTTAGGATTGAGGATTGAGGAATTCTGGTTCGAAGGAAAATGCTGGAGCCAAGAGGTATGATTAGAGGTTTGGCTCCAAGATTCAAGCTCTCAGCTCTCATCCCCCAAGTTGCGTTTTTTATTTAAATATGAAAAAATGTGTTTAAGCAGCTAAAACAAGTGGAATGCCACTGTGCTCCAGATAGGCTTGAGGATTCAGGAATTCTGGTATATAGGAGAATGCTGGAGCCAAGAGGTATGATCAGAGGTGCGGCTCCAAGATTCAAGCCCTCAGCTCTCATCCCCCCAGTGGCCTATTTCATTTGCCTGACAGATGAATTGTCTTTAAGCAGCTAAAACCAGTGGAACTCCAAGATTCAAGCTCTCAGCTCTCATCCCCCCAGTTGCCTTTTTATTTTATTTATGTGAAATAACGTGTTTAAGCAGCTAAAACAAGTGGAATGCCACTGTGCTCCAGACAGGCTTAAGGATTGAGGAATTCTGGTTCGAAGGAAAATGTTGGAGCCAGGAGGTATGATCAGAGGTTGGGCTCCAAGATTCAAGCTCTCAGCTCTCATCCCCCCAGTTGCAATTTTTATTTAAATATGAAAAAATGTGTTTAAGCAGCTAAAACAAGTGGAATGCCACTGTGCTCCAGATAGGTTTGAGGATTCAGGAATTCTGGTATAGAGGAGAATGCTGGAGCCAAGAGGTATGATCAGAGGTGCGGCTCCAAGATTCAAGCCCTCAGCTCTCATCCCCCCAGTAACCTCTTTCATTTGAATATGAAATGGATTGGTTGTAAGCAGCTCAGGTCAGTGGAATTCCACTGTGCTCTAGTTAGGCTTGAGGATTGAGGAATTCTGATTTGAAGGAAAATGATGGAGCCAAGAGGTATGATTAGAGGTTTGGCTCCAAGATTCAAGCTCTCAGCTCTCATCCCCCCAGTTGCCTTTTTAGTTTATATATGAAAAAAATGTGTTTAAGCAGCTAAAACAAGTGGAATGCCACTGTGCTCCAGATAGGCTTGAGGATTCAGGAATTCTGGTTTATAGGAGAATGCTGGAGCCAAGAGGTATCGTCAGAGGTGTGGCTCCATGTTTCAAGCCCTCAGATCTCATCCCACCAGTGGCCTATTTCATTTGCCTAACAAATGAATTGTTTTTAAGCAGCTAAAACCAGTGGAACTCCAAGATTCAAGCTCTCAGCTCTCATCCCCCCAGCTGCCTCTTTATTGTATTTATGTGAAATAACGTGTTTAAGCAGCTAAAACAAGTGGAATGCCACTGTGCTCCAGACAGGCTTAAGGATTGAGGAATTCTGGTTCGAAGGAAAATGTTGGAGGCAGGAGGTATGATCAGAGGTGGGGCTCCAAGATTCAAGCTCTCAGCTCTCATCCCCCAAGTTGCCATTTTTATTTAAATATGAAAAAATGTGTTTAAGCAGCTAAAACAAGTGGAATGCCACTGTGCTCCAGATAGGTTTGAGGATTCAGGAATTCTGGTATAGAGGAGAATGCTGGAGCCAAGAGGTATGATCAGAGGTGCGGCTCCAAGATTCAAGCCCTCAGCTCTCATCCCCCCAGTAACCTCTTTCATTTGAATATGAAATGGATTGGTTGTAAGCAGCTCAGGTCAGTGGAATTCCACTGTGCTCTAGTTAGGCTTGAGGATTGAGGAATTCTGATTTGAAGGAAAATGTTGGAGCCAAGAGGTATGATTAGAGGTTTGGCTCCAAGATTCAAGCTCTCAGCTCTCATCCCCCCAGTTGCCTTTTTAGTTTATATATGAAAAAAATGTGTTTAAGCAGCTAAAACAAGTGGAATGCCACTGTGCTCCAGATAGGCTTGAGGATTCAGGAATTCTGGTATATAGGAGAATGCTGGAGCCAAGAGGTATCGTCAGAGGTGTGGCTCCATGTTTCAAGCCCTCAGATCTCATCCCACCAGTGGCCTATTTCATTTGCCTAACAAATGAATTGTTTTTAAGCAGCTAAAACCAGTGGAACTCCAAGATTCAAGCTCTCAGCTCTCATCCCCCCAGCTGCCTTTTTATTTTATTTATGTGAAATAACGTGTTAAAGCAGCTAAAACAAGTGGAATGCCACTGTGCTCCAGACAGGCTTAAGGATTGAGGAATTCTGGTTCGAAGGAAAATGTTGGAGCCAGGAGGTATGATCAGAGGTGGGGCTCCAAGATTCAAGCTCTTAGCTTTCATCCCCCCAGTTGCCTTTTTAGTTTATTTATGTAAAATAATGAGTTTAAGCGGCTAAAACCAGTGGAATGCCACTGTGCTCCAGACAGGCTTGAGGATTGAGGAATTTTGGTATGTAGGAGAATACTGGAGCCAAGAGGTATCATCAGAGGTGCGGCTCCAAGATTCAAGCCCTCAGCTCTCATCCCCCCAGTAACCTCTTTCATTTGAATATGAAATGAATTGGTTGTAAGCAGCTCAAGTCAGTGGAATGCCATTGTGCTCTAGTTAGGCTTGAGGATTGAGGAATTCTGGTTCGAAGGAAAATGCTGGAGCCAAGAGGTATGATCAGAGGTGTGGCTCCAAGATTCAAGCTCTCAGCTCTCATCCCCCAAGTTGCCTTTTTTATTTAAATATGAAAAAATGTGTTTAAGCAGCTAAAACAAGTGGAATGCCACTGTGCTCCAGATAGGCTTGAGGATTGAGGAATTTTGGTATGTAGGAGAATACTGGAGCCAAGAGGTATCATCAGAGGTGCGGCTCCAAGATTCAAGCCCTCAGCTCTCATCCCCCCAGTAACCTCTTTCATTTGAATATGAAATGAATTGGTTGTAAGCAGCTCAGGTCAGTGGAATTCCACTGTGCTTTAGTTAGGCTTGAAGATTGAGGAATTCTGGTTCGAAGGAAAATGCTGGAGCCAAGAGGTATGATCAGATGTGGGGCTCCAAGATTCAAGCTTTCAGCTCTCATCCCCCCAGTTGCCTTTTTAGTTTATATATGAAATATAATGTGTTTAAGAAGCTAAAACAAGTGGAATGCCAATGTGCTCCAGACAAGCTTGAGGAATGAGGAATTCTGTTTTGAAGGTGAATGCTGGAGCCAAGAGGTATGATCAGAGGTGCGGCTCCAAGATTCAAGCCCTCAGCTCTCATCCCCCCAGTAACCTCTTTCATTTGAATATGAAATGGATTGGTTGTAAGCAGCTCAGGTCAGTGGAATGCCACTGTGCTTTAGTTAGGCTTGAGGATTGAGGAATTCTGATTTGAAGGAAAATGCTGGAGCCAAGAGATATGATCAGAGGTGGGGCTCCAAGATTCAAGCTCTCAGCTCTCATCCCCCCAGTTGCCTTAATAGTTAAAAAATGCAATGAACTGGTTTTAGGCAGCTCAGGTCAGTGGAATGCCACTGTGCTCCAGACAGGCTTGAGGATTGAGGAATTCTGATTTGAAGGAAAATGCTGGAGCCAAGAGGTATGATTAGAGGTGTGGCTCCAAGATTCAAGCTCTCAGCTCTCATCCCCCCAGTTGCCTTTTTAGTTCATATGTTAAATATAATGTTTTTAAGCGGCTAAAACCAGTGGAATGCCATTGTGCTCTAGTTAGGCTTGAGGATTGAGGAATTCTGGTTCGAAGGAAAATGCTGGAGCCAAGAGGTATGATCAGAGGTGGGGCTCCAAGATTCAAGCTCTCAGCTCTCATCCCCCCAGTTGCCTTTTTAGTTTTTATATGAAATATAATGTGTTTAAGAAGCTAAAACAAGTGGAATGCCAATGTGCTCCAGACAAGCTTGAGGAATGAGGAATTCTGTTTTGAAGGTGAATGCTGGAGCCAAGAGGTATGATCAGAGGTGCGGCTCCAAGATTCAAGCCCTCAGCTCTCATCACCCCAGTAGACTCTTTCATTTGTGTATGAAATGAATTGGTTTTAGGCAGCTCAGGTCATTGGAATGCCACTGTGCTCCAGACAGGCTTGAGGATTGAGGAATTCTGATTTGAAGGAAAATGCTGGAGCCAAGAGGTATGATTAGAGGTTTGGCTCCAAGATTCAAGCTCTCAGCTCTCATCCCCCCAGTTGCCTTTTTAGTTTATATATGAAAAAAATGTGTTTAAGCAGATAAAACAAGTGGAATGCCACTGTGCTCCAGATAGGCTTGAGGATTCAGGAATTCTGGTATATAGGAGAATGCTGGAGCCAAGAGGTATCGTCAGAGGTGTGGCTCCATGTTTCAAGCCCTCAGATCTCATCCCACCAGTGGCCTATTTCATTTGCCTAACAAATGAGTTGTTTTTAAGCAGCTAAAACCAGTGGAACTCCAAGATTCAAGCTCTCAGCTCTCATCCCCCCAGTTGCCTTTTTATTTTATTTATGTTAAATATAATGTTTTTAATCAGCTAAAACAAGTGGAATGCCACTGTGCTCCAGACAGGCTTAAGGATTGAGGAATTCTGGTTCGAAGGAAAATGTTGGAGGCAGGAGGTATGATCAGAGGTGGGGCTCCAAGATTCAAGCTCTCAGCTCTCATCCCCCAAGTTGCCATTTTTATTTAAATATGAAAAAATGTGTTTAAGCAGCTAAAACAAGTGGAATGCCACTGTGCTCCAGATAGGTTTGAGGATTCAGGAATTCTGGTATATAGGAGAATGCTGGAGCCAAGAGGTATGATCAGAGGTGCGGCTCCAAGATTCAAGCCCTCAGCTCTCATCCCCCCAGTAACCTCTTTCATTTGAATATGAAATGGATTGGTTGTAAGCAGCTCAGGTCAGTGGAATTCCACTGTGCTCTAGTTAGGCTTGAGGATTGAGGAATTCTGATTTGAAGGAAAATGTTGGAGCCAAGAGGTATGATTAGAGGTTTGGCTCCAAGATTCAAGCTCTCAGCTCTCATCCCCCCAGTTGCCTTTTTAGTTTATATATGAAAAAAAATGTGTTTAAGCAGCTAAAACAAGTGGAATGCCACTGTGCTCCAGATAGGCTTGAGGATTCAGGAATTCTGGTATATAGGAGAATGCTGGAGCCAAGAGGTATGATCAGAGGTGCGGCTCCAAGATTCAAGCCCTCAGCTCTCATCCCCCCAGTAACCTCTTTCATTTGAATATGAAATGGATTGGTTGTAAGCAGCTCAGGTCAGTGGAATTCCACTGTGCTCTAGTTAGGCTTGAGGATTGAGGAATTCTGATTTGAAGGAAAATGTTGGAGCCAAGAGGTATGATTAGAGGTTTGGCTCCAAGATTCAAGCTCTCAGCTCTCATCCCCCCAGTTGCCTTTTTAGTTTATATATGAAAAAAAATGTGTTTAAGCAGCTAAAACAAGTGGAATGCCACTGTGCTCCAGATAGGCTTGAGGATTCAGGAATTCTGGTATATAGGAGAATGCTGGAGCCAAGAGGTATCGTCAGAGGTGTGGCTCCATGTTTCAAGCCCTCAGATCTCATCCCACCAGTGGCCTATTTCATTTGCCTAACAAATGAATTGTTTTTAAGCAGCTAAAACCAGTGGAACTCCAAGATTCAAGCTCTCAGCTCTCATCCCCCCAGCTGCCTTTTTATTTTATTTATGTGAAATAACGTGTTAAAGCAGCTAAAACAAGTGGAATGCCACTGTGCTCCAGACAGGCTTAAGGATTGAGGAATTCTGGTTCGAAGGAAAATGTTGGAGCCAGGAGGTATGATCAGAGGTGGGGCTCCAAGATTCAAGCTCTTAGCTTTCATCCCCCCAGTTGCCTTTTTAGTTTATTTATGTAAAATAATGAGTTTAAGCGGCTAAAACCAGTGGAATGCCACTGTGCTCCAGACAGGCTTGAGGATTGAGGAATTTTGGTATGTAGGAGAATACTGGAGCCAAGAGGTATCATCAGAGGTGCGGCTCCAAGATTCAAGCCCTCAGCTCTCATCCCCCCAGTAACCTCTTTCATTTGAATATGAAATGAATTGGTTGTAAGCAGCTCAAGTCAGTTGAATGCCATTGTGCTCTAGTTAGGATTGAGGATTGAGGAATTCTGGTTCGAAGGAAAATGTTGGAGCCAAGAGGTATGATTAGAGGTTTGGCTCCAAGATTCAAGCTCTCAGCTCTCATCCCCCCAGTTGCCTTTTTAGTTTATATATGAAAAAAATGTGTTTAAGCAGCTAAAACAAGTGGAATGCCACTGTGCTCCAGATAGGCTTGAGGAATGAGGAATTCTGTTTTGAAGGTGAATGCTGGAGCCAAGAGGTATCGTCAGAGGTGTGGCTCCATGTTTCAAGCCCTCAGATCTCATCCCACCAGTGGCCTATTTCATTTGCCTAACAAATGAATTGTTTTTAAGCAGCTAAAACCAGTGGAACTCCAAGATTCAAGCTCTCAGCTCTCATCCCCCCAGCTGCCTCTTTATTTTATTTATGTGAAATAACGTGTTTAAGCAGCTAAAACAAGTGGAATGCCACTGTGCTCCAGACAGGCTTAAGGATTGAGGAATTCTGGTTCGAAGGAAAATGTTGGAGGCAGGAGGTATGATCAGAGGTGGGGCTCCAAGATTCAAGCTCTCAGCTCTCATCCCCCTAGTTGCCATTTTTATTTAAATATGAAAAAATGTGTTTAAGCAGCTAAAACAAGTGGAATGCCACTGTGCTCCAGATAGGTTTGAGGATTCAGGAATTCTGGCATATAGGAGAATGCTGGAGCCAAGAGGTATGATCAGAGGTGCGGCTCCAAGATTCAAGCCCTCAGCTCTCATCCCCCCAGTAACCTCTTTCATTTGAATATGAAATGGATTGGTTGTAAGCAGCTCAGGTCAGTGGAATTCCACTGTGCTCTAGTTAGGCTTGAGGATTAAGGAATTCTGATTTGAAGGAAAATGTTGGAGCCAAGAGGTATGATTAGAGGTTTGGCTCCAAGATTCAAGCTCTCAGCTCTCATCCCCCCAGTTGCCTTTTTAGTTTATATATGAAAAAAATGTGTTTAAGCAGCTAAAACAAGTGGAATGCCACTGTGCTCCAGATAGGCTTGAGGATTCAGGAATTCTGGTATATAGGAGAATGCTGGAGCCAAGAGGTATCGTCAGAGGTGTGGCTCCATGTTTCAAGCCCTCAGATCTCATCCCACCAGTGGCCTATTTCATTTGCCTAACAAATGAATTGTTTTTAAGCAGCTAAAACCAGTGGAACTCCAAGATTCAAGCTCTCAGCTCTCATCCCCCCAGCTGCCTTTTTATTTTATTTATGTAAAATAACGTGTTTAAGCAGCTAAAACAAGTGGAATGCCACTGTGCTCCAGACAGGCTTGAGGATTGAGGAATTTTGGTTCGAAGGAAAATGTTGGAGCCAGGAGGTATGATCAGAGGTGGGGCTCCAAGATTCAAGCTCTCAGCTTTCATCCCCCCAGTTGCCTTATTAGTTTGTTTATGTAAAATAAAGAGTTTAAGCGGCTAAAACCAGTGGAATGCCACTGTGCTCCAGACAGGCTTGAGGATTGAGGAATTTTGGTATGTAGGAGAATACTGGAGCCAAGAGGTATCATCAGAGGTGCGGCTCCAAGATTCAAGCCCTCAGCTCTCATCCCCCCAGTAACCTCTTTCATTTGAATATGAAATGAATTGGTTGTAAGCAGCTCAAGTCAGTGGAATGCCATTGTGCTCTAGTTAGGCTTGAGGATTGAGGAATTCTGATTTGAAGGAAAATGTTGGAGCCAAGAGGTATGATTAAAGGTTTGGCTCCAAGATTCAAGCTCTCAGCTCTCATCCCCCCAGTTGCCTTTTTAGTTTATGTATGAAAAAAATGTGTTTAAGCAGCTAAAACAAGTGGAATGCCACTGTGATCCAGATAGGCTTGAGGAATGAGGAATTCTGTTTTGAAGGTGAATGCTGGAGCCAAGAGGTATCGTCAGAGGTGTGGCTCCATGTTTCAAGCCCTCAGATCTCATCCCACCAGTGGCCTATTTCATTTGCCTAACAAATGAATTGTTTTTAAGCAGCTAAAACCAGTGGAACTCCAAGATTCAAGCTCTCAGCTCTCATCCCCCCAGCTGCCTTTTTATTTTATTTATGTGAAATAACGTGTTTAAGCAGCTAAAACCAGTGGAATGCCACTGTGCTCCAGACAGGCTTGAGGATTGAGGAATTTTGGTATGTAGGAGAATACTGGAGCCAAGAGGTATCATCAGAGGTGCGGCTCCAAGATTCAAGCCCTCAGCTCTCATCCCCCCAGTAACCTCTTTCATTTGAATATGAAATGAATTGGTTGTAAGCAGCTCAAGTCAGTGGAATGCCATTGTGCTCTAGTTAGGTTTGAGGATTCAGGAATTCTGGTATATAGGAGAATGCTGGAGCCAGGAGGTATGATCAGAGGTGCGGCTCCAAGATTCAAGCCCTCAGCTCTCATCCCCCCAGTAACCTCTTTCATTTGAATATGAAATGGATTGGTTGTAAGCAGCTCAGGTCAGTGGAATTCCACTGTGCTCTAGTTAGGCTTGAGGATTGAGGAATTCTGATTTGAAGGAAAATGTTGGAGCCAAGAGGTATGATTAGAGGTTTGGCTCCAAGATTCAAGCTCTCAGCTCTCATCCCCCCAGTTGCCTTTTTAGTTTATATATGAAAAAAATGTGTTTAAGCAGCTAAAACAAGTGGAATGCCACTGTGCTCCAGATAGGCTTGAGGATTCAGGAATTCTGGTATATAGGAGAATGCTGGAGCCAAGAGGTATCGTCAGAGGTGTGGCTCCATGTTTCAAGCCCTCAGATCTCATCCCACCAGTGGCCTATTTCATTTGCCTAACAAATGAATTGTTTTTAAGCAGCTAAAACCAGTGGAACTCCAAGATTCAAGCTCTCAGCTCTCATCCCCCCAGCTGCCTTTTTATTTTATTTATGTGAAATAACGTGTTTAAGCAGCTAAAACAAGTGGAATGCCACTGTGCTCCAGACAGGCTTAAGGATTGAGGAATTTTGGTTCGAAGGAAAATGTTGGAGCCAGGAGGTATGATCAGAGGTGGGGCTCCAAGATTCAAGCTCTCAGCTTTCATCCCCCTAGTTGCCTTTTTAGTTTATTTATGTAAAATAATGAGTTTAAGCGGCTAAAACCAGTGGAATGCCACTGTGCTCCAGACAGGCTTGAGGATTGAGGAATTTTGGTATGTAGGAGAATACTGGAGCCAAGAGGTATCATCAGAGGTGCGGCTCCAAGATTCAAGCCCTCAGCTCTCATCCCCCCAGTAACCTCTTTCATTTGAATATGAAATGAATTGGTTGTAAGCAGCTCAAGTCAGTGGAATGCCATTGTGCTCTAGTTAGGCTTGAGGATTGAGGAATTCTGGTTCGAAGGAAAATGCTGGAGCCAAGAGGTATGATCAGAGGTGTGGCTCCAAGATTCAAGCTCTCAGCTCTCATCCCCCAAGTTGCCTTTTTTATTTAAATATGAAAAAATGTGTTTAAGCAGCTAAAACAAGTGGAATGCCACTGTGCTCCAGATAGGTTTGAGGATTCAGGAATTCTGGTATATAGGAGAATGCTGGAGCCAGGAGGTATGATCAGAGGTGCGGCTCCAAGATTCAAGCCCTCAGCTCTCATCCCCCCAGTAACCTCTTTCATTTGAATATGAAATGGATTGGTTGTAAGCAGCTCAGGTCAGTGGAATTCCACTGTGCTTTAGTTAGGCTTGAAGATTGAGGAATTCTGGTTCGAAGGAAAATGCTGGAGCCAAGAGGTATGATCAGATGTGGGGCTCCAAGATTCAAGCTCTCAGCTCTCATCCCCCCAGTTGCCTTTTTAGTTTATATATGAAATATAATGTGTTTAAGCAGCTAAAACAAGTGGAATGCCAATGTGCTCCAGACAAGCTTGAGGAATGAGGAATTCTGTTTTGAAGGTGAATGCTGGAGCCAAGAGGTATGATCAGAGGTGCGGCTCCAAGATTCAAGCCCTCAGCTCTCATCCCTCCAGTGGCCTCTTTCATTTGTATATAAAATGGATTGGTTGTAAGCAGCTCAGGTCAGTGGAATGCCACTGTGCTTTAGTTAGGCTTGAAGATTGAAGAATTCTGGTTCGAAGGAAAATGTTGGAGCCAGGAGGTATGATCAGAGGTGGGGCTCCAAGATTCAAGCTCTCAGCTCTCATCCCCACAGTTGCCTTTTTATTTTATTTATGTAAAATAATGTGTTTAAGCGGCTAAAACCAGTGGAATGCCACTGTGCTCCAGACAGGCTTGAGGATTCAGGAATTCTGGTATATAGGAGAATGCTGGAGCCAAGAGGTATGATCAGAGGTGCGGCTCCAAGATTAAGCCCTCAGCTCTCATCCCCCCAGTGGCCTCTTTCATTTGTATATGAAATGGATTGGTTGTAAGCAGCTCAGGTCAGTGGAATGCCACTGTGCTTTAGTTAGGCTTGAGGATTGAGGAATTCTGATTTGAAGGAAAATGCTGGAGCCAAGAGGTATGATCAGAGGTGGGGCTCCAAGATTCAAGCTCTCAGCTCTCATCCCCCCAGTTGCCTTAATAGTTAAAACATGCAATGAACTGGTTTTAGGCAGCTCAGGTCAGTGGAATGCCACTGTGCTCCAGACAGGCTTGAGGATTGAGGAATTCTGATTTGAAGGAAAATGCTGGAGCCAAGAGGTATGATTAGAGGTGTGGCTCCAAGATTCAAGCTCTCAGCTCTCATCCCCCCAGTTGCCTTTTTAGTTCATATGTTAAATATAATGTGTTTAAGCAGCTAAATTAAGTGGAATGCCATTGTGCTCTAGTTAGGCTTGAGGATTGAGGAATTCTGGTTCGAAGGAAAATGCTGGAGCCAAGAGGTATGATCAGAGGTGGGGCTCCAAGATTAAGCCCTCAGCTCTCATCCCCCCAGTGGCCTCTTTCATTTGTATATGAAATGGATTGGTTGTAAGCAGCTCAGGTCAGTGGAATGCCACTGTGCTTTAGTTAGGCTTGAAGATTGAGGAATTCTGGTTCGAAGGAAAATGCTGGAGCCAAGAGGTATGATCAGAGGTGTGGCTCCAAGATTCAAGCTCTCAGCTCTCATCCCCCAAGTTGCCTTTTTTATTTAAATATGAAAAAATGTGTTTAAGCAGCTAAAACAAGTGGAATGCCACTGTGCTCCAGATAGGTTTGAGGATTCAGGAATTCTGGTATATAGGAGAATGCTGGAGCCAGGAGGTATGATCAGAGGTGCGGCTCCAAGATTCAAGCCCTCAGCTCTCATCCCCCCAGTAACCTCTTTCATTTGAATATGAAATGGATTGGTTGTAAGCAGCTCAGGTCAGTGGAATTCCACTGTGCTTTAGTTAGGCTTGAAGATTGAGGAATTCTGGTTCGAAGGAAAATGCTGGAGCCAAGAGGTATGATCAGATGTTTGGCTCCAAGATTCAAGCTCTCAGCTCTCATCCCCCCAGTTGCCTTTTTAGTTTATATATGAAAAAAAATGTGTTTAAGCAGCTAAAACAAGTGGAATGCCACTGTGCTCCAGATAGGCTTGAGGATTCAGGAATTCTGGTATATAGGAGAATGCTGGAGCCAAGAGGTATCGTCAGAGGTGTGGCTCCATGTTTCAAGCCCTCAGATCTCATCCCACCAGTGGCCTATTTCATTTGCCTAACAAATGAATTGTTTTTAAGCAGCTAAAACCAGTGGAACTCCAAGATTCAAGCTCTCAGCTCTCATCCCCCCAGCTGCCTCTTTATTTTATTTATGTGAAATAACGTGTTTAAGCAGCTAAAACAAGTGGAATGCCACTGTGCTCCAGACAGGCTTAAGGATTGAGGAATTCTGGTTCGAAGGAAAATGTTGGAGGCAGGAGGTATGATCAGAGGTGGGGCTCCAAGATTCAAGCTCTCAGCTCTCATCCCCCAAGTTGCCTTTTTTATTTAAATATGAAAAAATGTGTTTAAGCAGCTAAAACAAGTGGAATGCCACTGTGCTCCAGATAGGTTTGAGGATTCAGGAATTCTGGTATATAGGAGAATGCTGGAGCCAGGAGGTATGATCAGAGGTGCGGCTCCAAGATTCAAGCCCTCAGCTCTCATCCCCCCAGTAACCTCTTTCATTTGAATATGAAATGGATTGGTTGTAAGCAGCTCAGGTCAGTGGAATTCCACTGTGCTCTAGTTAGGCTTGAGGATTGAGGAATTCTGATTTGAAGGAAAATGTTGGAGCCAAGAGGTATGATTAGAGGTTTGGCTCCAAGATTCAAGCTCTCAGCTCTCATCCCCCCAGTTGCCTTTTTAGTTTATATATGAAAAAAAATGTGTTTAAGCAGCTAAAACAAGTGGAATGCCACTGTGCTCCAGATAGGCTTGAGGATTCAGGAATTCTGGTATATAGGAGAATGCTGGAGCCAAGAGGTATCGTCAGAGGTGTGGCTCCATGTTTCAAGCCCTCAGATCTCATCCCACCAGTGGCCTATTTCATTTGCCTAACAAATGAATTGTTTTTAAGCAGCTAAAACCAGTGGAACTCCAAGATTCAAGCTCTCAGCTCTCATCCCCCCAGCTGCCTTTTTATTTTATTTATGTGAAATAACGTGTTTAAGCAGCTAAAACAAGTGGAATGCCACTGTGCTCCAGACAGGCTTAAGGATTGAGGAATTTTGGTTCGAAGGAAAATGTTGGAGCCAGGAGGTATGATCAGAGGTGGGGCTCCAAGATTCAAGCTCTCAGCTTTCATCCCCCCAGTTGCCTTTTTATTTAAATATGAAAAAATGTGTTTAAGCAGCTAAAACCAGTGGAATGCCACTGTGCTCCAGACAGGTTTGAGGATTGAGGAATTTTGGTATATAGGAGAATGCTGGAGCCAAGAGGTATGATCAGAGGTGCGGCTCCAAGATTCAAGCCCTCAGCTCTCATCCCCCCAGTAACCTCTTTCATTTGAATATGAAATGGATTGGTTGTAAGCAGCTCAAGTCAGTGGAATGCCATTGTGCTCTAGTTAGGCTTGAGGATTGAGGAATTCTGGTTCGAAGGAAAATGCTGGAGCCAAGAGGTATGATCAGAGGTGTGGCTCCAAGATTCAAGCTCTCAGCTCTCATCCCCCAAGTTGCCTTTTTTATTTAAATATGAAACAATGTGTTTAAGCAGCTAAAACAAGTGGAATGCCACTGTGCTCCAGATAGGTTTGAGGATTCAGGAATTCTGGTATATAGGAGAATGCTGGAGCCAAGAGGTATGATCAGAGGTGCGGCTCCAAGATTCAAGCCCTCAGCTCTCATCCCCCCAGTAACCTCTTTCATTTGAATATGAAATGGATTGGTTGTAAGCAGCTCAGGTCAGTGGAATTCCACTGTGCTCTAGTTAGGCTTGAGGATTGAGGAATTCTGATTTGAAGGAAAATGTTGGAGCCAAGAGGTATGATTAGAGGTTTGGCTCCAAGATTCAAGCTCTCAGCTCTCATCCCCCCAGTTGCCTTTTTAGTTTATATATGAAAAAAAATGTGTTTAAGCAGCTAAAACAAGTGGAATGCCACTGTGCTCCAGATAGGCTTGAGGATTCAGGAATTCTGGTATATAGGAGAATGCTGGAGCCAAGAGGTATCGTCAAAGGTGTGGCTCCATGTTTCAAGCCCTCAGATCTCATCCCACCAGTGGCCTATTTCATTTGCCTAACAAATGAATTGTTTTTAAGCAGCTAAAACCAGTGGAACTCCAAGATTCAAGCTCTCAGCTCTCATCCCCCCAGCTGCCTCTTTATTTTATTTATGTGAAATAACGTGTTTAAGCAGCTAAAACAAGTGGAATGCCACTGTGCTCCAGACAGGCTTAAGGATTGAGGAATTCTGGTTCGAAGGAAAATGTTGGAGGCAGGAGGTATGATCAGAGGTGTGGCTCCAAGATTCAAGCTCTCAGCTCTCATCCCCCAAGTTGCCTTTTTTATTTAAATATGAAAAAATGTGTTTAAGCAGCTAAAACCAGTGGAATGCCACTGTGCTCCAGATAGGTTTGGGGATTCAGGAATTCTGGTATATAGGAGAATGCTGGAGCCAGGAGGTATGATCAGAGGTGCGGCTCCAAGATTCAAGCCCTCAGCTCTCATCCCCCCAGTAACCTCTTTCATTTGAATATGAAATGGATTGGTTGTAAGCAGCTCAGGTCAGTGGAATTCCACTGTGCTCTAGTTAGGCTTGAGGATTGAGGAATTCTGATTTGAAGGAAAATGTTGGAGCCAAGAGGTATGATTAGAGGTTTGGCTCCAAGATTCAAGCTCTCAGCTCTCATCCCCCCAGTTGCCTTTTTAGTTTATATATTGAAAAAAAATGTGTTTAAGCAGCTAAAACAAGTGGAATGCCACTGTGCTCCAGATAGGCTTGAGGATTCAGGAATTCTGGTATATAGGAGAATGCTGGAGCCAAGAGGTATCGTCAGAGGTGTGGCTCCATGTTTCAAGCCCTCAGATCTCATCCCACCAGTGGCCTATTTCATTTGCCTAACAAATGAATTGTTTTTAAGCAGCTAAAACCAGTGGAACTCCAAGATTCAAGCTCTCAGCTCTCATCCCCCCAGCTGCCTTTTTATTTTATTTATGTGAAATAACGTGTTTAAGCAGCTAAAACAAGTGGAATGCCACTGTGCTCCAGACAGGCTTAAGGATTGAGGAATTTTGGTTCGAAGGAAAATGTTGGAGCCAGGAGGTATGATCAGAGGTGGGGCTCCAAGATTCAAGCTCTCAGCTTTCATCCCCCCAGTTGCCTTTTTAGTTTATTTATGTAAAATAATGAGTTTAAGCGGCTAAAACCAGTGGAATGCCACTGTGCTCCAGACAGGCTTGAGGATTGAGGAATTTTGGTATGTAGGAGAATACTGGAGCCAAGAGGTATGATCAGAGGTGGGGCTCCAAGATTCAAGCCCTCAGCTCTCATCCCCCCAGTAACCTCTTTCATTTGAATATGAAATGAATTGGTTGTAAGCAGCTCAAGTCAGTGGAATGCCATTGTGCTCTAGTTAGGCTTGAGGATTGAGGAATTCTGGTTCGAAGGAAAATGCTGGAGCCAAGAGGTATGATCAGAGGTGTGGCTCCAAGATTCAAGCTCTCAGCTCTCATCCCCCAAGTTGCCTTTTTTATTTAAATATGAAAAAATGTGTTTAAGCAGCTAAAACAAGTGGAATGCCACTGTGCTCCAGATAGGTTTGAGGATTCAGGAATTCTGGTATATAGGAGAATGCTGGAGCCAGGAGGTATGATCAGAGGTGCGGCTCCAAGATTCAAGCCCTCAGCTCTCATCCCCCCAGTAACCTCTTTCATTTGAATATGAAATGGATTGGTTGTAAGCAGCTCAGGTCAGTGGAATTCCACTGTGCTTTAGTTAGGCTTGAAGATTGAGGAATTCTGGTTCGAAGGAAAATGCTGGAGCCAAGAGGTATGATCAGATGTTGGGCTCCAAGATTCAAGCTCTCAGCTCTCATCCCCCCAGTTGCCTTTTTAGTTTATATATGAAATATAATGTGTTTAAGCAGCTAAAACAAGTGGAATGCCAATGTGCTCCAGACAAGCTTGAGGAATGAGGAATTCTGTTTTGAAGGTGAATGCTGGAGCCAAGAGGTATGATCAGAGGTGCGGCTCCAAGATTCAAGCCCTCAGCTCTTATCCCTCCAGTGGCCTCTTTCATTTGTATATGAAACGGATTGGTTGTAAGCAGCTCAGGTCAGTGGAATGCCACTGTGCTTTAGTTAGGCTTGAAGATTGAGGAATTCTGGTTCGAAGGAAAATGCTGGAGCCAAGAGGTATGTTCAGAGGTGTGGCTCCAAGATTCAAGCTCTCAGCTCTCATCCCCCAAGTTGCCTTTTTTATTTAATTATGAAAAAATGTGTTTAAGCAGCTAAAACAAGTGGAATGCCACTGTGCTCCAGATAGGTTTGAGGATTCAGGAATTCTGGTATATAGGAGAATGCTGGAGCCAGGAGGTATGATCAGAGGTGCGGCTCCAAGATTCAAGCCCTCAGCTCTCATCCCCCCAGTAACCTCTTTCATTTGAATATGAAATGGATTGGTTGTAAGCAGCTCAGGTCAGTGGAATTCCACTGTGCTTTAGTTAGGCTTGAAGATTGAGGAATTCTGGTTCGAAGGAAAATGCTGGAGCCAAGAGGTATGATCAGATGTGGGGCTCCAAGATTCAAGCTCTCAGCTCTCATCCCCCCAGTTGCCTTTTTAGTTTATATATGAAATATAATGTGTTTAAGCAGCTAAAACAAGTGGAATGCCAATGTGCTCCAGACAAGCTTGAGGAATGAGGAATTCTGTTTTGAAGGTGAATGCTGGAGCCAAGAGGTATGATCAGAGGTGCGGCTCCAAGATTCAAGCCCTCAGCTCTTATCCCTCCAGTGGCCTCTTTCATTTGTATATGAAATGGATTGGTTGTAAGCAGCTCAGGTCAGTGGAATGCCACTGTGCTTTAGTTAGGCTTGAAGATTGAAGAATTCTGGTTCGAAGGAAAATGTTGGAGCCAGGAGGTATGATCAGAGGTGGGGCTCCAAGATTCAAGCTCTCAGCTCTCATCCCCCCAGTTGCCTTTTTAGTTTATTTATGTAAAATAATGTGTTTAAGCGGCTAAAACCAGTGGAATGCCACTGTGCTCCAGGCAGGCTTGAGGATTCAGGAATTCTGGTATATAGGAGAATGCTGGAGCCAAGAGGTATGATCAGAGGTGCGGCTCCAAGATTAAGCCCTCAGCTCTCATCCCCCCAGTGGCCTCTTTCATTTGTATATGAAATGGATTGGTTGTAAGCAGCTCAGGTCAGTGGAATGCCACTGTGCTTTAGTTAGGCTTGAGGATTGAGGAATTCTGATTTGAAGGAAAATGCTGGAGCCAAGAGGTATGATCAGAGGTGGGGCTCCAAGATTCAAGCTCTCAGCTCTCATCCCCCCAGTTGCCTTAATAGTTAAAAAATGCAATGAACTGGTTTTAGGCAGCTCAGGTCAGTGGAATGCCACTGTGCTCCAGACAGGCTTGAGGATTGAGGAATTCTGATTTGAAGGAAAATGCTGGAGCCAAGAGGTATGATTAGAGGTGTGGCTCCAAGATTCAAGCTCTCAGCTCTCATCCCCCCAGTTGCCTTTTTAGTTCATATGTTAAATATAATGTGTTTAAGCAGCTAAATTAAGTGGAATGCCATTGTGCTCTAGTTAGGCTTGAGGATTGAGGAATTCTGGTTCGAAGGAAAATGCTGGAGCCAAGAGGTATGATCAGAGGTGGGGCTCCAAGATTCAAGCTCTCAGCTCTCATCCCCCCAGTTGCCTTTTTAGTTTTTATATGAAATATAATGTGTTTAAGAAGCTAAAACAAGTGGAATGCCAATGTGCTCCAGACAAGCTTGAGGAATGAGGAATTCTGTTTTGAAGGTGAATTCTGGAGCCAAGAGGTATGATCAGAGGTGCGGCTCCAAGATTCAAGCCCTCAGCTCTCATCACCCCAGTAGACTCTTTCATTTGTGTATGAAATGAATTGGTTTTAGGCAGCTCAGGTCATTGGAATGCCACTGTGCTCTAGTTAGGCTTGAGGATTGAGGAATTCTGATTTGAAGGAAAATGTTGGAGCCAAGAGGTATGATTAGAGGTTTGGCTCCAAGATTCAAGCTCTCAGCTCTCATCCCCCCAGTTGCCTTTTTAGTTTATATATGAAAAAAAAATGTGTTTAAGCAGCTAAAACAAGTGGAATGCCACTGTGCTCCAGATAGGCTTGAGGATTCAGGAATTCTGGTATATAGGAGAATGCTGGAGCCAAGAGGTATCGTCAGAGGTGTGGCTCCATGTTTCAAGCCCTCAGATCTCATCCCACCAGTGGCCTATTTCATTTGCCTAACAAATGAATTGTTTTTAAGCAGCTAAAACCAGTGGAACTCCAAGATTCAAGCTCTCAGCTCTCATCCCCCCAGCTGCCTTTTTATTTTATTTATGTGAAATAACGTGTTTAAGCAGCTAAAACAAGTGGAATGCCACTGTGCTCCAGACAGGCTTAAGGATTGAGGAATTTTGGTTCGAAGGAAAATGTTGGAGCCAGGAGGTATGATCAGAGGTGGGGCTCCAAGATTCAAGCTCTCAGCTTTCATCCCCCCAGTTGCCTTTTTAGTTTATTTATGTAAAATAATGAGTTTAAGCGGCTAAAACCAGTGGAATGCCACTGTGCTCCAGACAGGCTTGAGGATTGAGGAATTTTGGTATGTAGGAGAATACTGGAGCCAAGAGGTATCATCAGAGGTGCGGCTCCAAGATTCAAGCCCTCAGCTCTCATCCCCCCAGTAACCTCTTTCATTTGAATATGAAATGAATTGGTTGTAAGCAGCTCAAGTCAGTGGAATGCCATTGTGCTCTAGTTAGGCTTGAGGATTGAGGAATTCTGGTTCGAAGGAAAATGCTGGAGCCAAGAGGTATGATCAGAGGTGTGGCTCCAAGATTCAAGCCCTCAGCTCTCATCCCCCCAGTAACCTCTTTCATTTGAATATGAAATGGATTGGTTGTAAGCAGCTCAGGTCAGTGGAATTCCACTGTGCTTTAGTTAGGCTTGAAGATTGAGGAATTCTGGTTCGAAGGAAAATGCTGGAGCCAAGAGGTATGATCAGATGTGGGGCTCCAAGATTCAAGCTCTCAGCTCTCATCCCCCCAGTTGCCTTTTTAGTTTATATATGAAATATAATGTGTTTAAGCAGCTAAAACAAGTGGAATGCCAATGTGCTCCAGACAAGCTTGAGGAATGAGGAATTCTGTTTTGAAGGTGAATGCTGGAGCCAAGAGGTATGATCAGAGGTGCGGCTCCAAGATTCAAGCCCTCAGCTCTTATCCCTCCAGTGGCCTCTTTCATTTGTATATGAAACGGATTGGTTGTAAGCAGCTCAGGTCAGTGGAATGCCACTGTGCTTTAGTTAGGCTTGAAGATTGAGGAATTCTGGTTCGAAGGAAAATGCTGGAGCCAAGAGGTATGATCAGAGGTGTGGCTCCAAGATTCAAGCTCTCAGCTCTCATCCCCCAAGTTGCCTTTTTTATTTAAATATGAAAAAATGTGTTTAAGCAGCTAAAACAAGTGGAATGCCACTGTGCTCCAGATAGGTTTGAGGATTCAGGAATTCTGGTATATAGGAGAATGCTGGAGCCAGGAGGTATGATCAGAGGTGCGGCTCCAAGATTCAAGCCCTCAGCTCTCATCCCCCCAGTAACCTCTTTCATTTGAATATGAAATGGATTGGTTGTAAGCAGCTCAGGTCAGTGGAATTCCACTGTGCTTTAGTTAGGCTTGAAGATTGAGGAATTCTGGTTCGAAGGAAAATGCTGGAGCCAAGAGGTATGATCAGATGTGGGGCTCCAAGATTCAAGCTCTCAGCTCTCATCCCCCCAGTTGCCTTTTTAGTTTATATATGAAATATAATGTGTTTAAGCAGCTAAAACAAGTGGAATGCCAATGTGCTCCAGACAAGCTTGAGGAATGAGGAATTCTGTTTTGAAGGTGAATGCTGGAGCCAGGAGGTATGATCAGAGGTGCGGCTCCAAGATTCAAGCCCTCAGCTCTCATCCCTCCAGTGGCCTCTTTCATTTGTATATGAAATGGATTGGTTGTAAGCAGCTCAGGTTAGTGGAATGCCACTGTGCTTTAGTTAGGCTTGAAGATTGAAGAATTCTGGTTCGAAGGAAAATGTTGGAGCCAGGAGGTATGATCAGAGGTGGGGCTCCAAGATTCAAGCTCTCAGCTCTCATCCCCCCAGTTGCCTTTTTAGTTTATTTATGTAAAATAATGTGTTTAAGCGGCTAAAACCAGTGGAATGCCACTGTGCTCCAGACAGGCTTGAGGATTCAGGAATTCTGGTATATAGGAGAATGCTGGAGCCAAGAGGTATGATCAGAGGTGCGGCTCCAAGATTAAGCCCTCAGCTCTCATCCCCCCAGTGGCCTCTTTCATTTGTATATGAAATGGATTGGTTGTAAGCAGCTCAGGTCAGTGGAATGCCACTGTGCTTTAGTTAGGCTTGAGGATTGAGGAATTCTGATTTGAAGGAAAATGCTGGAGCCAAGAGGTATGATCAGAGGTGGGGCTCCAAGATTCAAGCTCTCAGCTCTCATCCCCCCAGTTGCCTTAATAGTTAAAAAATGCAATGAACTGGTTTTAGGCAGCTCAGGTCAGTGGAATGCCACTGTGCTCCAGACAGGCTTGAGGATTGAGGAATTCTGATTTGAAGGAAAATGCTGGAGCCAAGAGGTATGATTAGAGGTGTGGCTCCAAGATTCAAGCTCTCAGCTCTCATCCCCCCAGTTGCCTTTTTAGTTCATATGTTAAATATAATGTGTTTAAGCAGCTAAATTAAGTGGAATGCCATTGTGCTCTAGTTAGGCTTGAGGATTGAGGAATTCTGGTTCGAAGGAAAATGCTGGAGCCAAGAGGTATGATCAGAGGTGGGGCTCCAAGATTCAAGCTCTCAGCTCTCATCCCCCCAGTTGCCTTTTTAGTTTTTATATGAAATATAATGTGTTTAAGAAGCTAAAACAAGTGGAATGCCAATGTGCTCCAGATAGGTTTGAGGATTCAGGAATTCTGGTATATAGGAGAATGCTGGAGCCAGGAGGTATGATCAGAGGTGCGGCTCCAAGATTCAAGCCCTCAGCTCTCATCACCCCAGTAGACTCTTTCATTTGTGTATGAAATGAATTGGTTTTAGGCAGCTCAGGTCATTGGAATGCCACTGTGCTCCAGACAGGCTTGAGGATTGAGGAATTCTGATTTGAAGGAAAATGCTGGAGCCAAGAGGTATGATTAGAGGTTTGGCTCCAAGATTCAAGCTCTCAGCTCTCATCCCCCCAGTTGCCTTCTTAGTTTATATATGAAAAAAATGTGTTTAAGCAGATAAAACAAGTGGAATGCCACTGTGCTCCAGATAGGCTTGAGGATTCAGGAATTCTGGTATATAGGAGAATGCTGGAGCCAAGAGGTATCGTCAGAGGTGTGGCTCCATGTTTCAAGCCCTCAGATCTCATCCCACCAGTGGCCTATTTCATTTACCTAACAAATGAGTTGTTTTTAAGCAGCTAAAACCAGTGGAACTCCAAGATTCAAGCTCTCAGCTCTCATCCCCCCAGTTGCCTTTTTATTTTATTTATGTTAAATATAATGTTTTTAAGCAGCTAAAACAAGTGGAATGCCACTGTGCTCCAGACAGGCTTAAGGATTGAGGAATTCTGGTTCGAAGGAAAATGTTGGAGGCAGGAGGTATGATCAGAGGTGGGGCTCCAAGATTTAAGCTCTCAGCTCTCATCCCCCAAGTTGCCATTTTTATTTAAATATGAAAAAATGTGTTTAAGCAGCTAAAACAAGTGGAATGCCACTGTGCTCCAGATAGGTTTGAGGATTCAGGAATTCTGGTATATAGGAGAATGCTGGAGCCAAGAGGTATGATCAGAGGTGCGGCTCCAAGATTCAAGCCCTCAGCTCTCATCCCCCCAGTAACCTCTTTCATTTGAATATGAAATGGATTGGTTGTAAGCAGCTCAAGTCAGTGGAATGCCATTGTGCTCTAGTTAGGCTTGAGGATTGAGGAATTCTGGTTCGAAGGAAAATGCTGGAGCCAAGAGGTATGATCAGAGGTGTGGCTCCAAGATTCAAGCTCTCAGCTCTCATCCCCCAAGTTGCCTTTTTTATTTAAATATGAAAAAATGTGTTTAAGCAGCTAAAACAAGTGGAATGCCACTGTGCTCCAGATAGGTTTGAGGATTCAGGAATTCTGGTATATAGGAGAATGCTGGAGCCAAGAGGTATGATCAGAGGTGCGGCTCCAAGATTCAAGCCCTCAGCTCTCATCCCCCCAGTAACCTCTTTCATTTGAATATGAAATGGATTGGTTGTAAGCAGCTCAGGTCAGTGGAATTCCACTGTGCTCTAGTTAGGCTTGAGGATTGAGGAATTCTGATTTGAAGGAAAATGTTGGAGCCAAGAGGTATGATTAGAGGTTTGGCTCCAAGATTCAAGCTCTCAGCTCTCATCCCCCCAGTTGCCTTTTTAGTTTATATATGAAAAAAAATGTGTTTAAGCAGCTAAAACAAGTGGAATGCCACTGTGCTCCAGATAGGCTTGAGGATTCAGGAATTCTGGTATATAGGAGAATGCTGGAGCCAAGAGGTATCGTCAAAGGTGTGGCTCCATGTTTCAAGCCCTGAGATCTCATCCCACCAGTGGCCTATTTCATTTGCCTAACAAATGAATTGTTTTTAAGCAGCTAAAACCAGTGGAACTCCAAGATTCAAGCTCTCAGCTCTCATCCCCCCAGCTGCCTCTTTATTTTATTTATGTGAAATAACGTGTTTAAGCAGCTAAAACAAGTGGAATGCCACTGTGCTCCAGACAGGCTTAAGGATTGAGGAATTCTGGTTCGAAGGAAAATGTTGGAGGCAGGAGGTATGATCAGAGGTGTGGCTCCAAGATTCAAGCTCTCAGCTCTCATCCCCCAAGTTGCCTTTTTTATTTAAATATGAAAAAATGTGTTTAAGCAGCTAAAACCAGTGGAATGCCACTGTGCTCCAGATAGGTTTGGGGATTCAGGAATTCTGGTATATAGGAGAATGCTGGAGCCAGGAGGTATGATCAGAGGTGCGGCTCCAAGATTCAAGCCCTCAGCTCTCATCCCCCCAGTAACCTCTTTCATTTGAATATGAAATGGATTGGTTGTAAGCAGCTCAGGTCAGTGGAATTCCACTGTGCTCTAGTTAGGCTTGAGGATTGAGGAATTCTGATTTGAAGGAAAATGTTGGAGCCAAGAGGTATGATTAGAGGTTTGGCTCCAAGATTCAAGCTCTCAGCTCTCATCCCCCCAGTTGCCTTTTTAGTTTATATATTGAAAAACAATGTGTTTAAGCAGCTAAAACAAGTGGAATGCCACTGTGCTCCAGATAGGCTTGAGGATTCAGGAATTCTGGTATATAGGAGAATGCTGGAGCCAAGAGGTATCGTCAGAGGTGTGGCTCCATGTTTCAAGCCCTCAGATCTCATCCCACCAGTGGCCTATTTCATTTGCCTAACAAATGAATTGTTTTTAAGCAGCTAAAACCAGTGGAACTCCAAGATTCAAGCTCTCAGCTCTCATCCCCCCAGCTGCCTTTTTATTTTATTTATGTGAAATAACGTGTTTAAGCAGCTAAAACAAGTGGAATGCCACTGTGCTCCAGACAGGCTTAAGGATTGAGGAATTTTGGTTCGAAGGAAAATGTTGGAGCCAGGAGGTATGATCAGAGGTGGGGCTCCAAGATTCAAGCTCTCAGCTTTCATCCCCCCAGTTGCCTTTTTATTTAAATATGAAAAAATGTGTTTAAGCAGCTAAAACCAGTGGAATGCCACTGTGCTCCAGACAGGTTTGAGGATTGAGGAATTTTGGTATATAGGAGAATGCTGGAGCCAAGAGGTATGATCAGAGGTGCGGCTCCAAGATTCAAGCCCTCAGCTCTCATCCCCCCAGTAACCTCTTTCATTTGAATATGAAATGGATTGGTTGTAAGCAGCTCAAGTCAGTGGAATGCCATTGTGCTCTAGTTAGGCTTGAGGATTGAGGAATTCTGGTTCGAAGGAAAATGCTGGAGCCAAGAGGTATGATCAGAGGTGTGGCTCCAAGATTCAAGCTCTCAGCTCTCATCCCCCAAGTTGCCTTTTTTATTTAAATATGAAAAAATGTGTTTAAGCAGCTAAAACAAGTGGAATGCCACTGTGCTCCAGATAGGTTTGAGGATTCAGGAATTCTGGTATATAGGAGAATGCTGGAGCCAAGAGGTATGATCAGAGGTGCGGCTCCAAGATTCAAGCCCTCAGCTCTCATCCCCCCAGTAACCTCTTTCATTTGAGTATGAAATGGATTGGTTGTAAGCAGCTCAGGTCAGTGGAATTCCACTGTGCTCTAGTTAGGCTTGAGGATTGAGGAATTCTGATTTGAAGGAAAATGTTGGAGCCAAGAGGTATGATTAGAGGTTTGGCTCCAAGATTCAAGCTCTCAGCTCTCATCCCCCCAGTTGCCTTTTTAGTTTATATATGAAAAAAAATGTGTTTAAGCAGCTAAAACAAGTGGAATGCCACTGTGCTCCAGATAGGCTTGAGGATTCAGGAATTCTGGTATATAGGAGAATGCTGGAGCCAAGAGGTATCGTCAAAGGTGTGGCTCCATGTTTCAAGCCCTCAGATCTCATCCCACCAGTGGCCTATTTCATTTGCCTAACAAATGAATTGTTTTTAAGCAGCTAAAACCAGTGGAACTCCAAGATTCAAGCTCTCAGCTCTCATCCCCCCAGCTGCCTCTTTATTTTATTTATGTGAAATAACGTGTTTAAGCAGCTAAAACAAGTGGAATGCCACTGTGCTCCAGACAGGCTTAAGGATTGAGGAATTCTGGTTCGAAGGAAAATGTTGGAGGCAGGAGGTATGATCAGAGGTGTGGCTCCAAGATTCAAGCTCTCAGCTCTCATCCCCCAAGTTGCCTTTTTTATTTAAATATGAAAAAATTTGTTTAAGCAGCTAAAACCAGTGGAATGCCACTGTGCTCCAGATAGGTTTGGGGATTCAGGAATTCTGGTATATAGGAGAATGCTGGAGCCAGGAGGTATGATCAGAGGTGCGGCTCCAAGATTCAAGCCCTCAGCTCTCATCCCCCCAGTAACCTCTTTCATTTGAATATGAAATGGATTGGTTGTAAGCAGCTCAGGTCAGTGGAATTCCACTGTGCTCTAGTTAGGCTTGAGGATTGAGGAATTCTGATTTGAAAGAAAATGTTGGAGCCAAGAGGTATGATTAGAGGTTTGGCTCCAAGATTCAAGCTCTCAGCTCTCATCCCCCCAGTTGCCTTTTTAGTTTATATATTGAAAAACAATGTGTTTAAGCAGCTCAAACAAGTGGAATGCCACTGTGCTCCAGATAGGCTTGAGGATTCAGGAATTCTGGTATATAGGAGAATGCTGGAGCCAAGAGGTATCGTCAGAGGTGTGGCTCCATGTTTCAAGCCCTCAGATCTCATCCCACCAGTGGCCTATTTCATTTGCCTAACAAATGAATTGTTTTTAAGCAGCTAAAACCAGTGGAACTCCAAGATTCAAGCTCTCAGCTCTCATCCCCCCAGCTGCCTTTTTATTTTATTTATGTGAAATAACGTGTTTAAGCAGCTAAAACAAGTGGAATGCCACTGTGCTCCAGACAGGCTTAAGGATTGAGGAATTCTGGTTCGAAGGAAAATGTTGGAGGCAGGAGGTATGATCAGAGGTGTGGCTCCAAGATTCAAGCTCTCAGCTCTCATCCCCCAAGTTGCCTTTTTTATTTAAATATGAAAAAATTTGTTTAAGCAGCTAAAACCAGTGGAATGCCACTGTGCTCCAGATAGGTTTGGGGATTCAGGAATTCTGGTATATAGGAGAATGCTGGAGCCAGGAGGTATGATCAGAGGTGCGGCTCCAAGATTCAAGCCCTCAGCTCTCATCCCCCCAGTAACCTCTTTCATTTGAATATGAAATGGATTGGTTGTAAGCAGCTCAGGTCAGTGGAATTCCACTGTGCTCTAGTTAGGCTTGAGGATTGAGGAATTCTGATTTGAAAGAAAATGTTGGAGCCAAGAGGTATGATTAGAGGTTTGGCTCCAAGATTCAAGCTCTCAGCTCTCATCCCCCCAGTTGCCTTTTTAGTTTATATATTGAAAAACAATGTGTTTAAGCAGCTCAAACAAGTGGAATGCCACTGTGCTCCAGATAGGCTTGAGGATTCAGGAATTCTGGTATATAGGAGAATGCTGGAGCCAAGAGGTATCGTCAGAGGTGTGGCTCCATGTTTCAAGCCCTCAGATCTCATCCCACCAGTGGCCTATTTCATTTGCCTAACAAATGAATTGTTTTTAAGCAGCTAAAACCAGTGGAACTCCAAGATTCAAGCTCTCAGCTCTCATCCCCCCAGCTGCCTTTTTATTTTATTTATGTGAAATAACGTGTTTAAGCAGCTAAAACAAGTGGAATGCCACTGTGCTCCAGACAGGCTTAAGGATTGAGGAATTTTGGTTCGAAGGAAAATGTTGGAGCCAGGAGGTATGATCAGAGGTGGGGCTCCAAGATTCAAGCTCTCAGCTTTCATCCCCCCAGTTGCCTTTTTAGTTTATTTATGTAAAATAATGAGTTTAAGCGGCTAAAACCAGTGGAATGCCACTGTGCTCCAGACAGGCTTGAGGATTGAGGAATTTTGGTATGTAGGAGAATACTGGAGCCAAGAGGTATCATCAGAGGTGCGGCTCCAAGATTCAAGCCCTCAGCTCTCATCCCCCCAGTAACCTCTTTCATTTGAATATGAAATGAATTGGTTGTAAGCAGCTCAAGTCAGTGGAATGCCATTGTGCTCTAGTTAGGCTTGAGGATTGAGGAATTCTGGTTCGAAGGAAAATGCTGGAGCCAAGAGGTATGATCAGAGGTGGGGCTCCAAGATTCAAGCTCTCAGCTCTCATCCCCCAAGTTGCCTTTTTTATTTAAATATGAAAAAATGTGTTTAAGCAGCTAAAACAAGTGGAATGCCACTGTGCTCCAGATAGGTTTGAGGATTCAGGAATTCTGGTATATAGGAGAATGCTGGAGCCAGGAGGTATGATCAGAGGTGCGGCTCCAAGATTCAAGCCCTCAGCTCTCATCCCCCCAGTAACCTCTTTCATTTGAATATGAAATGGATTGGTTGTAAGCAGCTCAGGTCAGTGGAATTCCACTGTGCTTTAGTTAGGCTTGAAGATTGAGGAAATCTGGTTCGAAGGAAAATGCTGGAGCCAAGAGGTATGATCAGATGTGGGGCTCCAAGATTCAAGCTCTCAGCTCTCATCCCCCCAGTTGCCTTTTTAGTTTATATATGAAATATAATGTGTTTAAGCAGCTAAAACAAGTGGAATGCCAATGTGCTCCAGACAAGCTTGAGGAATGAGGAATTCTGTTTTGAAGGTGAATGCTGGAGCCAAGAGGTATGATCAGAGGTGCGGCTCCAAGATTCAAGCCCTCAGCTCTTATCCCTCCAGTGGCCTCTTTCATTTGTATATGAAACGGATTGGTTGTAAGCAGCTCAGGTCAGTGGAATGCCACTGTGCTTTAGTTAGGCTTGAAGATTGAGGAATTCTGGTTCGAAGGAAAATGCTGGAGCCAAGAGGTATGATCAGAGGTGTGGCTCCAAGATTCAAGCTCTCAGCTCTCATCCCCCAAGTTGCCTTTTTTATTTAAATATGAAAAAATGTGTTTAAGCAGCTAAAACAAGTGGAATGCCACTGTGCTCCAGATAGGTTTGAGGATTCAGGAATTCTGGTATATAGGAGAATGCTGGAGCCAGGAGGTATGATCAGAGGTGCGGCTCCAAGATTCAAGCCCTCAGCTCTCATCCCCCCAGTAACCTCTTTCATTTGAATATGAAATGGATTGGTTGTAAGCAGCTCAGGTCAGTGGAATTCCACTGTGCTTTAGTTAGGCTTGAAGATTGAGGAATTCTGGTTCGAAGGAAAATGCTGGAGCCAAGAGGTATGATCAGATGTGGGGCTCCAAGATTCAAGCTCTCAGCTCTCATCCCCCCAGTTGCCTTTTTAGTTTATATATGAAATATAATGTGTTTAAGCAGCTAAAACAAGTGGAATGCCAATGTGCTCCAGACAAGCTTGAGGAATGAGGAATTCTGTTTTGAAGGTGAATGCTGGAGCCAAGAGGTATGATCAGAGGTGCGGCTCCAAGATTCAAGCCCTCAGCTCTTATCCCTCCAGTGGCCTCTTTCATTTGTATATGAAATGGATTGGTTGTAAGCAGCTCAGGTCAGTGGAATGCCACTGTGCTTTAGTTAGGCTTGAAGATTGAAGAATTCTGGTTCGAAGGAAAATGTTGGAGCCAGGAGGTATGATCAGAGGTGGGGCTCCAAGATTCAAGCTCTCAGCTCTCATCCCCCCAGTTGCCTTTTTAGTTTATTTATGTAAAATAATGTGTTTAAGCGGCTAAAACCAGTGGAATGCCACTGTGCTCCAGGCAGGCTTGAGGATTCAGGAATTCTGGTATATAGGAGAATGCTGGAGCCAAGAGGTATGATCAGAGGTGCGGCTCCAAGATTAAGCCCTCAGCTCTCATCCCCCCAGTGGCCTCTTTCATTTGTATATGAAATGGATTGGTTGTAAGCAGCTCAGGTCAGTGGAATGCCACTGTGCTTTAGTTAGGCTTGAAGATTGAGGAATTCTGATTTGAAGGAAAATGCTGGAGCCAAGAGGTATGATCAGAGGTGGGGCTCCAAGATTCAAGCTCTCAGCTCTCATCCCCCCAGTTGCCTTAATAGTTAAAAAATGCAATGAACTGGTTTTAGGCAGCTCAGGTCAGTGGAATGCCACTGTGCTCCAGACAGGCTTGAGGATTGAGGAATTCTGATTTGAAGGAAAATGCTGGAGCCAAGAGGTATGATCAGAGGTGGGGCTCCAAGATTCAAGCTCTCAGCTCTCATCCCCCCAGTTGCCTTTTTAGTTCATATGTTAAATATAATGTGTTTAAGCAGCTAAATTAAGTGGAATGCCATTGTGCTCTAGTTAGGCTTGAGGATTGAGGAATTCTGGTTCGAAGGAAAATGCTGGAGCCAAGAGGTATGATCAGAGGTGGGGCTCCAAGATTCAAGCTCTCAGCTCTCATCCCCCCAGTTGCCTTTTTAGTTTTTATATGAAATATAATGTGTTTAAGAAGCTAAAACAAGTGGAATGCCAATGTGCTCCAGACAAGCTTGAGGAATGAGGAATTCTGTTTTGAAGGTGAATTCTGGAGCCAAGAGGTATGATCAGAGGTGCGGCTCCAAGATTCAAGCCCTCAGCTCTCATCACCCCAGTAGACTCTTTCATTTGTGTATGAAATGAATTGGTTTTAGGCAGCTCAGGTCATTGGAATGCCACTGTGCTCTAGTTAGGCTTGAGGATTGAGGAATTCTGATTTGAAGGAAAATGTTGGAGCCAAGAGGTATGATTAGAGGTTTGGCTCCAAGATTCAAGCTCTCAGCTCTCATCCCCCCAGTTGCCTTTTTAGTTTATATATGAAAAAAAATGTGTTTAAGCAGCTAAAACAAGTGGAATGCCACTGTGCTCCAGATAGGCTTGAGGATTCAGGAATTCTGGTATATAGGAGAATGCTGGAGCCAAGAGGTATCGTCAGAGGTGTGGCTCCATGTTTCAAGCCCTCAGATCTCATCCCACCAGTGGCCTATTTCATTTGCCTAACAAATGAATTGTTTTTAAGCAGCTAAAACCAGTGGAACTCCAAGATTCAAGCTCTCAGCTCTCATCCCCCCAGCTGCCTTTTTATTTTATTTATGTGAAATAACGTGTTTAAGCAGCTAAAACAAGTGGAATGCCACTGTGCTCCAGACAGGCTTAAGGATTGAGGAATTTTGTTTCGAAGGAAAATGTTGGAGCCAGGAGGTATGATCAGAGGTGGGGCTCCAAGATTCAAGCTCTCAGCTTTCATCCCCCCAGTTGCCTTTTTAGTTTATTTATGTAAAATAATGAGTTTAAGCGGCTAAAACCAGTGGAATGCCACTGTGCTCCAGACAGGCTTGAGGATTGAGGAATTTTGGTATGTAGGAGAATACTGGAGCCAAGAGGTATCATCAGAGGTGCGGCTCCAAGATTCAAGCCCTCAGCTCTCATCCCCCCAGTAACCTCTTTCATTTGAATATGAAATGAATTGGTTGTAAGCAGCTCAAGTCAGTGGAATGCCATTGTGCTCTAGTTAGGCTTGAGGATTGAGGAATTCTGGTTCGAAGGAAAATGCTGGAGCCAAGAGGTATGATCAGAGGTGTGGCTCCAAGATTCAAGCCCTCAGATCTCATCCCCCCAGTAACCTCTTTCATTTGAATATGAAATGGATTGGTTGTAAGCAGCTCAGGTCAGTGGAATTCCACTGTGCTTTAGTTAGGCTTGAAGATTGAGGAATTCTGGTTCGAAGGAAAATGCTGGAGCCAAGAGGTATGATCAGATGTGGGGCTCCAAGATTCAAGCTCTCAGCTCTCATCCCCCCAGTTGCCTTTTTAGTTTATATATGAAATATAATGTGTTTAAGCAGCTAAAACAAGTGGAATGCCAATGTGCTCCAGACAAGCTTGAGGAATGAGGAATTCTGTTTTGAAGGTGAATGCTGGAGCCAAGAGGTATGATCAGAGGTGCGGCTCCAAGATTCAAGCCCTCAGCTCTCATCCCTCCAGTAACCTCTTTCATTTGTATATGAAATGGATTGGTTGTAAGCAGCTCAGGTTAGTGGAATGCCACTGTGCTTTAGTTAGGCTTGAAGATTGAAGAATTCTGGTTCGAAGGAAAATGTTGGAGCCAGGAGGTATGATCAGAGGTGGGGCTCCAAGATTCAAGCTCTCAGCTCTCATCCCCCCAGTTGCCTTTTTTGTTTATTTATGTAAAATAATGTGTTTAAGCGGCTAAAACCAGTGGAATGCCACTGTGCTCCAGACAGGCTTGAGGATTCAGGAATTCTGGTATATAGGAGAATGCTGGAGCCAAGAGGTATGATCAGAGGTGCGGCTCCAAGATTAAGCCCTCAGCTCTCATCCCCCCAGTGGCCTCTTTCATTTGTATATGAAATGGATTGGTTGTAAGCAGCTCAGGTCAGTGGAATGCCACTGTGCTTTAGTTAGGCTTGAGGATTGAGGAATTCTGATTTGAAGGAAAATGCTGGAGCCAAGAGGTATGATCAGAGGTGGGGCTCCAAGATTCAAGCTCTCAGCTCTCATCCCCCCAGTTGCCTTAATAGTTAAAAAATGCAATGAACTGGTTTTAGGCAGCTCAGGTCAGTGGAATGCCACTGTGCTCCAGACAGGCTTGAGGATTGAGGAATTCTGATTTGAAGGAAAATGCTGGAGCCAAGAGGTATGATCAGAGGTGTGGCTCCAAGATTCAAGCTCTCAGCTCTCATCCCCCCAGTTGCCTTTTTAGTTCATATGTTAAATATAATGTGTTTAAGCAGCTAAATTAAGTGGAATGCCATTGTGCTCTAGTTAGGCTTGAGGATTGAGGAATTCTGGTTCGAAGGAAAATGCTGGAGCCAAGAGGTATGATCAGAGGTGGGGCTCCAAGATTCAAGCTCTCAGCTCTCATCCCCCCAGTTGCCTTTTTAGTTTTTATATGAAATATAATGTGTTTAAGAAGCTAAAACAAGTGGAATGCCAATGTGCTCCAGATAGGTTTGAGGATTCAGGAATTCTGGTATATAGGAGAATGCTGGAGCCAGGAGGTATGATCAGAGGTGCGGCTCCAAGATTCAAGCCCTCAGCTCTCATCACCCCAGTAGACTCTTTCATTTGTGTATGAAATGAATTGGTTTTAGGCAGCTCAGGTCATTGGAATGCCACTGTGCTCCAGACAGGCTTGAGGATTGAGGAATTCTGATTTGAAGGAAAATGCTGGAGCCAAGAGGTATGATTAGACGTTTGGCTCCAAGATTCAAGCTCTCAGCTCTCATCCCCCCAGTTGCCTTTTTAGTTTATATATGAAAAAAATGTGTTTAAGCAGCTAAAACAAGTGGAATGCCACTGTGCTCCAGATAGGCTTGAGGATTCAGGAATTCTGGTATATAGGAGAATGCTGGAGCCAAGAGGTATCGTCAGAGGTGTGGCTCCATGTTTCAAGCCCTCAGATCTCATCCCACCAGTGGCCTATTTCATTTGCCTAACAAATGAGTTGTTTTTAAGCAGCTAAAACCAGTGGAACTCCAAGATTCAAGCTCTCAGCTCTCATCCCCCCAGTTGCCTTTTTATTTTATTTATGTTAAATATAATGTTTTTAAGCAGCTAAAACAAGTGGAATGCCACTGTGCTCCAGACAGGCTTAAGGATTGAGGAATTCTGGTTCGAAGGAAAATGTTGGAGGCAGGAGGTATGATCAGAGGTGGGGCTCCAAGATTCAAGCTCTCAGCTCTCATCCCCCAAGTTGCCATTTTTATTTAAATATGAAAAAAAGGGTTTAAGCAGCTAAAACAAGTGGAATGCCACTGTGCTCCAGATAGGTTTGAGGATTCAGGAATTCTGGTATATAGGAGAATGCTGGAGCCAAGAGGTATGATCAGAGGTGCGGCTCCAAGATTCAAGCCCTCAGCTCTCATTCCCCCAGTAATCTCTTTCATTTGAATATGAAATGGATTGGTTGTAAGCAGCTCAAGTCAGTGGAATGCCATTGTGCTCTAGTTAGGCTTGAGGATTGAGGAATTCTGGTTCGAAGGAAAATGCTGGAGCCAGGAGGTATGATCAGAGGTGGGGCTCCAAGATTCAAGCTCTCAGCTCTCATCCCCCAAGTTGCCTTTTTTATTTAAATATGAAAAAATGTGTTTAAGCAGCTAAAACAAGTGGAATGCCACTGTGCTCCAGATAGGTTTGAGGATTCAGGAATTCTGGTATATAGGAGAATGCTGGAGCCAGGAGGTATGATCAGAGGTGCGGCTCCAAGATTCAAGCTCTCAGCTCTCATCCCCCCAGTAACCTCTTTCATTTGAATATGAAATGGATTGGTTGTAAGCAGCTCAAGTCAGTGGAATGCCATTGTGCTCTAGTTAGGCTTGAGGATTGAGGAATTCTGGTTCGAAGGAAAATGCTGGAGCCAAGAGGTATGATCAGAGGTGTGGCTCCAAGATTCAAGCTCTCAGCTCTCATCCCCCAAGTTGCCTTTTTTATTTAAATATGAAAAAATGTGTTTAAGCAGCTAAAACAAGTGGAATGCCACTGTGCTCCAGATAGGTTTGAGGATTCAGGAATTCTGGTATATAGGAGAATGCTGGAGCCAAGAGGTATGATCAGAGGTGCGGCTCCAAGATTCAAGCCCTCAGCTCTCATCCCCCCAGTAACCTCTTTCATTTGAATATGAAATGGATTATTTGTAAGCAGCTCAGGTCAGTGGAATTCCACTGTGCTCTAGTTAGGCTTGAGGATTGAGGAATTCTGATTTGAAGGAAAATGTTGGAGCCAAGAGGTATGATTAGAGGTTTGGCTCCAAGATTCAATCTCTCAGCTCTCATCCCCCCAGTTGCCTTTTTAGTTTATATATGAAAACAAATGTGTTTAAGCAGCTAAAACAAGTGGAATGCCACTGTGCTCCAGATAGGCTTGAGGATTCAGGAATTCTGGTATATAGGAGAATGCTGGAGCCAAGAGGTATCGTCAGAGGTGTGGCTCCATGTTTCAAGCCCTCAGATCTCATCCCACCAGTGGCCTATTTCATTTGCCTAACAAATGAATTGTTTTTAAGCAGCTAAAACCAGTGGAACTCCAAGATTCAAGCTCTCAGCTCTCATCCCCCCAGCTGCCTCTTTATTTTATTTATGTGAAATAACGTGTTTAAGCAGCTAAAACAAGTGGAATGCCACTGTGCTCCAGACAGGCTTAAGGATTGAGGAATTCTGGTTCGAAGGAAAATGTTGGAGGCAGGAGGTATGATCAGAGGTGTGGCTCCAAGATTCAAGCTCTCAGCTCTCATCCCCCAAGTTGCCTTTTTTATTTAAATATGAAAAAATGTGTTTAAGCAGCTAAAACCAGTGGAATGCCACTGTGCTCCAGATAGGTTTGGGGATTCAGGAATTCTGGTATATAGGAGAATGCTGGAGCCAGGAGGTATGATCAGAGGTGCGGCTCCAAGATTCAAGCCCTCAGCTCTCATCCCCCCAGTAACCTCTTTCATTTGAATATGAAATGGATTGGTTGTAAGCAGCTCAGGTCAGTGGAATTCCACTGTGCTCTAGTTAGGCTTGAGGATTGAGGAATTCTGATTTGAAGGAAAATGTTGGAGCCAAGAGGTATGATTAGAGGTTTGGCTCCAAGATTCAAGCTCTCAGCTCTCATCCCCCCAGTTGCCTTTTTAGTTTATATATTGAAAAACAATGTGTTTAAGCAGCTAAAACAAGTGGAATGCCACTGTGCTCCAGATAGGCTTGAGGATTCAGGAATTCTGGTATATAGGAGAATGCTGGAGCCAAGAGGTATCGTCAGAGGTGTGGCTCCATGTTTCAAGCCCTCAGATCTCATCCCACCAGTGGCCTATTTCATTTGCCTAACAAATGAATTGTTTTTAAGCAGCTAAAACCAGTGGAACTCCAAGATTCAAGCTCTCAGCTCTCATCCCCCCAGCTGCCTTTTTATTTTATTTATGTGAAATAACGTGTTTAAGCAGCTAAAACAAGTGGAATGCCACTGTGCTCCAGACAGGCTTAAGGATTGAGGAATTTTGGTTCGAAGGAAAATGTTGGAGCCAGGAGGTATGATCAGAGGTGGGGCTCCAAGATTCAAGCTCTCAGCTTTCATCCCCCCAGTTGCCTTTTTAGTTTATTTATGTAAAATAATGAGTTTAAGCGGCTAAAACCAGTGGAATGCCACTGTGCTCCAGACAGGCTTGAGGATTGAGGAATTTTGGTATGTAGGAGAATACTGGAGCCAAGAGGTATCATCAGAGGTGCGGCTCCAAGATTCAAGCCCTCAGCTCTCATCCCCCCAGTAACCTCTTTCATTTGAATATGAAATGAATTGGTTGTAAGCAGCTCAAGTCAGTGGAATGCCATTGTGCTCTAGTTAGGCTTGAGGATTGAGGAATTCTGGTTCGAAGGAAAATGCTGGAGCCAAGAGGTATGATCAGAGGTGTGGCTCCAAGATTCAAGCTCTCAGCTCTCATCCCCCAAGTTGCCTTTTTTATTTAAATATGAAAAAATGTGTTTAAGCAGCTAAAACAAGTGGAATGCCACTGTGCTCCAGATAGGTTTGAGGATTCAGGAATTCTGGTATATAGGAGAATGCTGGAGCCAGGAGGTATGATCAGAGGTGCGGCTCCAAAATTCAAGCCCTCAGCTCTCATCCCCCCAGTAACCTCTTTCATTTGAATATGAAATGGATTGGTTGTAAGCAGCTCAGGTCAGTGGAATTCCACTGTGCTTTAGTTAGGCTTGAAGATTGAGGAATTCTGGTTCGAAGGAAAATGCTGGAGCCAAGAGGTATGATCAGATGTGGGGCTCCAAGATTCAAGCTCTCAGCTCTCATCCCCCCAGTTGCCTGTTTAGTTTATATATGAAATATAATGTGTTTAAGCAGCTAAAACAAGTGGAATGCCAATGTGCTCCAGACAAGCTTGAGGAATGAGGAATTCTGTTTTGAAGGTGAATGCTGGAGCCAAGAGGTATGATCAGAGGTGCGGCTCCAAGATTCAAGCCCTCAGCTCTTATCCCTCCAGTGGCCTCTTTCATTTGTATATGAAATGGATTGGTTGTAAGCAGCTCAGGTCAGTGGAATGCCACTGTGCTTTAGTTAGGCTTGAAGATTGAAGAATTCTGGTTCGAAGGAAAATGTTGGAGCCAGGAGGTATGATCAGAGGTGGGGCTCCAAGATTCAAGCTCTCAGCTCTCATCCCCCCAGTTGCCTTTTTAGTTTATTTATGTAAAATGATGTGTTTAAGCGGCTAAAACCAGTGGAATGCCACTGTGCTCCAGGCAGGCTTGAGGATTCAGGAATTCTGGTATATAGGAGAATGCTGGAGCCAAGAGGTATGATCAGAGGTGCGGCTCCAAGATTAAGCCCTCAGCTCTCATCCCCCCAGTGGCCTCTTTCATTTGTATATGAAATGGATTGGTTGTAAGCAGCTCAGGTCAGTGGAATGCCACTGTGCTTTAGTTAGGCTTGAGGATTGAGGAATTCTGATTTGAAGGAAAATGCTGGAGCCAAGAGGTATGATCAGAGGTGGGGCTCCAAGATTCAAGCTCTCAGCTCTCATCCCCCCAGTTGCCTTAATAGTTAAAAAATGCAATGAACTGGTTTTAGGCAGCTCAGGTCAGTGGAATGCCACTGTGCACCAGACAGGCTTGAGGATTGAGGAATTCTGATTTGAAGGAAAATGCTGGAGCCAAGAGGTATGATTAGAGGTGTGGCTCCAAGATTCAAGCTCTCAGCTCTCATCCCCCAAGTTGCCTTTTTAGTTCATATGTTAAATATAATGTGTTTAAGCAGCTAAATTAAGTGGAATGCCATTGTGCTCTAGTTAGGCTTGAGGATTGAGGAATTCTGGTTCGAAGGAAAATGCTGGAGCCAAGAGGTATGATCAGAGGTGTGGCTCCAAGATTCAAGCTCTCAGCTCTCATCCCCCAAGTTGCCTTTTTTATTTAAATATGAAAAAATGTGTTTAAGCAGCTAAAACAAGTGGAATGCCACTGTGCTCCAGATAGGTTTGAGGATTCAGGAATTCTGGTATATAGGAGAATGCTGGAGCCAGGAGGTATGATCAGAGGTGCGGCTCCAAGATTCAAGCCCTCAGCTCTCATCCCCCCAGTAACCTCTTTCATTTGAATATGAAATGGATTGGTTGTAAGCAGCTCAAGTCAGTGGAATGCCATTGTGCTCTAGTTAGGCTTGAGGATTGAGGAATTCTGGTTCGAAGGAAAATGCTGGAGCCAAGAGGTATGATCAGAGGTGTGGCTCCAAGATTCAAGCTCTCAGCTCTCATCCCCCCAGTTGCCTTTTTAGTTTATATATGAAAAAAAATGTGTTTAAGCAGCTAAAACAAGTGGAATGCCACTGTGCTCCAGATAGGCTTTAGGATTCAGGAATTCTGGTATATAGGAGAATGCTGGAGCCAAGAGGTATCGTCAGAGGTGTGGCTCCATGTTTCAAGCCCTCAGATCTCATCCCACCAGTGGCCTATTTCATTTGCCTAACAAATGAATTGTTTTTAAGCAGCTAAAACCAGTGGAACTCCAAGATTCAAGCTCTCAGCTCTCATCCCCCCAGCTGCCTCTTTATTTTATTTATGTGAAATAACGTGTTTAAGCAGCTAAAACAAGTGGAATGCCACTGTGCTCCAGACAGGCTTAAGGGTTGAGGAATTCTGGTTCGAAGGAAAATGTTGGAGGCAGGAGGTATGATCAGAGGTGTGGCTCCAAGATTCAAGCTCTCAGCTCTCATCCCCCAAGTTGCCTTTTTTATTTAAATATGAAAAAATGTGTTAAAGCAGCTAAAACAAGTGGCATGCCACTGTGCTCCAGATAGGTTTGAGGATTCAGGAATTCTGGTATATAGGAGAATGCTGGAGCCAGGAGGTATGATCAGAGGTGCGGCTCCAAGATTCAAGCCCTCAGCTCTCATACCCCCAGTAACCTCTTTCATTTGAATATGAAATGGATTGGTTGTAAGCAGCTCAGGTCAGTGGAATTCCACTGTGCTCTAGTTAGGCTTGAGGATTGAGGAATTCTGGTTCGAAGGAAAATGTTGGAGCCAAGAGGTATGATTAGAGGTTTGGCTCCAAGATTCAAGCTCTCAGCTCTCATCCCCCCAGTTGCCTTTTTAGTTTATATATTGAAAAACAATGTGTTTAAGCAGCTAAAACAAGTGGAATGCCACTGTGCTCCAGATAGGCTTGAGGATTCAGGAATTCTGGTATATAGGAGAATGCTGGAGCCAAGAGGTATCGTCAGAGGTGTGGCTCCATGTTTCAAGCCCTCAGATCTCATCCCACCAGTGGCCTATTTCATTTGCCTAACAAATGAATTGTTTTTAAGCAGCTAAAACCAGTGGAACTCCAAGATTCAAGCTCTCAGCTCTCATCCCCCCAGCTGCCTTTTTATTTTATTTATGTGAAATAACGTGTTTAAGCAGCTAAAACAAGTGGAATGCCACTGTGCTCCAGACAGGCTTAAGGATTGAGGAATTTTGGTTCGAAGGAAAATGTTGGAGCCAGGAGGTATGATCAGAGGTGGGGCTCCAAGATTCAAGCTCTCAGCTTTCATCCCCCCAGTTGCCTTTTTAGTTTATTTATGTAAAATAATGAGTTTAAGCGGCTAAAACCAGTGGAATGCCACTGTGCTCCAGACAGGCTTGAGGATTGAGGAATTTTGGTATGTAGGAGAATACTGGAGCCAAGAGGTATCATCAGAGGTGCGGCTCCAAGATTCAAGCCCTCAGCTCTCATCCCCCCAGTAACCTCTTTCATTTGAATATGAAATGAATTGGTTGTAAGCAGCTCAAGTCAGTGGAATGCCATTGTGCTCTAGTTAGGCTTGAGGATTGAGGAATTCTGGTTCGAAGGAAAATGCTGGAGCCAAGAGGTATGATCAGAGGTGTGGCTCCAAGATTCAAGCTCTCAGCTCTCATCCCCCAAGTTGCCTTTTTTATTTAAATATGAAAAAATGTGTTTAAGCAGCTAAAACAAGTGGAATGCCACTGTGCTCCAGATAGGTTTGAGGATTCAGGAATTCTGGTATATAGGAGAATGCTGGAGCCAGGAGGTATGATCAGAGGTGCGGCTCCAAGATTCAAGCCCTCAGCTCTCATCCCCCCAGTAACCTCTTTCATTTGAATATGAAATGGATTGGTTGTAAGCAGCTCAGGTCAGTGGAATTCCACTGTGCTTTAGTTAGGCTTGAAGATTGAGGAATTCTGGTTCGAAGGAAAATGCTGGAGCCAAGAGGTATGATCAGATGTGGGGCTCCAAGATTCAAGCTCTCAGCTCTCATCCCCCCAGTTGCCTGTTTAGTTTATATATGAAATATAATGTGTTTAAGCAGCTAAAACAAGTGGAATGCCAATGTGCTCCAGACAAGCTTGAGGAATGAGGAATTCTGTTTTGAAGGTGAATGCTGGAGCCAAGAGGTATGATCAGAGGTGCGGCTCCAAGATTCAAGCCCTCAGCTCTTATCCCTCCAGTGGCCTCTTTCATTTGTATATGAAATGGATTGGTTGTAAGCAGCTCAGGTCAGTGGAATGCCACTGTGCTTTAGTTAGGCTTGAAGATTGAAGAATTCTGGTTCGAAGGAAAATGTTGGAGCCAGGAGGTATGATCAGAGGTGGGGCTCCAAGATTCAAGCTCTCAGCTCTCATCCCCCCAGTTGCCTTTTTAGTTTATTTATGTAAAATAATGTGTTTAAGCGGCTAAAACCAGTGGAATGCCACTGTGCTCCAGACAGGCTTGAGGATTCAGGAATTCTGGTATATAGGAGAATGCTGGAGCCAAGAGGTATGATCAGAGGTGCGGCTCCAAGATTAAGCCCTCAGCTCTCATCCCCCCAGTGGCCTCTTTCATTTGTATGTGAAATGGATTGGTTGTAAGCAGCTCAGGTCAGTGGAATGCCACTGTGCTTTAGTTAGGCTTGAGGATTGAGGAATTCTGATTTGAAGGAAAATGCTGGAGCCAAGAGGTATGATCAGAGGTGGGGCTCCAAGATTCAAGCTCTCAGCTCTCATCCCCCCAGTTGCCTTAATAGTTAAAAAATGCAATGAACTGGTTTTAGGCAGCTCAGGTCAGTGGAATGCCACTGTGCTCCAGACAGTCTTGAGGATTGAGGAATTCTGATTTGAAGGAAAATGCTGGAGCCAAGAGGTATGATTAGAGGTGTGGCTCCAAGATTCAAGCTCTCAGCTCTTATCCCCCCAGTTGCCTTTTTAGTTCATTTGTTAAATATAATGTGTTTAAGCAGCTAAATTAAGTGGATTGCCATTGTGCTCTAGTTAGGCTTGAGGATTGAGGAATTCTGGTTCGAAGGAAAATGCTGGAGCCAAGAGGTATGATCAGAGGTGGGGCTCCAAGATTCAAGCTCTCAGCTCTCATCCCCCCAGTTGCCTTTTTAGTTTTTATATGAAATATAATGTGTTTAAGAAGCTAAAACAATTGGAATGCCACTGTGCTCCAGATAGGTTTGAGGATTCAGGAATTCTGGTATATAGGAGAATGCTGGAGCCAAGAGGTATGATCAGAGGTGCGGCTCCAAGATTCAAGCCCTCAGCTCTCATCACCCCAGTAGACTCTTTCATTTGTGTATGAAATGAATTGGTTTTAGGCAGCTCAGGTCATTGGAATGCCACTGTGCTCCAGACAGGCTTGAGGATTGAGGAATTCTGATTTGAAGGAAAATGCTGGAGCCAAGAGGTATGATTAGAGGTTTGGCTCCAAGATTCAAGCTCTCAGCTCTCATCCCCCCAGTTGCCTTTTTAGTTTATATATGAAAAAAATGTGTTTAAGCAGATAAAACAAGTGGAATGCCACTGTGCTCCAGATAGGCTTGAGGATTCAGGAATTCTGGTATATAGGAGAATGCTGGAGCCAAGAGGTATCGTCAGAGGTGTGGCTCCATGTTTCAAGCCCTCAGATCTCATCCCACCAGTGGCCTATTTCATTTGCCTAACAAATGAGTTGTTTTTAAGCAGCTAAAACCAGTGGAACTCCAAGATTCAAGCTCTCAGCTCTCATCCCCCCAGTTGCCTTTTTATTTTATTTATGTTAAATATAATGTTTTTAAGCAGCTAAAACAAGTGGAATGCCACTGTGCTCCAGACAGGCTTAAGGATTGAGGAATTCTGGTTCGAAGGAAAATGTTGGAGGCAGGAGGTATGATCAGAGGTGGGGCTCCAAGATTCAAGCTCTCAGCTCTCATCCCCCAAGTTGCCATTTTTATCTAAATATGAAAAAAAAGGGTTTAAGCAGCTAAAACAAGTGGAATGCCACTGTGCTCCAGATAGGTTTGAGGATTCAGGAATTCTGGTATATAGGAGAATGCTGGAGCCAAGAGGTATGATCAGAGGTGCGGCTCCAAGATTCAAGCCCTCAGCTCTCATTCCCCCAGTAATCTCTTTCATTTGAATATGAAATGGATTGGTTGTAAGCAGCTCAAGTCAGTGGAATGCCATTGTGCTCTAGTTAGGCTTGAGGATTGAGGAATTCTGGTTCGAAGGAAAATGCTGGAGCCAGGAGGTATGATCAGAGGTGGGGCTCCAAGATTCAAGCTCTCAGCTCTCATCCCCCAAGTTGCCTTTTTTATTTAAATATGAAAAAATGTGTTTAAGCAGCTAAAACAAGTGGAATGCCACTGTGCTCCAGATAGGTTTGAGGATTCAGGAATTCTGGTATATAGGAGAATGCTGGAGCCAGGAGGTATGATCAGAGGTGCGGCTCCAAGATTCAAGCCCTCAGCTCTCATCCCCCCAGTAACCTCTTTCATTTGAATATGAAATGGATTGGTTGTAAGCAGCTCAGGTCAGTGGAATTCCACTGTGCTCTAGTTAGGCTTGAGGATTGAGGAATTCTGATTTGAAGGAAAATGTTGGAGCCAAGAGGTATGATTAGAGGTTTGGCTCCAAGATTCAAGCTCTCAGCTCTCATCCCCCCAGTTGCCTTTTTAGTTTATATATGAATAAAAATGTGTTTAAGCAGCTAAAACAAGTGGAATGCCACTGTGCTCCAGATAGGCTTGAGGATTCAGGAATTCTGGTATATAGGAGAATGCTGGAGCCAAGAGGTATCGTCAGAGGTGTGGCTCCATGTTTCAAGCCCTCAGATCTCATCCCACCAGTGGCCTATTTCATTTGCCTAACAAATGAATTGTTTTTAAGCAGCTAAAACCAGTGGAACTCCAAGATTCAAGCTCTCAGCTCTCATCCCCCCAGCTGCCTCTTTATTTTATTTATGTGAAATAACGTGTTTAAGCAGCTAAAACAAGTGGAATGCCACTGTGCTCCAGACAGGCTTAAGGATTGAGGAATTCTGGTTCGAAGGAAAATGTTGGAGGCAGGAGGTATGATCAGAGGTGTGGCTCCAAGATTCAAGCTCTCAGCTCTCATCCCCCAAGTTGCCTTTTTTATTTAAATATGAAAAAATGTGTTTAAGCAGCTAAAACAAGTGGAATGCCACTGTGCTCCAGATAGGTTTGAGGATTCAGGAATTCTGGTATATAGGAGAATGCTGGAGCCAGGAGGTATGATCAGAGGTGCGGCTCCAAGATTCAAGCCCTCAGCTCTCATCCCCCCAGTAACCTCTTTCATTTGAATATGAAATGGATTGGTTGTAAGCAGCTCAGGTCAGTGGAATTCCACTGTGCTCTAGTTAGGCTTGAGGATTGAGGAATTCTGATTTGAAGGAAAATGTTGGAGCCAAGAGGTATGATTAGAGGTTTGGCTCCAAGATTCAAGCTCTCAGCTCTCATCCCCCCAGTTGCCTTTTTAGTTTATATATGAAAAAAAATGTGTTTAAGCAGCTAAAACAAGTGGAATGCCACTGTGCTCCAGATAGGCTTGAGGATTCAGGAATTCTGGTATATAGGAGAATGCTGGAGCCAAGAGGTATCGTCAGAGGTGTGGCTCCATGTTTCAAGCCCTCAGATCTCATCCCACCAGTGGCCTATTTCATTTGCCTAACAAATGAATTGTTTTTAAGCAGCTAAAACCAGTGGAACTCCAAGATTCAAGCTCTCAGCTCTCATCCCCCCAGCTGCCTTTTTATTTAAATATGAAAAAATGTGTTTAAGCAGCTAAAACAAGTGGAATGCCACTGTGCTCCAGATAGGTTTGAGGATTCAGGAATTCTGGTATATAGGAGAATGCTGGAGCCAAGAGGTATGATCAGAGGTGCGGCTCCAAGATTCAAGCCCTCAGCTCTCATTCCCCCAGTAACCTCTTTCATTTGAATATGAAATGAATTGGTTGTAAGCAGCTCAAGTCAGTGGAATGCCATTGTGCTCTAGTTAGGCTTGAGGATTGAGGAATTCTGGTTCGAAGGAAAATGCTGGAGCCAAGAGGTATGATCAGAGGTGTGGCTCCAAGATTCAAGCTCTCAGCTCTCATCCCCCAAGTTGCCTTTTTTATTTAAATATGAAAAAATGTGTTTAAGCAGCTAAAACAAGTGGAATGCCACTGTGCTCCAGATAGGTTTGAGGATTCAGGAATTCTGGTATATAGGAGAATGCTGGAGCCAGGAGGTATGATCAGAGGTGCGGCTCCAAGATTCAAGCCCTCAGCTCTCATCCCCCCAGTAACCTCTTTCATTTGTATATGAAATGGATTGGTTGTAAGCAGCTCAAGTCAGTGGAATGCCATTGTGCTCTAGTTAGGCTTGAGGATTGAGGCAGAGGTGTGGCTCCAAGATTCAAGCTCTCAGCTCTCATCCCCCCAGTTGCCTTTTTAGTTTATATATGAAAAAAAATGTGTTTAAGCAGCTAAAATAAGTGGAATGCCACTGTGCTCCAGATAGGCTTTAGGATTCAGGAATTCTGGTATATAGGAGAATGCTGGAGCCAAGAGGTATCGTCAGAGGTGTGGCTCCATGTTTCAAGCCCTCAGATCTCATCCCACCAGTGGCCTATTTCATTTGCCTAACAAATGAATTGTTTTTAAGCAGCTAAAACCAGTGGAACTCCAAGATTCAAGCTCTCAGCTCTCATCCCCCCAGCTGCCTCTTTATTTTATTTATGTGAAATAACGTGTTTAAGCAGCTAAAACAAGTGGAATGCCACTGTGCTCCAGACAGGCTTAAGGATTGAGGAATTCTGGTTCGAAGGAAAATGTTGGAGGCAGGAGGTATGATCAGAGGTGTGGCTCCAAGATTCAAGCTCTCAGCTCTCATCCCCCAAGTTGCCTTTTTTATTTAAATATGAAAAAATGTGTTTAAGCAGCTAAAACAAGTGGCATGCCACTGTGCTCCAGATAGGTTTGAGGATTCAGGAATTCTGGTATATAGGAGAATGCTGGAGCCAGGAGGTATGATCAGAGGTGCGGCTCCAAGATTCAAGCCCTCAGCTCTCATCCCCCCAGTAACCTCTTTCATTTGAATATGAAATGGATTGGTTGTAAGCAGCTCAGGTCAGTGGAATTCCACTGTGCTCTAGTTAGGCTTGAGGATTGAGGAATTCTGATTTGAAGGAAAATGTTGGAGCCAAGAGGTATGATTAGAGGTTTGGCTCCAAGATTCAAGCTCTCAGCTCTCATCCCCCCAGTTGCCTTTTTAGTTTATATATGAAAAAAAATGTGTTTAAGCAGCTAAAACAAGTGGAATGCCACTGTGCTCCAGATAGGCTTGAGGATTGAGGAATTCTGGTATATAGGAGAATGCTGGAGCCAAGAGGTATCGTCAGAGGTGTGGCTCCATGTTTCAAGCCCTCAGATCTCATCCCACCAGTGGCCTATTTCATTTGCCTAACAAATGAATTGTTTTTAAGCAGCTAAAACCAGTGGAACTCCAAGATTCAAGCTCTCAGCTCTCATCCCCCCAGCTGCCTTTTTATTTTATTTATGTGAAATAACGTGTTTAAGCAGCTAAAACAAGTGGAATGCCACTGTGCTCCAGACAGGCTTAAGGATTGAGGAATTTTGGTTCGAAGGAAAATGTTGGAGCCAGGAGGTATGATCAGAGGTGGGGCTCCAAGATTCAAGCTCTCAGCTTTCATCCCCCCAGTTGCCTTTTTAGTTTATTTATGTAAAATAATGAGTTTAAGCGGCTAAAACCAGTGGAATGCCACTGTGCTCCAGACAGGCTTGAGGATTGAGGAATTTTGGTATGTAGGAGAATACTGGAGCCAAGAGGTATCATCAGAGGTGCGGCTCCAAGATTCAAGCCCTCAGCTCTCATCCCCCCAGTAACCTCTTTCATTTGAATATGAAATGAATTGGTTGTAAGCAGCTCAAGTCAGTGGAATGCCATTGTGCTCTAGTTAGGCTTGAGGATTGAGGAATTCTGGTTCGAAGGAAAATGCTGGAGCCAAGAGGTATGATCAGAGGTGGGGCTCCAAGATTCAAGCTCTCAGCTCTCATCCCCCAAGTTGCCTTTTTTATTTAAATATGAAAAAATGTGTTTAAGCAGCTAAAACAAGTGGAATGCCACTGTGCTCCAGATAGGTTTGAGGATTCAGGAATTCTGGTATATAGGAGAATGCTGGAGCCAGGAGGTATGATCAGAGGTGCGGCTCCAAGATTCAAGCCCTCAGCTCTCATCCCCCCAGTAACCTCTTTCATTTGAATATGAAATGGATTGGTTGTAAGCAGCTCAGGTCAGTGGAATTCCACTGTGCTTTAGTTAGGCTTGAAGATTGAGGAATTCTGGTTCGAAGGAAAATGCTGGAGCCAAGAGGTATGATCAGATGTGGGGCTCCAAGATTCAAGCTCTCAGCTCTCATCCCCCCAGTTGCCTGTTTAGTTTATATATGAAATATAATGTGTTTAAGCAGCTAAAACAAGTGGAATGCCAATGTGCTCCAGACAAGCTTGAGGAATGAGGAATTCTGTTTTGAAGGTGAATGCTGGAGCCAAGAGGTATGATCAGAGGTGCGGCTCCAAGATTCAAGCCCTCAGCTCTCATCCCTCCAGTGGCCTCTTTCATTTGTATATGAAATGGATTGGTTGTAAGCAGCTCAGGTCAGTGGAATGCCACTGTGCTTTAGTTAGGCTTGAAGATTGAAGAATTCTGGTTCGAAGGAAAATGTTGGAGCCAGGAGGTATGATCAGAGGTGGGGCTCCAAGATTCAAGCTCTCAGCTCTCATCCCCCCAGTTGCCTTTTTAGTTTATTTATGTAAAATAATGTGTTTAAGCGGCTAAAACCAGTGGAATGCCACTGTGCTCCAGACAGGCTTGAGGATTCAGGAATTCTGGTATATAGGAGAATGCTGGAGCCAAGAGGTATGATCAGAGGTGCGGCTCCAAGATTAAGCCCTCAGCTCTCATCCCCCCAGTGGCCTCTTTCATTTGTATATGAAATGGATTGGTTGTAAGCAGCTCAGGTCAGTGGAATGCCACTGTGCTTTAGTTAGGCTTGAGGATTGAGGAATTCTGATTTGAAGGAAAATGCTGGAGCCAAGAGGTATGATCAGAGGTGGGGCTCCAAGATTCAAGCTCTCAGCTCTCATCCCCCCAGTTGCCTTAATAGTTAAAAAATGCAATGAACTGGTTTTAGGCAGCTCAGGTCAGTGGAATGCCACTGTGCTCCAGACAGTCTTGAGGATTGAGGAATTCTGATTTGAAGGAAAATGCTGGAGCCAAGAGGTATGATTAGAGGTGTGGCTCCAAGATTCAAGCTCTCAGCTCTCATCCCCCCAGTTGCCTTTTTAGTTCATATGTTAAATATAATGTGTTTAAGCAGCTAAATTAAGTGGAATGCCATTGTGCTCTAGTTAGGCTTGAGGATTGAGGAATTCTGGTTCGAAGGAAAATGCTGGAGCCAAGAGGTATGATCAGAGGTGTGGCTCCAAGATTCAAGCTCTCAGCTCTCATCCCCCAAGTTGCCTTTTTTATTTAAATATGAAAAAATGTGTTTAAGCAGCTAAAACAAGTGGAATGCCACTGTGCTCCAGATAGGTTTGAGGATTCAGGAATTCTGGTATATAGGAGAATGCTGGAGCCAGGAGGTATGATCAGAGGTGCGGCTCCAAGATTCAAGCCCTCAGCTCTCATCCCCCCAGTAACCTCTTTCATTTGAATATGAAATGAATTGGTTGTAAGCAGCTCAAGTCAGTGGAATGCCACTGTGCTCTAGTTAGGCTTGAAGATTGAGGAATTCTGGTTCGAAGGAAAATGCTGGAGCCAAGAGGTATGATCAGAGGTGTGGCTCCAAGATTCAAGCTCTCAGCTCTCATCCCCCCAGTTGCCTTTTTAGTTTATATATGAAAAAAAATGTGTTTAAGCAGCTAAAACAAGTGGAATGCCACTGTGCTCCAGATAGGCTTTAGGATTCAGGAATTCTGGTATATAGGAGAATGCTGGAGCCAAGAGGTATCGTCAGAGGTGTGGCTCCATGTTTCAAGCCCTCAGATCTCATCCCACCAGTGGCCTATTTCATTTGCCTAACAAATGAATTGTTTTTAAGCAGCTAAAACCAGTGGAACTCCAAGATTCAAGCTCTCAGCTCTCATCCCCCCAGCTGCCTCTTTATTTTATTTATGTGAAATAACGTGTTTAAGCAGCTAAAACAAGTGGAATGCCACTGTGCTCCAGACAGTCTTGAGGATTGAGGAATTCTGGTTCGAAGGAAAATGTTGGAGGCAGGAGGTATGATCAGAGGTGTGGCTCCAAGATTCAAGCTCTCAGCTCTCATCCCCCAAGTTGCCTTTTTTATTTAAATATGAAAAAATGTGTTTAAGCAGCTAAAACAAGTGGCATGCCACTGTGCTCCAGATAGGTTTGAGGATTCAGGAATTCTGGTATATAGGAGAATGCTGGAGCCAGGAGGTATGATCAGAGGTGCGGCTCCAAGATTCAAGCCCTCAGCTCTCATCCCCCCAGTAACCTCTTTCATTTGAATATGAAATGGATTGGTTGTAAGCAGCTCAGGTCAGTGGAATTCCACTGTGCTCTAGTTAGGCTTGAGGATTGAGGAATTCTGATTTGAAGGAAAATGTTGGAGCCAAGAGGTATGATTAGAGGTTTGGCTCCAAGATTCAAGCTCTCAGCTCTCATCCCCCCAGTTGCCTTTTTAGTTTATATATGAAAAAAAATGTGTTTAAGCAGCTAAAACAAGTGGAATGCCACTGTGCTCCAGATAGGCTTGAGGATTCAGGAATTTTGGTATATAGGAGAATGCTGGAGCCAAGAGGTATCGTCAGAGGTGTGGCTCCATGTTTCAAGCCCTCAGATCTCATCCCACCAGTGGCCTATTTCATTTGCCTAACAAATGAATTGTTTTTAAGCAGCTAAAACCAGTGGAACTCCAAGATTCAAGCTCTCAGCTCTCATCCCCCCAGCTGCCTTTTTATTTTATTTATGTGAAATAACGTGTTTAAGCAGCTAAAACAAGTGGAATGCCACTGTGCTCCAGACAGGCTTAAGGATTGAGGAATTTTGGTTCGAAGGAAAATGTTGGAGCCAGGAGGTATGATCAGAGGTGGGGCTCCAAGATTCAAGCTCTCAGCTTTCATCCCCCCAGTTGCCTTTTTAGTTTATTTATGTAAAATAATGAGTTTAAGCGGCTAAAACCAGTGGAATGCCACTGTGCTCCAGACAGGCTTGAGGATTGAGGAATTTTGGTATGTAGGAGAATACTGGAGCCAAGAGGTATCATCAGAGGTGCGGCTCCAAGATTCAAGCCCTCAGCTCTCATCCCCCCAGTAACCTCTTTCATTTGAATATGAAATGAATTGGTTGTAAGCAGCTCAAGTCAGTGGAATGCCATTGTGCTCTAGTTAGGCTTGAGGATTGAGGAATTCTGGTTCGAAGGAAAATGCTGGAGCCAAGAGGTATGATCAGAGGTGTGGCTCCAAGATTCAAGCTCTCAGCTCTCATCCCCCAAGTTGCCTTTTTTATTTAAATATGAAAAAATGTGTTTAAGCAGCTAAAACAAGTGGAATGCCACTGTGCTCCAGATAGGTTTGAGGATTCAGGAATTCTGGTATATAGGAGAATGCTGGAGCCAGGAGGTATGATCAGAGGTGCGGCTCCAAGATTCAAGCCCTCAGCTCTCATCCCCCCAGTAACCTCTTTCATTTGAATATGAAATGGATTGGTTGTAAGCAGCTCAGGTCAGTGGAATTCCACTGTGCTTTAGTTAGGCTTGAAGATTGAGGAATTCTGGTTCGAAGGAAAATGCTGGAGCCAAGAGGTATGATCAGATGTGGGGCTCCAAGATTCAAGCTCTCAGCTCTCATCCCCCCAGTTGCCTTCTTAGTTTATATATGAAATATAATGTGTTTAAGCAGCTAAAACAAGTGGAATGCCACTGTGCTCCAGACAAGCTTGAGGAATGAGGAATTCTGTTTTGAAGGTGAATGCTGGAGCCAAGAGGTATGATCAGAGGTGCGGCTCCAAGATTCAAGCCCTCAGCTCTCATCCCTCCAGTGGCCTCTTTCATTTGTATATGAAATGGATTGGTTGTAAGCAGCTCAGGTCAGTGGAATTCCACTGTGCTTTAGTTAGGCTTGAAGATTGAGGAATTCTGGTTCGAAGGAAAATGCTGGAGCCAAGAGGTATGATCAGATGTGGGGCTCCAAGATTCAAGCTCTCAGCTCTCATCCCCCCAGTTGCCTTTTTAGTTTATATATGAAATATAATGTGTTTAAGCAGCTAAAACAAGTGGAATGCCAATGTGCTCCAGACAAGCTTGAGGAATGAGGAATTCTGTTTTGAAGGTGAATGCTGGAGCCAAGAGGTATGATCAGAGGTGCGGCTCCAAGATTCAAGCCCTCAGCTCTCATCCCTCCAGTGGCCTCTTTCATTTGTATATGAAATGGATTGGTTGTAAGCAGCTCAGGTCAGTGGAATGCCACTGTGCTTTAGTTAGGCTTGAAGATTGAAGAATTCTGGTTCGAAGGAAAATGTTGGAGCCAGGAGGTATGATCAGAGGTGGGGCTCCAAGATTCAAGCTCTCAGCTCTCATCCCCCCAGTTGCCTTTTTAGTTTATTTATGTAAAATAATGTGTTTAAGCGGCTAAAACCAGTGGAATGCCACTGTGCTCCAGACAGGCTTGAGGATTCAGGAATTCTGGTATATAGGAGAATGCTGGAGCCAAGAGGTATGATCAGAGGTGCGGCTCCAAGATTAAGCCCTCAGCTCTCATCCCCCCAGTGGCCTCTTTCATTTGTATATGAAATGGATTGGTTGTAAGCAGCTCAGGTCAGTGGAATGCCACTGTGCTTTAGTTAGGCTTGAGGATTGAGGAATTCTGTTTTGAAGGAAAATGCTGGAGCCAAGAGGTATGATCAGAGGTGGGGCTCCAAGATTCAAGCTCTCAGCTCTCATCCCCCCAGTTGCCTTAATAGTTAAAAAATGCAATGAACTGGTTTTAGGCAGCTCAGGTCAGTGGAATGCCACTGTGCTCCAGACAGTCTTGAGGATTGAGGAATTCTGATTTGAAGGAAAATGCTGGAGCCAAGAGGTATGATTAGAGGTGCGGCTCCAAGATTCAAGCTCTCAGCTCTCATCCCCCCAGTTGCCTTTTTAGTTCATATGTTAAATATAATGTGTTTAAGCAGCTAAATTAAGTGGAATGCCATTGTGCTCTAGTTAGGCTTGAGGATTGAGGAATTCTGGTTCGAAGGAAAATGCTGGAGCCAAGAGGTATGATCAGAGGTGTGGCTCCAAGATTCAAGCTCTCAGCTCTCATCCCCCAAGTTGCCTTTTTTATTTAAATATGAAAAAATGTGTTTAAGCAGCTAAAACAAGTGGAATGCCACTGTGCTCCAGATAGGTTTGAGGATTCAGGAATTCTGGTATATAGGAGAATGCTGGAGCCAGGAGGTATGATCAAAGGTGCGGCTCCAAGATTCAAGCCCTCAGCTCTCATCCCCCCAGTAACCTCTTTCATTTGAATATGAAATGAATTGGTTGTAAGCAGCTCAAGTCAGTGGAATGCCATTGTGCTCTAGTTAGGCTTGAGGATTGAGGAATTCTGGTTCGAAGGAAAATGCTGGAGCCAAGAGGTATGATCAGAGGTGTGGCTCCAAGATTCAAGCTCTCAGCTCTCATCCCCCCAGTTGCCTTTTTAGTTTATATATGAAAAAAAATGTGTTTAAGCAGCTAAAACAAGTGGAATGCCACTGTGCTCCAGATAGGCTTTAGGATTCAGGAATTCTGGTATATAGGAGAATGCTGGAGCCAAGAGGTATCGTCAGAGGTGTGGCTCCATGTTTCAAGCCCTCAGATCTCATCCCACCAGTGGCCTATTTCATTTGCCTAACAAATGAATTGTTTTTAAGCAGCTAAAACCAGTGGAACTCCAAGATTCAAGCTCTCAGCTCTCATCCCCCCAGCTGCCTCTTTATTTTATTTATGTGAAATAACGTGTTTAAGCAGCTAAAACAAGTGGAATGCCACTGTGCTCCAGACAGTCTTGAGGATTGAGGAATTCTGGTTCGAAGGAAAATGTTGGAGGCAGGAGGTATGATCAGAGGTGTGGCTCCAAGATTCAAGCTCTCAGCTCTCATCCCCCAAGTTGCCTTTTTTATTTAAATATGAAAAAATGTGTTTAAGCAGCTAAAACAAGTGGCATGCCACTGTGCTCCAGATAGGTTTGAGGATTCAGGAATTCTGGTATATAGGAGAATGCTGGAGCCAGGAGGTATGATCAGAGGTGCGGCTCCAAGATTCAAGCCCTCAGCTCTCATCCCCCCAGTAACCTCTTTCATTTGAATATGAAATGGATTGGTTGTAAGCAGCTCAGGTCAGTGGAATTCCACTGTGCTCTAGTTAGGCTTGAGGATTGAGGAATTCTGATTTGAAGGAAAATGTTGGAGCCAAGAGGTATGATTAGAGGTTTGGCTCCAAGATTCAAGCTCTCAGCTCTCATCCCCCCAGTTGCCTTTTTAGTTTATATATGAAAAAAAATGTGTTTAAGCAGCTAAAACAAGTGGAATGCCACTGTGCTCCAGATAGGCTTGAGGATTCAGGAATTTTGGTATATAGGAGAATGCTGGAGCCAAGAGGTATCGTCAGAGGTGTGGCTCCATGTTTCAAGCCCTCAGATCTCATCCCACCAGTGGCCTATTTCATTTGCCTAACAAATGAATTGTTTTTAAGCAGCTAAAACCAGTGGAACTCCAAGATTCAAGCTCTCAGCTCTCATCCCCCCAGCTGCCTTTTTATTTTATTTATGTGAAATAACGTGTTTAAGCAGCTAAAACAAGTGGAATGCCACTGTGCTCCAGACAGGCTTAAGGATTGAGGAATTTTGGTTCGAAGGAAAATGTTGGAGCCAGGAGGTATGATCAGAGGTGGGGCTCCAAGATTCAAGCTCTCAGCTTTCATCCCCCCAGTTGCCTTTTTAGTTTATTTATGTAAAATAATGAGTTTAAGCGGCTAAAACCAGTGGAATGCCACTGTGCTCCAGACAGGCTTGAGGATTGAGGAATTTTGGTATGTAGGAGAATACTGGAGCCAAGAGGTATCATCAGAGGTGCGGCTCCAAGATTCAAGCCCTCAGCTCTCATCCCCCCAGTAACCTCTTTCATTTGAATATGAAATGAATTGGTTGTAAGCAGCTCAAGTCAGTGGAATGCCATTGTGCTCTAGTTAGGCTTGAGGATTGAGGAATTCTGGTTCGAAGGAAAATGCTGGAGCCAAGAGGTATGATCAGAGGTGTGGCTCCAAGATTCAAGCTCTCAGCTCTCATCCCCCAAGTTGCCTTTTTTATTTAAATATGAAAAAATGTGTTTAAGCAGCTAAAACAAGTGGAATGCCACTGTGCTCCAGATAGGTTTGAGGATTCAGGAATTCTGGTATATAGGAGAATGCTGGAGCCAGGAGGTATGATCAGAGGTGCGGCTCCAAGATTCAAGCCCTCAGCTCTCATCCCCCCAGTAACCTCTTTCATTTGAATATGAAATGGATTGGTTGTAAGCAGCTCAGGTCAGTGGAATTCCACTGTGCTTTAGTTAGGCTTGAAGATTGAGGAATTCTGGTTCGAAGGAAAATGCTGGAGCCAAGAGGTATGATCAGATGTGGGGCTCCAAGATTCAAGCTCTCAGCTCTCATCCCCCCAGTTGCCTTTTTAGTTTATATATGAAATATAATGTGTTTAAGCAGCTAAAACAAGTGGAATGCCACTGTGCTCCAGACAAGCTTGAGGAATGAGGAATTCTGTTTTGAAGGTGAATGCTGGAGCCAAGAGGTATGATCAGAGGTGCGGCTCCAAGATTCAAGCCCTCAGCTCTCATCCCTCCAGTGGCCTCTTTCATTTGTATATGAAATGGATTGGTTGTAAGCAGCTCAGGTCAGTGGAATTCCACTGTGCTTTAGTTAGGCTTGAAGATTGAGGAATTCTGGTTCGAAGGAAAATGCTGGAGCCAAGAGGTATGATCAGATGTGGGGCTCCAAGATTCAAGCTCTCAGCTCTCATCCCCCCAGTTGCCTTTTTAGTTTATATATGAAATATAATGTGTTTAAGCAGCTAAAACAAGTGGAATGCCAATGTGCTCCAGACAAGCTTGAGGAATGAGGAATTCTGTTTTGAAGGTGAATGCTGGAGCCAAGAGGTATGATCAGAGGTGCGGCTCCAAGATTCAAGCCCTCAGCTCTCATCCCTCCAGTGGCCTCTTTCATTTGTATATGAAATGGATTGGTTGTAAGCAGCTCAGGTCAGTGGAATGCCACTGTGCTTTAGTTAGGCTTGAAGATTGAAGAATTCTGGTTCGAAGGAAAATGTTGGAGCCAGGAGGTATGATCAGAGGTGGGGCTCCAAGATTCAAGCTCTCAGCTCTCATCCCCCCAGTTGCCTTTTTAGTTTATTTATGTAAAATAATGTGTTTAAGCGGCTAAAACCAGTGGAATGCCACTGTGCTCCAGACAGGCTTGAGGATTCAGGAATTCTGGTATATAGGAGAATGCTGGAGCCAAGAGGTATGATCAGAGGTGCGGCTCCAAGATTAAGCCCTCAGCTCTCATCCCCCCAGTGGCCTCTTTCATTTGTATATGAAATGGATTGGTTGTAAGCAGCTCAGGTCAGTGGAATGCCACTGTGCTTTAGTTAGGCTTGAGGATTGAGGAATTCTGATTTGAAGGAAAATGCTGGAGCCAAGAGGTATGATCAGAGGTGGGGCTCCAAGATTCAAGCTCTCAGCTCTCATCCCCCCAGTTGCCTTAATAGTTAAAAAATGCAATGAACTGGTTTTAGGCAGTTCAGGTCAGTGGAATGCCACTGTGCTCCAGACAGTCTTGAGGATTGAGGAATTCTGATTTGAAGGAAAATGCTGGAGCCAAGAGGTATGATTAGAGGTGTGGCTCCAAGATTCAAGCTCTCAGCTCTCATCCCCCCAGTTGCCTTTTTAGTTCATATGTTAAATATAATGTGTTTAAGCAGCTAAATTAAGTGGAATGCCATTGTGCTCTAGTTAGGCTTGAGGATTGAGGAATTCTGGTTCGAAGGAAAATGCTGGAGCCAAGAGGTATGATCAGAGGTGTGGCTCCAAGATTCAAGCTCTCAGCTCTCATCCCCCAAGTTGCCTTTTTTATTTAAATATGAAAAAATGTGTTTAAGCAGCTAAAACAAGTGGAATGCCACTGTGCTCCAGATAGGTTTGAGGATTCAGGAATTCTGGTATATAGGAGAATGCTGGAGCCAGGAGGTATGATCAAAGGTGCGGCTCCAAGATTCAAGCCCTCAGCTCTCATCCCCCCAGTAACCTCTTTCATTTGAATATGAAATGAATTGGTTGTAAGCAGCTCAAGTCAGTGGAATGCCATTGTGCTCTAGTTAGGCTTGAGGATTGAGGAATTCTGGTTCGAAGGAAAATGCTGGAGCCAAGAGGTATGATCAGAGGTGTGGCTCCAAGATTCAAGCTCTCAGCTCTCATCCCCCCAGTTGCCTTTTTAGTTTATATATGAAAAAAAATGTGTTTAAGCAGCTAAAACAAGTGGAATGCCACTGTGCTCCAGATAGGCTTTAGGATTCAGGAATTCTGGTATATAGGAGAATGCTGGAGCCAAGAGGTATCGTCAGAGGTGTGGCTCCATGTTTCAAGCCCTCAGATCTCATCCCACCAGTGGCCTATTTCATTTGCCTAACAAATGAATTGTTTTTAAGCAGCTAAAACCAGTGGAACTCCAAGATTCAAGCTCTCAGCTCTCATCCCCCCAGCTGCCTCTTTATTTTATTTATGTGAAATAACGTGTTTAAGCAGCTAAAACAAGTGGAATGCCACTGTGCTCCAGACAGTCTTGAGGATTGAGGAATTCTGGTTCGAAGGAAAATGTTGGAGGCAGGAGGTATGATCAGAGGTGGGGCTCCAAGATTCAAGCTCTCAGCTCTCATCCCCCCAGTTGCCTTTTTAGTTTATTTATGTAAAATAATGTGTTTAAGCGGCTAAAACCAGTGGAATGCCACTGTGCTCCAGACAGGCTTGAGGATTCAGGAATTCTGGTATATAGGAGAATGCTGGAGCCAAGAGGTATGATCAGAGGTGCGGCTCCAAGATTAAGCCCTCAGCTCTCATCCCCCCAGTGGCCTCTTTCATTTTTATATGAAATGGATTGGTTGTAAGCAGCTCAGGTCAGTGGAATGCCACTGTGCTTTAGTTAGGCTTGAGGATTGAGGAATTCTGATTTGAAGGAAAATGCTGGAGCCAAGAGGTATGATCAGAGGTGGGGCTCCAAGATTCAAGCTCTCAGCTCTCATCCCCCCAGTTGCCTTTTTTATTTAAATATGAAAAAATGTGTTTAAGCAGCTAAAACAAGTGGAATGCCACTGTGCTCCAGATAGGTTTGAGGATTCAGGAATTCTGGTATATAGGAGAATGCTGGAGCCAGGAGGTATGATCAGAGGTGCGGCTCCAAGATTCAAGCCCTCAGCTCTCATCCCCCCAGTAACCTCTTTCATTTGAATATGAAATGGATTGGTTGTAAGCAGCTCAGGTCAGTGGAATTCCACTGTGCTCTAGTTAGGCTTGAGGATTGAGGAATTCTGATTTGAAGGAAAATGTTGGAGCCAAGAGGTATGATTAGAGGTTTGGCTCCAAGATTCAAGCTCTCAGCTCTCATCCCCCCAGTTGCCTTTTTAGTTTATATATGAAAAAAAATGTGTTTAAGCAGCTAAAACAAGTGGAATGCCACTGTGCTCCAGATAGGCTTGAGGATTCAGGAATTTTGGTATATAGGAGAATGCTGGAGCCAAGAGGTATCGTCAGAGGTGTGGCTCCATGTTTCAAGCCCTCAGATCTCATCCCACCAGTGGCCTATTTCATTTGCCTAACAAATGAATTGTTTTTAAGCAGCTAAAACCAGTGGAACTCCAAGATTCAAGCTCTCAGCTCTCATCCCCCCAGTTGCCTTTTTAGTTTATTTATGTAAAATAATGTGTTTAAGCGGCTAAAACAAGTGGAATGCCACTGTGCTCCAGACAGGCTTGAGGATTCAGGAATTCTGGTATATAGGAGAATGCTGGAGCCAAGAGGTATGATCAGAGGTGCGGCTCCAAGATTAAGCCCTCAGCTCTCATCCCCCCAGTGGCCTCTTTCATTTGTATATGAAATGGATTGGTTGTAAGCAGCTCAGGTCAGTGGAATGCCACTGTGCTTTAGTTAGGCTTGAGGATTGAGGAATTCTGATTTGAAGGAAAATGCTGGAGCCAAGAGGTATGATCAGAGGTGGGGCTCCAAGATTCAAGCTTTCAGCTCTCATCCCCCCAGTTGCCTTAATAGTTAAAAAATGCAATGAATTGGTTTTAGGCAGCTCAGGTCAGTGGAATGCCACTGTGCTCCAGACAGTCTTGAGGATTGAGGAATTCTGATTTGAAGGAAAATGCTGGAGCCAAGAGGTATGATTAGAGGTGTGGCTCCAAGATTCAAGCTCTCAGCTCTCATCCCCCCAGTTGCCTTTTTAGTTCATATGTTAAATATAATGTGTTTAAGCAGCTAAATTAAGTGGAATGCCATTGTGCTCTAGTTAGGCTTGAGGATTGAGGAATTCTGGTTCGAAGGAAAATGCTGGAGCCAAGAGGTATGATCAGAGGTGGGGCTCCAAGATTCAAGCTCTCAGCTCTCATCCCCCCAGTTGCCTTTTTAGTTTTTATATGAAATATAATGTGTTTAAGAAGCTAAAACAAGTGGAATGCCACTGTGCTCCAGATAGGTTTGAGGATTCAGGAATTCTGGTATATAGGAGAATGCTGGAGCCAAGAGGTATGATCAGAGGTGCGGCTCCAAGATTCAAGCCCTCAGCTCTCATCACCCCAGTAGACTCTTTCATTTGTGTATGAAATGAATTGGTTTTAGGCAGCTCAGGTCATTGGAATGCCACTGTGCTCCAGACAGGCTTGAGGATTGAGGAATTCTGATTTGAAGGAAAATGCTGGAGCCAAGAGGTATGATTAGAGGTTTGGCTCCAAGATTCAAGCTCTCAGCTCTCATCCCCCCAGTTGCCTTTTTAGTTTATATATGAAAAAAATGTGTTTAAGCAGATAAAACAAGTGGAATGCCACTGTGCTCCAGATAGGCTTGAGGATTCAGGAATTCTGGTATATAGGAGAATGCTGGAGCCAAGAGGTATCGTCAGAGGTGTGGCTCCATGTTTCAAGCCCTCAGATCTCATCCCACCAGTGGCCTATTTCATTTGCCTAACAAATGAGTTGTTTTTAAGCAGCTAAAACCAGTGGAACTCCAAGATTCAAGCTCTCAGCTCTCATCCCCCCAGTTGCCTTTTTATTTTATTTATGTTAAATATAATGTTTTTAAGCAGCTAAAACAAGTGGAATGCCACTGTGCTCCAGACAGGCTTAAGGATTGAGGAATTCTGGTTCGAAGGAAAATGTTGGAGGCAGGAGGTATGATCAGAGGTGGGGCTCCAAGATTCAAGCTCTCAGCTCTCATCCCCCAAGTTGCCATTTTTATTTAAATATGAAAAAAAGGGTTTAAGCAGCTAAAACAAGTGGAATGCCACTGTGCTCCAGATAGGTTTGAGGATTCAGGAATTCTGGTATATAGGAGAATGCTGGAGCCAAGAGGTATGATCAGAGGTGCGGCTCCAAGATTCAAGCCCTCAGCTCTCATTCCCCCAGTAATCTCTTTCATTTGAATATGAAATGGATTGGTTGTAAGCAGCTCAAGTCAGTGGAATGCCATTGTGCTCTAGTTAGGCTTGAGGATTGAGGAATTCTGGTTCGAAGGAAAATGCTGGAGCCAGGAGGTATGATCAGAGGTGGGGCTCCAAGATTCAAGCTCTCAGCTCTCATCCCCCAAGTTGCCTTTTTTATTTAAATATGAAAAAATGTGTTTAAGCAGCTAAAACAAGTGGAATGCCACTGTGCTCCAGATAGGTTTGAGGATTCAGGAATTCTGGTATATAGGAGAATGCTGGAGCCAGGAGGTATGATCAGAGGTGCGGCTCCAAGATTCAAGCCCTCAGCTCTCATCCCCCCAGTAACCTCTTTCATTTGAATATGAAATGGATTGGTTGTAAGCAGCTCAGGTTAGTGGAATGCCATTGTGCTCTAGTTAGGCTTGAAGATTGAGGAATTCTGGTTCGAAGGAAAATGTTGGAGCCAGGAGGTATGATCAGAGGTGGGGCTCCAAGATTCAAGCTCTCAGCTCTCATCCCCCCAGTTGCCTTTTTAGTTTATTTATGTAAAATAATGTGTTTAAGCGGCTAAAACCAGTGGAATGCCACTGTGCTCCAGACAGGCTTGAGGATTCAGGAATTCTGGTATATAGGAGAATGCTGGAGCCAAGAGGTATCGTCAGAGGTGTGGCTCCATGTTTCAAGCCCTCAGATCTCATCCCACCAGTGGCCTATTTCATTTGCCTAACAAATGAATTGTTTTTAAGCAGCTAAAACCAGTGGAACTCCAAGATTCAAGCTCTCAGCTCTCATCCCCCCAGCTGCCTCTTTATTTTATTTATGTGAAATAACGTGTTTAAGCAGCTAAAACAAGTGGAATGCCACTGTGCTCCAGACAGGCTTAAGGATTGAGGAATTTTGGTTCGAAGGAAAATGTTGGAGCCAGGAGGTATGATCAGAGGTGGGGCTCCAAGATTCAAGCTCTCAGCTTTCATCCCCCCAGTTGCCTTTTTAGTTTATTTATGTAAAATAATGAGTTTAAGCGGCTAAAACCAGTGGAATGCCACTGTGCTCCAGACAGGCTTGAGGATTGAGGAATTTTGGTATGTAGGAGAATACTGGAGCCAAGAGGTATCATCAGAGGTGCGGCTCCAAGATTCAAGCCCTCAGCTCTCATCCCCCCAGTAACCTCTTTCATTTGAATATGAAATGAATTGGTTGTAAGCAGCTCAAGTCAGTGGAATGCCATTGTGCTCTAGTTAGGCTTGAGGATTGAGGAATTCTGGTTCGAAGGAAAATGCTGGAGCCAAGAGGTATGATCAGAGGTGTGGCTCCAAGATTCAAGCTCTCAGCTCTCATCCCCCAAGTTGCCTTTTTTATTTAAATATGAAAAAATGTGTTTAAGCAGCTAAAACAAGTGGAATGCCACTGTGCTCCAGATAGGTTTGAGGATTCAGGAATTCTGGTATATAGGAGAATGCTGGAGCCAGGAGGTATGATCAGAGGTGCGGCTCCAAGATTCAAGCCCTCAGCTCTCATCCCCCCAGTAACCTCTTTCATTTGAATATGAAATGGATTGGTTGTAAGCAGCTCAGGTCAGTGGAATTCCACTGTGCTTTAGTTAGGCTTGAAGATTGAGGAATTCTGGTTCGAAGGAAAATGCTGGAGCCAAGAGGTATGATCAGATGTGGGGCTCCAAGATTCAAGCTCTCAGCTCTCATCCCCCCAGTTGCCTTTTTAGTTTATATATGAAATATAATGTGTTTAAGCAGCTAAAACAAGTGGAATGCCAATGTGCTCCAGACAAGCTTGAGGAATGAGGAATTCTGTTTTGAAGGTGAATGCTGGAGCCAAGAGGTATGATCAGAGGTGCGGCTCCAAGATTCAAGCCCTCAGCTCTCATCCCTCCAGTGGCCTCTTTCATTTGTATATGAAATGGATTGGTTGTAAGCAGCTCAGGTCAGTGGAATGCCACTGTGCTTTAGTTAGGCTTGAAGATTGAAGAATTCTGGTTCGAAGGAAAATGTTGGAGCCAGGAGGTATGATCAGAGGTGGGGCTCCAAGATTCAAGCTCTCAGCTCTCATCCCCCCAGTTGCCTTTTTAGTTTATTTATGTAAAATAATGTGTTTAAGCGGCTAAAACCAGTGGAATGCCACTGTGCTCCAGACAGGCTTGAGGATTCAGGAATTCTGGTATATAGGAGAATGCTGGAGCCAAGAGGTATGATCAGAGGTGCGGCTCCAAGATTAAGCCCTCAGCTCTCATCCCCCCAGTGGCCTCTTTCATTTGTATATGAAATGGATTGGTTGTAAGCAGCTCAGGTCAGTGGAATGCCACTGTGCTTTAGTTAGGCTTCAGGATTGAGGAATTCTGATTTGAAGGAAAATGCTGGAGCCAAGAGGTATGATCAGAGGTGGGGCTCCAAGATTCAAGCTCTCAGCTCTCATCCCCCCAGTTGCCTTAATAGTTAAAAAATGCAATGAACTGGTTTTAGGCAGCTCAGGTCAGTGGAATGCCACTGTGCTCCAGACAGTCTTGAGGATTGAGGAATTCTGATTTGAAGGAAAATGCTGGAGCCAAGAGGTATGATTAGAGGTGTGGCTCCAAGATTCAAGCTCTCAGCTCTCATCCCCCCAGTTGCCTTTTTAGTTCATATGTTAAATATAATGTGTTTAAGCAGCTAAATTAAGTGGAATGCCATTGTGCTCTAGTTAGGCTTGAGGATTGAGGAATTCTGGTTCGAAGGAAAATGCTGGAGCCAAGAGGTATGATCAGAGGTGTGGCTCCAAGATTCAAGCTCTCAGCTCTCATCCCCCAAGTTGCCTTTTTTATTTAAATATGAAAAAATGTGTTTAAGCAGCTAAAACAAGTGGAATGCCACTGTGCTCCAGATAGGTTTGAGGATTCAGGAATTCTGGTATATAGGAGAATGCTGGAGCCAGGAGGTATGATCAGAGGTGCGGCTCCAAGATTCAAGCCCTCAGCTCTCATCCCCCCAGTAACCTCTTTCATTTGAATATGAAATGAATTGGTTGTAAGCAGCTCAAGTCAGTGGAATGCCATTGTGCTCTAGTTAGGCTTGAGGATTGAGGAATTCTGGTTCGAAGGAAAATGCTGGAGCCAAGAGGTATGATCAGAGGTGTGGCTCCAAGATTCAAGCTCTCAGCTCTCATCCCCCCAGTTGCCTTTTTAGTTTATATATGAAAAAAAATGTGTTTAAGCAGCTAAAACAAGTGGAATGCCACTGTGCTCCAGATAGGCTTTAGGATTCAGGAATTCTGGTATATAGGAGAATGCTGGAGCCAAGAGGTATCGTCAGAGGTGTGGCTCCATGTTTCAAGCCCTCAGATCTCATCCCACCAGTGGCCTATTTCATTTGCCTAACAAATGAATTGTTTTTAAGCAGCTAAAACCAGTGGAACTCCAAGATTCAAGCTCTCAGCTCTCATCCCCCCAGCTGCCTCTTTATTTTATTTATGTGAAATAACGTGTTTAAGCAGCTAAAACAAGTGGAATGCCACTGTGCTCCAGACAGGCTTAAGGATTGAGGAATTCTGGTTCGAAGGAAAATGTTGGAGGCAGGAGGTATGATCAGAGGTGTGGCTCCAAGATTCAAGCTCTCAGCTCTCATCCCCCAAGTTGCCTTTTTTATTTAAATATGAAAAAATGTGTTTAAGCAGCTAAAACAAGTGGCATGCCACTGTGCTCCAGATAGGTTTGAGGATTCAGGAATTCTGGTATATAGGAGAATGCTGGAGCCAGGAGGTATGATCAGAGGTGCGGCTCCAAGATTCAAGCCCTCAGCTCTCATCCCCCCAGTAACCTCTTTCATTTGAATATGAAATGGATTGGTTGTAAGCAGCTCAGGTCAGTGGAATTCCACTGTGCTCTAGTTAGGCTTGAGGATTGAGGAATTCTGATTTGAAGGAAAATGTTGGAGCCAAGAGGTATGATTAGAGGTTTGGCTCCAAGATTCAAGCTCTCAGCTCTCATCCCCCCAGTTGCCTTTTTAGTTTATATATGAAAAAAAATGTGTTTAAGCAGCTAAAACAAGTGGAATGCCACTGTGCTCCAGATAGGCTTGAGGATTCAGGAATTCTGGTATATAGGAGAATGCTGGAGCCAAGAGGTATCGTCAGAGGTGTGGCTCCATGTTTCAAGCCCTCAGATCTCATCCCACCAGTGGCCTATTTCATTTGCCTAACAAATGAATTGTTTTTAAGCAGCTAAAACCAGTGGAACTCCAAGATTCAAGCTCTCAGCTCTCATCCCCCCAGCTGCCTTTTTATTTTATTTATGTGAAATAACGTGTTTAAGCAGCTAAAACAAGTGGAATGCCACTGTGCTCCAGACAGGCTTAAGGATTGAGGAATTTTGGTTCGAAGGAAAATGTTGGAGCCAGGAGGTATGATCAGAGGTGGGGCTCCAAGATTCAAGCTCTCAGCTTTCATCCCCCCAGTTGCCTTTTTAGTTTATTTATGTAAAATAATGAGTTTAAGCGGCTAAAACCAGTGGAATGCCACTGTGCTCCAGACAGGCTTGAGGATTGAGGAATTTTGGTATGTAGGAGAATACTGGAGCCAAGAGGTATCATCAGAGGTGCGGCTCCAAGATTCAAGCCCTCAGCTCTCATCCCCCCAGTAACCTCTTTCATTTGAATATGAAATGAATTGGTTGTAAGCAGCTCAAGTCAGTGGAATGCCATTGTGCTCTAGTTAGGCTTGAGGATTGAGGAATTCTGGTTCGAAGGAAAATGCTGGAGCCAAGAGGTATGATCAGAGGTGTGGCTCCAAGATTCAAGCTCTCAGCTCTCATCCCCCAAGTTGCCTTTTTTATTTAAATATGAAAAAATGTGTTTAAGCAGCTAAAACAAGTGGAATGCCACTGTGCTCCAGATAGGTTTGAGGATTCAGGAATTCTGGTATATAGGAGAATGCTGGAGCCAGGAGGTATGATCAGAGGTGCGGCTCCAAGATTCAAGCCCTCAGCTCTCATCCCCCCAGTAACCTCTTTCATTTGAATATGAAATGGATTGGTTGTAAGCAGCTCAGGTCAGTGGAATTCCACTGTGCTTTAGTTAGGCTTGAAGATTGAGGAATTCTGGTTCGAAGGAAAATGCTGGAGCCAAGAGGTATGATCAGATGTGGGGCTCCAAGATTCAAGCTCTCAGCTCTCATCCCCCCAGTTGCCTGTTTAGTTTATATATGAAATATAATGTGTTTAAGCAGCTAAAACAAGTGGAATGCCAATGTGCTCCAGACAAGCTTGAGGAATGAGGAATTCTGTTTTGAAGGTGAATGCTGGAGCCAAGAGGTATGATCAGAGGTGCGGCTCCAAGATTCAAGCCCTCAGCTCTCATCCCTCCAGTGGCCTCTTTCATTTGTATATGAAATGGATTGGTTGTAAGCAGCTCAGGTCAGTGGAATGCCACTGTGCTTTAGTTAGGCTTGAAGATTGAAGAATTCTGGTTCGAAGGAAAATGTTGGAGCCAGGAGGTATGATCAGAGGTGGGGCTCCAAGATTCAAGCTCTCAGCTCTCATCCCCCCAGTTGCCTTTTTAGTTTATTTATGTAAAATAATGTGTTTAAGCGGCTAACACCAGTGGAATGCCACTGTGCTCCAGACAGGCTTGAGGATTCAGGAATTCTGGTATATAGGAGAATGCTGGAGCCAAGAGGTATGATCAGAGGTGCGGCTCCAAGATTAAGCCCTCAGCTCTCATCCCCCCAGTGGCCTCTTTCATTTGTATATGAAATGGATTGGTTGTAAGCAGCTCAGGTCAGTGGAATGCCACTGTGCTTTAGTTAGGCTTGAGGATTGAGGAATTCTGATTTGAAGGAAAATGCTGGAGCCAAGAGGTATGATCAGAGGTGGGGCTCCAAGATTCAAGCTCTCAGCTCTCATCCCCCCAGTTGCCTTAATAGTTAAAAAATGCAATGAATTGGTTTTAGGCAGTTCAGGTCAGTGGAATGCCACTGTGCTCCAGACAGTCTTGAGGATTGAGGAATTCTGATTTGAAGGAAAATGCTGGAGCCAAGAGGTATGATTAGAGGTGTGGCTCCAAGATTCAAGCTCTCAGCTCTCATCCCCCCAGTTGCCTTTTTAGTTCATATGTTAAATATAATGTGTTCAAGCAGCTAAATTAAGTGGAATGCCATTGTGCTCTAGTTAGGCTTGAGGATTGAGGAATTCTGGTTCGAAGGAAAATGCTGGAGCCAAGAGGTATGATCAGAGGTGGGGCTCCAAGATTCAAGCTCTCAGCTCTCATCCCCCCAGTTGCCTTTTTAGTTTTTATATGAAATATAATGTGTTTAAGAAGCTAAAACAAGTGGAATGCCACTGTGCTCCAGATAGGTTTGAGGATTCAGGAATTCTGGTATATAGGAGAATGCTGGAGCCAAGAGGTATGATCAGAGGTGCGGCTCCAAGATTCAAGCCCTCAGCTCTCATCACCCCAGTAGACTCTTTCATTTGTGTATGAAATGAATTGGTTTTAGGCAGCTCAGGTCATTGGAATGCCACTGTGCTCCAGACAGGCTTGAGGATTGAGGAATTCTGATTTGAAGGAAAATGCTGGAGCCAAGAGGTATGATTAGAGGTTGGGCTCCAAGATTCAAGCTCTCAGCTCTCATCCCCCCAGTTGCCTTTTTAGTTTATATATGAAAAAAATGTGTTTAAGCAGATAAAACAAGTGGAATGCCACTGTGCTCCAGATAGGCTTGAGGATTCAGGAATTCTGGTATATAGGAGAATGCTGGAGCCAAGAGGTATCGTCAGAGGTGTGGCTCCATGTTTCAAGCCCTCAGATCTCATCCCACCAGTGGCCTATTTCATTTGCCTAACAAATGAGTTGTTTTTAAGCAGCTAAAACCAGTGGAACTCCAAGATTCAAGCTCTCAGCTCTCATCCCCCCAGTTGCCTTTTTATTTTATTTATGTTAAATATAATGTTTTTAAGCAGCTAAAACAAGTGGAATGCCACTGTGCTCCAGACAGGCTTAAGGATTGAGGAATTCTGGTTCGAAGGAAAATGTTGGAGGCAGGAGGTATGATCAGAGGTGGGGCTCCAAGATTCAAGCTCTCAGCTCTCATCCCCCAAGTTGCCATTTTTATTTAAATATGAAAAAAGGGGTTTAAGCAGCTAAAACAAGTGGAATGCCACTGTGCTCCAGATAGGTTTGAGGATTCAGGAATTCTGGTATATAGGAGAATGCTGGAGCCAAGAGGTATGATCAGAGGTGCGGCTCCAAGATTCAAGCCCTCAGCTCTCATTCCCCCAGTAATCTCTTTCATTTGAATATGAAATGGATTGGTTGTAAGCAGCTCAAGTCAGTGGAATGCCATTGTGCTCTAGTTAGGCTTGAGGATTGAGGAATTCTGGTTCGAAGGAAAATGCTGGAGCCAGGAGGTATGATCAGAGGTGGGGCTCCAAGATTCAAGCTCTCAGCTCTCATCCCCCAAGTTGCCTTTTTTATTTAAATATGAAAAAATGTGTTTAAGCAGCTAAAACAAGTGGAATGCCACTGTGCTCCAGATAGGTTTGAGGATTCAGGAATTCTGGTATATAGGAGAATGCTGGAGCCAGGAGGTATGATCAGAGGTGCGGCTCCAAGATTCAAGCCCTCAGCTCTCATCCCCCCAGTAACCTCTTTCATTTGAATATGAAATGGATTGGTTGTAAGCAGCTCAGGTCAGTGGAATTCCACTGTGCTCTAGTTAGGCTTGAGGATTGAGGAATTCTGATTTGAAGGAAAATGTTGGAGCCAAGAGGTATGATTAGAGGTTTGGCTCCAAGATTCAAGCTCTCAGCTCTCATCCCCCCAGTTGCCTTTTTAGTTTATATATGAATAAAAATGTGTTTAAGCAGCTAAAACAAGTGGAATGCCACTGTGCTCCAGATAGGCTTGAGGATTCAGGAATTCTGGTATATAGGAGAATGCTGGAGCCAAGAGGTATCGTCAGAGGTGTGGCTCCATGTTTCAAGCCCTCAGATCTCATCCCACCAGTGGCCTATTTCATTTGCCTAACAAATGAATTGTTTTTAAGCAGCTAAAACCAGTGGAACTCCAAGATTCAAGCTCTCAGCTCTCATCCCCCCAGCTGCCTCTTTCTTTTATTTATGTGAAATAACGTGTTTAAGCAGCTAAAACAAGTGGAATGCCACTGTGCTCCAGACAGGCTTAAGGATTGAGGAATTCTGGTTCGAAGGAAAATGTTGGAGGCAGGAGGTATGATCAGAGGTGTGGCTCCAAGATTCAAGCTCTCAGCTCTCATCCCCCAAGTTGCCTTTTTTATTTAAATATGAAAAAATGTGTTTAAGCAGCTAAAACAAGTGGAATGCCACTGTGCTCCAGATAGGTTTGAGGATTCAGGAATTCTGGTATATAGGAGAATGCTGGAGCCAGGAGGTATGATCAGAGGTGCGGCTCCAAGATTCAAGCCCTCAGCTCTCATCCCCCCAGTAACCTCTTTCATTTGAATATGAAATGGATTGGTTGTAAGCAGCTCAGGTCAGTGGAATTCCACTGTGCTCTAGTTAGGCTTGAGGATTGAGGAATTCTGATTTGAAGGAAAATGTTGGAGCCAAGAGGTATGATTAGAGGTTTGGCTCCAAGATTCAAGCTCTCAGCTCTCATCCCCCCAGTTGCCTTTTTAGTTTATATATGAAAAAAAATGTGTTTAAGCAGCTAAAACAAGTGGAATGCCACTGTGCTCCAGATAGGCTTGAGGATTCAGGAATTCTGGTATATAGGAGAATGCTGGAGCCAAGAGGTATGATCAGAGGTGCGGCTCCAAGATTCAAGCCCTCAGCTCTCATCACCCCAGTAGACTCTTTCATTTGTGTATGAAATGAATTGGTTTTAGGCAGCTCAGGTCATTGGAATGCCACTGTGCTCCAGACAGGCTTGAGGATTGAGGAATTCTGATTTGAAGGAAAATGCTGGAGCCAAGAGGTATGATTAGAGGTTTGGCTCCAAGATTCAAGCTCTCAGCTCTCATCCCCCCAGTTGCCTTTTTAGTTTATATATGAAAAAAATGTGTTTAAGCAGATAAAACAAGTGGAATGCCACTGTGCTCCAGATAGGCTTGAGGATTCAGGAATTCTGGTATATAGGAGAATGCTGGAGCCAAGAGGTATCGTCAGAGGTGTGGCTCCATGTTTCAAGCCCTCAGATCTCATCCCACCAGTGGCCTATTTCATTTGCCTAACAAATGAGTTGTTTTTAAGCAGCTAAAACCAGTGGAACTCCAAGATTCAAGCTCTCAGCTCTCATCCCCCCAGTTGCCTTTTTAGTTTATTTATGTAAAATAATGTGTTTAAGCGGCTAAAACCAGTGGAATGCCACTGTGCTCCAGACAGGCTTGAGGATTCAGGAATTCTGGTATATAGGAGAATGCTGGAGCCAAGAGGTATGATCAGAGGTGCGGCTCCAAGATTAAGCCCTCAGCTCTCATCCCCCCAGTGGCCTCTTTCATTTGTATATGAAATGGATTGGTTGTAAGCAGCTCAGGTCAGTGGAATGCCACTGTGCTTTAGTTAGGCTTGAAGATTGAGGAATTCTGGTTCGAAGGAAAATGCTGGAGCCAAGAGGTATGATCAGATGTGGGGCTCCAAGATTCAAGCTCTCAGCTCTCATCCCCCCAGTTGCCTTTTTAGTTTATATATGAAATATAATGTGTTTAAGCAGCTAAAACAAGTGGAATGCCAATGTGCTCCAGACAAGCTTGAGGAATGAGGAATTCTGTTTTGAAGGTGAATGCTGGAGCCAAGAGGTATGATCAGAGGTGCGGCTCCAAGATTCAAGCTCTCAGCTCTCATCCCCCCAGTTGCCTTAATAGTTAAAAAATGCAATGAATTGGTTTTAGGCAGCTCAGGTCAGTGGAATGCCACTGTGCTCCAGACAGTCTTGAGGATTGAGGAATTCTGATTTGAAGGAAAATGCTGGAGCCAAGAGGTATGATTAGAGGTGTGGCTCCAAGATTCAAGCTCTCAGCTCTCATCCCCCCAGTTGCCTTTTTAGTTCATATGTTAAATATAATGTGTTTAAGCAGCTAAATTAAGTGGAATGCCATTGTGCTCTAGTTAGGCTTGAGGATTGAGGAATTCTGGTTCGAAGGAAAATGCTGGAGCCAAGAGGTATGATCAGAGGTGGGGCTCCAAGATTCAAGCTCTCAGCTCTCATCCCCCCAGTTGCCTTTTTAGTTTTTATATGAAATATAATGTGTTTAAGAAGCTAAAACAAGTGGAATGCCACTGTGCTCCAGATAGGTTTGAGGATTCAGGAATTCTGGTATATAGGAGAATGCTGGAGCCAAGAGGTATGATCAGAGGTGCGGCTCCAAGATTCAAGCCCTCAGCTCTCATCACCCCAGTAGACTCTTTCATTTGTGTATGAAATGAATTGGTTTTAGGCAGCTCAGGTCATTGGAATGCCACTGTGCTCCAGACAGGCTTGAGGATTGAGGAATTCTGATTTGAAGGAAAATGCTGGAGCCAAGAGGTATGATTAGAGGTTTGGCTCCAAGATTCAAGCTCTCAGCTCTCATCCCCCCAGTTGCCTTTTTAGTTTATATATGAAAAAAATGTGTTTAAGCAGATAAAACAAGTGGAATGCCACTGTGCTCCAGATAGGCTTGAGGATTCAGGAATTCTGGTATATAGGAGAATGCTGGAGCCAAGAGGTATCGTCAGAGGTGTGGCTCCATGTTTCAAGCCCTCAGATCTCATCCCACCAGTGGCCTATTTCATTTGCCTAACAAATGAGTTGTTTTTAAGCAGCTAAAACCAGTGGAACTCCAAGATTCAAGCTCTCAGCTCTCATCCCCCCAGTTGCCTTTTTATTTTATTTATGTTAAATATAATGTTTTTAAGCAGCTAAAACAAGTGGAATGCCACTGTGCTCCAGACAGGCTTAAGGATTGAGGAATTCTGGTTCGAAGGAAAATGTTGGAGGCAGGAGGTATGATCAGAGGTGGGGCTCCAAGATTCAAGCTCTCAGCTCTCATCCCCCAAGTTGCCATTTTTATTTAAATATGAAAAAAGGGGTTTAAGCAGCTAAAACAAGTGGAATGCCACTGTGCTCCAGATAGGTTTGAGGATTCAGGAATTCTGGTATATAGGAGAATGCTGGAGCCAAGAGGTATGATCAGAGGTGCGGCTCCAAGATTCAAGCCCTCAGCTCTCATTCCCCCAGTAATCTCTTTCATTTGAATATGAAATGGATTGGTTGTAAGCAGCTCAGGTCAGTGGAATTCCACTGTGCTTTAGTTAGGCTTGAAGATTGAGGAATTCTGGTTCAAAGGAAAATGCTGGAGCCAAGAGGTATGATCAGATGTGGGGCTCCAAGATTCAAGCTCTCAGCTCTCATCCCCCCAGTTGCCTTTATAGTTTATATATGAAATATAATGTGTTTAAGCAGCTAAAACAAGTGGAATGCCAATGTGCTCCAGACAAGCTTGAGGAATGAGGAATTCTGTTTTGAAGGTGAATGCTGGAGCCAAGAGGTATGATCAGAGGTGCGGCTCCAAGATTCAAGCCCTCAGCTCTCATCCCTCCAGTGGCCTCTTTCATTTGTATATGAAATGGATTGGTTGTAAGCAGCTCAGGTCAGTGGAATGCCACTGTGCTTTAGTTAGGCTTGAAGATTGAAGAATTCTGGTTCGAAGGAAAATGTTGGAGCCAGGAGGTATGATCAGAGGTGGGGCTCCAAGATTCAAGCTCTCAGCTCTCATCCCCCCAGTTGCCTTTTTAGTTTATTTATGTAAAATAATGTGTTTAAGCGGCTAAAACCAGTGGAATGCCACTGTGCTCCAGACAGGCTTGAGGATTCAGGAATTCTGGTATATAGGAGAATGCTGGAGCCAAGAGGTATGATCAGAGGTGCGGCTCCAAGATTAAGCCCTCAGCTCTCATCCCCCCAGTGGCCTCTTTCATTTGTATATGAAATGGATTGGTTGTAAGCAGCTCAGGTCAGTGGAATGCCACTGTGCTTTAGTTAGGCTTGAGGATTGAGGAATTCTGATTTGAAGGAAAATGCTGGAGCCAAGAGGTATGATCAGAGGTGGGGCTCCAAGATTCAAGCTCTCAGCTCTCATCCCCCCAGTTGCCTTAATAGTTAAAAAATGCAATGAATTGGTTTTAGGCAGCTCAGGTCAGTGGAATGCCACTGTGCTCCAGACAGTCTTGAGGATTGAGGAATTCTGATTTGAAGGAAAATGCTGGAGCCAAGAGGTATGATTAGAGGTGTGGCTCCAAGATTCAAGCTCTCAGCTCTCATCCCCCCAGTTGCCTTTTTAGTTCATATGTTAAATATAATGTGTTTAAGCAGCTAAATTAAGTGGAATGCCATTGTGCTCTAGTTAGGCTTGAGGATTGAGGAATTCTGGTTCGAAGGAAAATGCTGGAGCCAAGAGGTATGATCAGAGGTGGGGCTCCAAGATTCAAGCTCTCAGCTCTCATCCCCCCAGTTGCCTTTTTAGTTTTTATATGAAATATAATGTGTTTAAGAAGCTAAAACAAGTGGAATGCCACTGTGCTCCAGATAGGTTTGAGGATTCAGGAATTCTGGTATATAGGAGAATGCTGGAGCCAAGAGGTATGATCAGAGGTGCGGCTCCAAGATTCAAGCCCTCAGCTCTCATCACCCCAGTAGACTCTTTCATTTGTGTATGAAATGAATTGGTTTTAGGCAGCTCAGGTCATTGGAATGCCACTGTGCTCCAGACAGGCTTGAGGATTGAGGAATTCTGATTTGAAGGAAAATGCTGGAGCCAAGAGGTATGATTAGAGGTTTGGCTCCAAGATTCAAGCTCTCAGCTCTCATCCCCCCAGTTGCCTTTTTAGTTTATATATGAAAAAAATGTGTTTAAGCAGATAAAACAAGTGGAATGCCACTGTGCTCCAGATAGGCTTGAGGATTCAGGAATTCTGGTATATAGGAGAATGCTGGAGCCAAGAGGTATCGTCAGAGGTGTGGCTCCATGTTTCAAGCCCTCAGATCTCATCCCACCAGTGGCCTATTTCATTTGCCTAACAAATGAGTTGTTTTTAAGCAGCTAAAACCAGTGGAACTCCAAGATTCAAGCTCTCAGCTCTCATCCCCCCAGTTGCCTTTTTATTTTATTTATGTTAAATATAATGTTTTTAAGCAGCTAAAACAAGTGGAATGCCACTGTGCTCCAGACAGGCTTAAGGATTGAGGAATTCTGGTTCGAAGGAAAATGTTGGAGGCAGGAGGTATGATCAGAGGTGGGGCTCCAAGATTCAAGCTCTCAGCTCTCATCCCCCAAGTTGCCATTTTTATTTAAATATGAAAAAAGGGGTTTAAGCAGCTAAAACAAGTGGAATGCCACTGTGCTCCAGATAGGTTTGAGGATTCAGGAATTCTGGTATATAGGAGAATGCTGGAGCCAAGAGGTATGATCAGAGGTGCGGCTCCAAGATTCAAGCCCTCAGCTCTCATTCCCCCAGTAATCTCTTTCATTTGAATATGAAATGGATTGGTTGTAAGCAGCTCAAGTCAGTGGAATGCCATTGTGCTCTAGTTAGGCTTGAGGATTGAGGAATTCTGGATCGAAGGAAAATGCTGGAGCCAGGAGGTATGATCAGAGGTGGGGCTCCAAGATTCAAGCTCTCAGCTCTCATCCCCCAAGTTGCCTTTTTTATTTAAATATGAAAAAATGTGTTTAAGCAGCTAAAACAAGTGGAATGCCACTGTGCTCCAGATAGGTTTGAGGATTCAGGAATTCTGGTATATAGGAGAATGCTGGAGCCAGGAGGTATGATCAGAGGTGCGGCTCCAAGATTCAAGCCCTCAGCTCTCATCCCCCCAGTAACCTCTTTCATTTGAATATGAAATGGATTGGTTGTAAGCAGCTCAGGTCAGTGGAATTCCACTGTGCTCTAGTTAGGCTTGAGGATTGAGGAATTCTGATTTGAAGGAAAATGTTGGAGCCAAGAGGTATGATTAGAGGTTTGGCTCCAAGATTCAAGCTCTCAGCTCTCATCCCCCCAGTTGCCTTTTTAGTTTATATATGAAAAACAATGTGTTTAAGCAGCTAAAACAAGTGGAATGCCACTGTGCTCCAGATAGGCTTGAGGATTCAGGAATTCTGGTATATAGGAGAATGCTGGAGCCAAGAGGTATCGTCAGAGGTGTGGCTCCATGTTTCAAGCCCTCAGATCTCATCCCACCAGTGGCCTATTTCATTTGCCTAACAAATGAATTGTTTTTAAGCAGCTAAAACCAGTGGAACTCCAAGATTCAAGCTCTCAGCTCTCATCCCCCCAGCTGCCTCTTTATTTTATTTATGTGAAATAACGTGTTTAAGCAGCTAAAACAAGTGGAATGCCACTGTGCTCCAGACAGGCTTAAGGATTGAGGAATTCTGGTTCGAAGGAAAATGTTGGAGGCAGGAGGTATGATCAGAGGTGTGGCTCCAAGATTCAAGCTCTCAGCTCTCATCCCCCAAGTTGCCTTTTTTATTTAAATATGAAAAAATGTGTTTAAGCAGCTAAAACAAGTGGAATGCCACTGTGCTCCAGATAGGTTTGAGGATTCAGGAATTCTGGTATATAGGAGAATGCTGGAGCCAGGAGGTATGATCAGAGGTGCGGCTCCAAGATTCAAGCCCTCAGCTCTCATCCCCCCAGTAACCTCTTTCATTTGAATATGAAATGGATTGGTTGTAAGCAGCTCAGGTCAGTGGAATTCCACTGTGCTCTAGTTAGGCTTGAGGATTGAGGAATTCTGATTTGAAGGAAAATGTTGGAGCCAAGAGGTATGATTAGAGGTTTGGCTCCAAGATTCAAGCTCTCAGCTCTCATCCCCCCAGTTGCCTTTTTAGTTTATATATGAAAAAAAATGTGTTTAAGCAGCTAAAACAAGTGGAATGCCACTGTGCTCCAGATAGGCTTGAGGATTCAGGAATTCTGGTATATAGGAGAATGCTGGAGCCAAGAGGTATCGTCAGAGGTGTGGCTCCATGTTTCAAGCCCTCAGATCTCATCCCACCAGTGGCCTATTTCATTTGCCTAACAAATGAATTGTTTTTAAGCAGCTAAAACCAGTGGAACACCAAGATTCAAGCTCTCAGCTCTCATCCCCCCAGCTGCCTTTTTATTTAAATATGAAAAAATGTGTTTAAGCAGCTAAAACAAGTGGAATGCCACTGTGCTCCAGATAGGTTTGAGGATTCAGGAATTCTGGTATATAGGAGAATGCTGGAGCCAAGAGGTATGATCAGAGGTGCGGCTCCAAGATTCAAGCCCTCAGCTCTCATTCCCCCAGTAACCTCTTTCATTTGAATATGAAATGAATTGGTTGTAAGCAGCTTAAGTCAGTGGAATGCCATTGTGCTCTAGTTAGGCTTGAGGATTGAGGAATTCTGGTTCGAAGGAAAATGCTGGAGCCAAGAGGTATGATCAGAGGTGTGGCTCCAAGATTCAAGCTCTCAGCTCTCATCCCCCAAGTTGCCTTTTTTATTTAAATATGAAAAAATGTGTTTAAGCAGCTAAAACAAGTGGAATGCCACTGTGCTCCAGATAGGTTTGAGGATTCAGGAATTCTGGTATATAGGAGAATGCTGGAGCCAGGAGGTATGATCAGAGGTGCGGCTCCAAGATTCAAGCCCTCAGCTCTCATCCCCCCAGTAACCTCTTTCATTTGAATATGAAATGAATTGGTTGTAAGCAGCTCAAGTCAGTGGAATGCCATTGTGCTCTAGTTAGGCTTGAGGATTGAGGAATTCTGGTTCGAAGGAAAATGCTGGAGCCAAGAGGTATGATCAGAGGTGTGGCTCCAAGATTCAAGCTCTCAGCTCTCATCCCCCCAGTTGCCTTTTTAGTTTATATATGAAAAAAATGTGTTTAAGCAGCTAAAACAAGTGGAATGCCACTGTGCTCCAGATAGGCTTTAGGATTCAGGAATTCTGGTATATAGGAGAATGCTGGAGCCAAGAGGTATCGTCAGAGGTGTGGCTCCATGTTTCAAGCCCTCAGATCTCATCCCACCAGTGGCCTATTTCATTTGCCTAACAAATGAATTGTTTTTAAGCAGCTAAAACCAGTGGAACTCCAAGATTCAAGCTCTCAGCTCTCATCCCCCCAGCTGCCTCTTTATTTTATTTATGTGAAATAACGTGTTTAAGCAGCTAAAACAAGTGGAATGCCACTGTGCTCCAGACAGGCTTAAGGATTGAGGAATTCTGGTTCGAAGGAAAATGTTGGAGGCAGGAGGTATGATCAGAGGTGTGGCTCCAAGATTCAAGCTCTCAGCTCTCATCCCCCAAGTTGCCTTTTTTATTTAAATATGAAAAAATGTGTTTAAGCAGCTAAAACAAGTGGCATGCCACTGTGCTCCAGATAGGTTTGAGGATTCAGGAATTTTGGTATATAGGAGAATGCTGGAGCCAGGAGGTATGATCGGAGGTGCGGCTCCAAGATTCAAGCCCTCAGCTCTCATCCCCCCAGAAACCTCTTTCATTTGAATATGAAATGGATTGGTTGTAAGCAGCTCAGGTCAGTGGAATTCCACTGTGCTCTAGTTAGGCTTGAGGATTGAGGAATTCTGATTTGAAGGAAAATGTTGGAGCCAAGAGGTATGATTAGAGGTTTGGCTCCAAGATTCAAGCTCTCAGCTCTCATCCCCCCAGTTGCCTTTTTAGTTTATATATGAAAAAAAATGTGTTTAAGCAGCTAAAACAAGTGGAATGCCACTGTGCTCCAGATAGGCTTGAGGATTCAGGAATTCTGGTATATAGGAGAATGCTGGAGCCAAGAGGTATCGTCAGAGGTGTGGCTCCATGTTTCAAGCATTCAGATCTCATCCCACCAGTGGCCTATTTCATTTGCCTAACAAATGAATTGTTTTTAAGCAGCTAAAACCAGTGGAACTCCAAGATTCAAGCTCTCAGCTCTCATCCCCCCAGCTGCCTTTTTATTTTATTTATGTGAAATAACGTGTTTAAGCAGCTAAAACAAGTGGAATGCCACTGTGCTCCAGACAGGCTTAAGGATTGAGGAATTTTGGTTCGAAGGAAAATGTTGGAGCCAGGAGGTATGATCAGAGGTGGGGCTCCAAGATTCAAGCTCTCAGCTTTCATCCCCCCAGTTGCCTTTTTAGTTTATTTATGTAAAATAATGAGTTTAAGCGGCTAAAACCAGTGGAATGCCACTGTGCTCCAGACAGGCTTGAGGATTGAGGAATTTTGGTATGTAGGAGAATACTGGAGCCAAGAGGTATCATCAGAGGTGCGGCTCCAAGATTCAAGCCCTCAGCTCTCATCCCCCCAGTAACCTCTTTCATTTGAATATGAAATGAATTGGTTGTAAGCAGCTCAAGTCAGTGGAATGCCATTGTGCTCTAGTTAGGCTTGAGGATTGAGGAATTCTGGTTCGAAGGAAAATGCTGGAGCCAAGAGGTATGATCAGAGGTGTGGCTCCAAGATTCAAGCTCTCAGCTCTCATCCCCCAAGTTGCCTTTTTTATTTAAATATGAAAAAATGTGTTTAAGCAGCTAAAACAAGTGGAATGCCACTGTGCTCCGGATAGGTTTGAGGATTCAGGAATTCTGGTATATAGGAGAATGCTGGAGCCAGGAGGTATGATCAGAGGTGCGGCTCCAAGATTCAAGCCCTCAGCTCTCATCCCCCCAGTAACCTCTTTCATTTGAATATGAAATGGATTGGTTGTAAGCAGCTCAGGTCAGTGGAATTCCACTGTGCTTTAGTTAGGCTTGAAGATTGAGGAATTCTGGTTCGAAGGAAAATGCTGGAGCCAAGAGGTATGATCAGATGTGGGGCTCCAAGATTCAAGCTCTCAGCTCTCATCCCCCCAGTTGCCTTTTTAGTTTATATATGAAATATAATGTGTTTAAGCAGCTAAAACAAGTGGAATGCCAATGTGCTCCAGACAAGCTTGAGGAATGAGGAATTCTGTTTTGAAGGTGAATGCTGGAGCCAAGAGGTATGATCAGAGGTGCGGCTCCAAGATTCAAGCCCTCAGCTCTCATCCCTCCAGTGGCCTCTTTCATTTGTATATGAAATGGATTGGTTGCAAGCAGCTCAGGTCAGTGGAATGCCACTGTGCTTTAGTTAGGCTTGAAGATTGAATAATTCTGGTTCGAAGGAAAATGTTGGAGCCAGGAGGTATGATCAGAGGTGGGGCTCCAAGATTCAAGCTCTCAGCTCTCATCCCCCCAGTTGCCTTTTTAGTTTATTTATGTAAAATAATGTGTTTAAGCGGCTAAAACCAGTGGAATGCCACTGTGCTCCAGACAGGCTTGAGGATTCAGGAATTCTGGTATATAGGAGAATGCTGGAGCCAAGAGGTATGATCAGAGGTGCGGCTCCAAGATTAAGCCCTCAGCTCTCATCCCCCCAGTGGCCTCTTTCATTTTTATATGAAATGGATTGGTTGTAAGCAGCTCAGGTCAGTGGAATGCCACTGTGCTTTAGTTAGGCTTGAGGATTGAGGAATTCTGATTTGAAGGAAAATGCTGGAGCCAAGAGGTATGATCAGAGGTGGGGCTCCAAGATTCAAGCTCTCAGCTCTCATCCCCCCAGTTGCCTTTTTTATTTAAATATGAAAAAATGTGTTTAAGCAGCTAAAACAAGTGGAATGCCACTGTGCTCCAGATAGGTTTGAGGATTCAGGAATTCTGGTATATAGGAGAATGCTGGAGCCAGGAGGTATGATCAGAGGTGCGGCTCCAAGATTCAAGCCCTCAGCTCTCATCCCCCCAGTAACCTCTTTCATTTGAATATGAAATGGATTGGTTGTAAGCAGCTCAGGTCAGTGGAATTCCACTGTGCTCTAGTTAGGCTTGAGGATTGAGGAATTCTGATTTGAAGGAAAATGTTGGAGCCAAGAGGTATGATTAGAGGTTTGGCTCCAAGATTCAAGCTCTCAGCTCTCATCCCCCCAGTTGCCTTTTTAGTTTATATATGAAAAAAAATGTGTTTAAGCAGCTAAAACAAGTGGAATGCCACTGTGCTCCAGATAGGCTTGAGGATTCAGGAATTCTGGTATATAGGAGAATGCTGGAGCCAAGAGGTATCGTCAGAGGTGTGGCTCCATGTTTCAAGCCCTCAGATCTCATCCCACCAGTGGCCTATTTCATTTGCCTAACAAATGAATTGTTTTTAAGCAGCTAAAACCAGTGGAACTCCAAGATTCAAGCTCTCAGCTCTCATCCCCCCAGCTGCCTCTTTATTTTATTTATGTGAAATAACGTGTTTAAGCAGCTAAAACAAGTGGAATGCCACTGTGCTCCAGACAGGCTTAAGGATTGAGGAATTCTGGTTCGAAGGAAAATGTTGGAGGCAGGAGGTATGATCAGAGGTGTGGCTCCAAGATTCAAGCTCTCAGCTCTCATCCCCCAAGTTGCCTTTTTTATTTAAATATGAAAAAATGTGTTTAAGCAGCTAAAACAAGTGGAATGCCACTGTGCTCCAGATAGGTTTGAGGATTCAGGAATTCTGGTATATAGGAGAATGCTGGAGCCAGGAGGTATGATCAGAGGTGCGGCTCCAAGATTCAAGCCCTCAGCTCTCATCCCCCCAGTAACCTCTTTCATTTGAATATGAAATGGATTGGTTGTAAGCAGCTCAGGTCAGTGGAATTCCACTGTGCTTTAGTTAGGCTTGAAGATTGAGGAATTCTGGTTCGAAGGAAAATGCTGGAGCCAAGAGGTATGATCAGATGTGGGGCTCCAAGATTCAAGCTCTCAGCTCTCATCCCCCCAGTTGCCTTTTTAGTTTATATATGAAATATAATGTGTTTAAGCAGCTAAAACAAGTGGAATGCCAATGTGCTCCAGACAAGCTTCAGGAATGAGGAATTCTGTTTTGAAGGTGAATGCTGGAGCCAAGAGGTATGATCAGAGGTGCGGCTCCAAGATTCAAGCCCTCAGCTCTCATCCCTCCAGTGGCCTCTTTCATTTGTATATGAAATGGATTGGTTGTAAGCAGCTCAGGTCAGTGGAATGCCACTGTGCTTTAGTTAGGCTTGAAGATTGAAGAATTCTGGTTCGAAGGAAAATGTTGGAGCCAGGAGGTATGATCAGAGGTGGGGCTCCAAGATTCAAGCTCTCAGCTCTCATCCCCCCAGTTGCCTTTTTAGTTTATTTATGTAAAATAATGTGTTTAAGCGGCTAAAACCAGTGGAATGCCACTGTGCTCCAGACAGGCTTGAGGATTCAGGAATTCTGGTATATAGGAGAATGCTGGAGCCAAGAGGTATGATCAGAGGTGCGGCTCCAAGATTAAGCCCTCAGCTCTCATCCCCCCAGTGGCCTCTTTCATTTGTATATGAAATGGATTGGTTGTAAGCAGCTCAGGTCAGTGGAATGCCACTGTGCTTTAGTTAGGCTTGAGGATTGAGGAATTCTGATTTGAAGGAAAATGCTGGAGCCAAGAGGTGTGATCAGAGGTGGGGCTCCAAGATTCAAGCTCTCAGCTCTCATCCCCCCAGTTGCCTTAATAGTTAAAAAATGCAATGAACTGGTTTTAGGCAGCTCAGGTCAGTGGAATGCCACTGTGCTCCAGACAGTCTTGAGGATTGAGGAATTCTGATTTGAAGGAAAATGCTGGAGCCAAGAGGTATGATTAGAGGTGTGGCTCCAAGATTCAAGCTCTCAGCTCTCATCCCCCCAGTTGCCTTTTTAGTTCATATGTTAAATATAATGTGTTTAAGCAGCTAAATAAAGTGGAATGCCATTGTGCTCTAGTTAGGCTTGAGGATTGAGGAATTCTGGTTCGAAGGAAAATGCTGGAGCCAAGAGGTATGATCAGAGGTGGGGCTCCAAGATTCAAGCTCTCAGCTCTCATCCCCCCAGTTGCCTTTTTAGTTTTTATATGAAATATAATGTGTTTAAGAAGCTAAAACAAGTGGAATGCCACTGTGCTCCAGATAGGTTTGAGGATTCAGGAATTCTGGTATATAGGAGAATGCTGGAGCCAAGAGGTATGATCAGAGGTCCGGCTCCAAGATTCAAGCCCTCAGCTCTCATCACCCCAGTAGACTCTTTCATTTGTGTATGAAATGAATTGGTTTTAGGCAGCTCAGGTCATTGGAATGCCACTGTGCTCCAGACAGGCTTGAGGATTGAGGAATTCTGATTTGAAGAAAAATGCTGGAGCCAAGAGGTATGATTAGAGGTTTGGCTCCAAGATTCAAGCTCTCAGCTCTCATCCCCCCAGTTGCCTTTTTAGTTTATATATGACAAAAATGTGTTTAAGCAGATAAAACAAGTGGAATGCCACTGTGCTCCAGATAGGCTTGAGGATTCAGGAATTCTGGTATATAGGAGAATGCTGGAGCCAAGAGGTATCGTCAGAGGTGTGGCTCCATGTTTCAAGCCCTCAGATCTCATCCCACCAGTGGCCTATTTCATTTGCCTAACAAATGAGTTGTTTTTAAGCAGCTAAAACCAGTGGAACTCCAAGATTCAAGCTCTCAGCTCTCATCCCCCCAGTTGCCTTTTTATTTTATTTATGTTAAATATAATGTTTTTAAGCAGCTAAAACAAGTGGAATGCCACTGTGCTCCAGACAGGCTTAAGGATTGAGGAATTCTGGTTCGAAGGAAAATGTTGGAGGCAGGAGGTATGATCAGAGGTGGGGCTCCAAGATTCAAGCTCTCAGCTCTCATCCCCCAAGTTGCCATTTTTATTTAAATATGAAAAAAAGGGTTTAAGCAGCTAAAACAAGTGGAATGCCACTGTGCTCCAGATAGGTTTGAGGATTCAGGAATTCTGGTATATAGGAGAATGCTGGAGCCAAGAGGTATGATCAGAGGTGCGGCTCCAAGATTCAAGCCCTCAGCTCTCATCCCCCCAGTAATCTCTTTCATTTGAATATGAAATGGATTGGTTGTAAGCAGCTCAAGTCAGTGGAATGCCATTGTGCTCTAGTTAGGCTTGAGGATTGAGGAATTCTGGTTCGAAGGAAATGCTGGAGCCAGGAGGTATGATCAGAGGTGGGGCTCCAAGATTCAAGCTCTCAGCTCTCATCCCCCAAGTTGCCTTTTTTATTTAAATATGAAAAAATGTGTTTAAGCAGCTAAAACAAGTGGAATGCCACTGTGCTCCAGATAGGTTTGAGGATTCAGGAATTCTGGTATATAGGAGAATGCTGGAGCCAGGAGGTATGATCAGAGGTGCGGCTCCAAGATTCAAGCCCTCAGCTCTCATCCCCCCAGTAACCTCTTTCATTTGAATATGAAATGGATTGGTTGTAAGCAGCTCAGGTCAGTGGAATTCCACTGTGCTCTAGTTAGGCTTGAGGATTGAGGAATTCTGATTTGAAGGAAAATGTTGGAGCCAAGAGGTATGATTAGAGGTTTGGCTCCAAGATTCAAGCTCTCAGCTCTCATCCCCCCAGTTGCCTTTTTAGTTTATATATGAAAAAAAATGTGTTTAAGCAGCTAAAACAAGTGGAATGCCACTGTGCTCCAGATAGGCTTGAGGATTCAGGAATTCTGGTATATAGGAGAATGCTGGAGCCAAGAGGTATCGTCAGAGGTGTGGCTCCATGTTTCAAGCCCTCAGATCTCATCCCACCAGTGGCCTATTTCATTTGCCTAACAAATGAATTGTTTTTAAGCAGCTAAAACCAGTGGAACTCCAAGATTCAAGCTCTCAGCTCTCATCCCCCCAGCTGCCTCTTTATTTTATTTATGTGAAATAACGTGTTTAAGCAGCTAAAACAAGTGGAATGCCACTGTGCTCCAGACAGGCTTAAGGATTGAGGAATTCTGGTTCGAAGGAAAATGTTGGAGGCAGGAGGTATGATCAGAGGTGTGGCTCCAAGATTCAAGCTCTCAGCTCTCATCCCCCAAGTTGCCTTTTTTATTTAAATATGAAAAAATGTGTTTAAGCAGCTAAAACAAGTGGAATGCCACTGTGCTCCAGATAGGTTTGAGGATTCAGGAATTCTGGTATATAGGAGAATGCTGGAGCCAGGAGGTATGATCAGAGGTGCGGCTCCAAGATTCAAGCCCTCAGCTCTCATCCCCCCAGTAACCTCTTTCATTTGAATATGAAATGGATTGGTTGTAAGCAGCTCAGGTCAGTGGAATTCCACTGTGCTTTAGTTAGGCTTGAAGATTGAGGAATTCTGGTTCGAAGGAAAATGCTGGAGCCAAGAGGTATGATCAGATGTGGGGCTCCAAGATTCAAGCTCTCAGCTCTCATCCCCCCAGTTGCCTTTTTAGTTTATATATGAAATATAATGTGTTTAAGCAGCTAAAACAAGTGGAATGCCAATGTGCTCCAGACAAGCTTGAGGAATGAGGAATTCTGTTTTGAAGGTGAATGCTGGAGCCAAGAGGTATGATCAGAGGTGCGGCTCCAAGATTCAAGCCCTCAGCTCTCATCCCTCCAGTGGCCTCTTTCATTTGTATATGAAATGGATTGGTTGTAAGCAGCTCAGGTCAGTGGAATGCCACTGTGCTTTAGTTAGGCTTGAAGATTGAAGAATTCTGGTTCAAAGGAAAATGTTGGAGCCAGGAGGTATGATCAGAGGTGGGGCTCCAAGATTCAAGCTCTCAGCTCTCATCCCCCCAGTTGCCTTTTTAGTTTATTTATGTAAAATAATGTGTTTAAGCGGCTAAAACCAGTGGAATGCCACTGTGCTCCAGACAGGCTTGAGGATTCAGGAATTCTGGTATATAGGAGAATGCTGGAGCCAAGAGGTATGATCAGAGGTGCGGCTCCAAGATTAAGCCCTCAGCTCTCATCCCCCCATTGGCCTCTTTCATTTGTATATGAAATGGATTGGTTGTAAGCAGCTCAGGTCAGTGGAATGCCACTGTGCTTTAGTTAGGCTTGAGGATTGAGGAATTCTGATTTGAAGGAAAATGCTGGAGCCAAGAGGTGTGATCAGAGGTGGGGCTCCAAGATTCAAGCTCTCAGCTCTCATCCCCCCAGTTGCCTTAATAGTTAAAAAATGCAATGAACTGGTTTTAGGCAGCTCAGGTCAGTGGAATGCCACTGTGCTCCAGACAGTCTTGAGGATTGAGGAATTCTGATTTGAAGGAAAATGCTGGAGCCAAGAGGTATGATTAGAGGTGTGGCTCCAAGATTCAAGCTCTCAGCTCTCATCCCCCCAGTTGCCTTTTTAGTTCATATGTTAAATATAATGTGTTTAAGCAGCTAAATTAAGTGGAATGCCATTGTGCTCTAGTTAGGCTTGAGGATTGAGGAATTCTGGTTCGAAGGAAAATGCTGGAGCCAAGAGGTATGATCAGAGGTGGGGCTCCAAGATTCAAGCTCTCAGCTCTCATCCCCCCAGTTGCCTTTTTAGTTTTTATATGAAATATAATGTGTTTAAGAAGCTAAAACAAGTGGAATGCCACTGTGCTCCAGATAGGTTTGAGGATTCAGGAATTCTGGTATATAGGAGAATGCTGGAGCCAAGAGGTATGATCAGAGGTGCGGCTCCAAGATTCAAGCCCTCAGCTCTCATCACCCCATTAGACTCTTTCATTTGTGTATGGAATGAATTGGTTTTAGGCAGCTCAGGTCATTGGAATGCCACTGTGCTCCAGACAGGCTTGAGGATTGAGGAATTCTGATTTGAAGAAAAATGCTGGAGCCAAGAGGTATGATTAGAGGTTTGGCTCCAAGATTCAAGCTCTCAGCTCTCATCCCCCCAGTTGCCTTTTTAGTTTATATATGAAAAAATGTGTTTAAGCAGATAAAACAAGTGGAATGCCACTGTGCTCCAGATAGGCTTGAGGATTCAGGAATTCTGGTATATAGGAGAATGCTGGAGCCAAGAGGTATCGTCAGAGGTGTGGCTCCATGTTTCAAGCCCTCAGATCTCATCCCACCAGTGGCCTATTTCATTTGCCTAACAAATGAGTTGTTTTTAAGCAGCTAAAACCAGTGGAACTCCAAGATTCAAGCTCTCAGCTCTCATCCCCCCAGTTGCCTTTTTATTTTATTTATGTTAAATATAATGTTTTTAAGCAGCTAAAACAAGTGGAATGCCACTGTGCTCCAGACAGGCTTAAGGATTGAGGAATTCTGGTTCGAAGGAAAATGTTGGAGGCAGGAGGTATGATCAGAGGTGGGGCTCCAAGATTCAAGCTCTCAGCTCTCATCCCCCAAGTTGCCATTTTTATTTAAATATGGAAAAAAGGGTTTAAGCAGCTAAAACAAGTGGAATGCCACTGTGCTCCAGATAGGTTTGAGGATTCAGGAATTCTGGTATATAGGAGAATGCTGGAGCCAAGAGGTATGATCAGAGGTGCGGCTCCAAGATTCAAGCCCTCAGCTCTCATCCCCCCAGTAATCTCTTTCATTTGAATATGAAATGGATTGATTGTAAGCAGCTCAAGTCAGTGGAATGCCATTGTGCTCTAGTTAGGCTTGAGGATTGAGGAATTCTGGTTCGAAGGAAATGCTGGAGCCAGGAGGTATGATCAGAGGTGGGGCTCCAAGATTCAAGCTCTCAGCTCTCATCCCCCAAGTTGCCTTTTTTATTTAAATATGAAAAAATGTGTTTAAGCAGCTAAAACAAGTGGAATGCCACTGTGCTCCAGATAGGTTTGAGGATTCAGGAATTCTGGTATATAGGAGAATGCTGGAGCCAGGAGGTATGATCAGAGGTGCGGCTCCAAGATTCAAGCCCTCAGCTCTCATCCCCCCAGTAACCTCTTTCATTTGAATATGAAATGGATTGGTTGTAAGCAGCTCAGGTCAGTGGAATTCCACTGTGCTCTAGTTAGGCTTGAGGATTGAGGAATTCTGATTTGAAGGAAAATGTTGGAGCCAAGAGGTATGATTAGAGGTTTGGCTCCAAGATTCAAGCTCTCAGCTCTCATCCCCCCAGTTGCCTTTTTAGTTTATATATGAAAACAAATGTGTTTAAGCAGCTAAAACAAGTGGAATGCCACTGTGCTCCAGATAGGCTTGAGGATTCAGGAATTCTGGTATATAGGAGAATGCTGGAGCCAAGAGGTATCGTCAGAGGTGTGGCTCCATGTTTCAAGCCCTCAGATCTCATCCCACCAGTGGCCTATTTCATTTGCCTAACAAATGAATTGTTTTTAAGCAGCTAAAACCAGTGGAACTCCAAGATTCAAGCTCTCAGCTCTCATCCCCCCAGCTGCCTCTTTATTTTATTTATGTGAAATAACGTGTTTAAGCAGCTAAAACAAGTGGAATGCCACTGTGCTCCAGACAGGCTTAAGGATTGAGGAATTCTGGTTCGAAGGAAAATGTTGGAGGCAGGAGGTATGATCAGAGGTGTGGCTCCAAGATTCAAGCTCTCAGCTCTCATCCCCCAAGTTGCCTTTTTTATTTAAATATGAAAAAATGTGTTTAAGCAGCTAAAACAAGTGGCATGCCACTGTGCTCCAGATAGGTTTGAGGATTCAGGAATTTTGGTATATAGGAGAATGCTGGAGCCAGGAGGTATGATCGGAGGTGCGGCTCCAAGATTCAAGCCCTCAGCTCTCATCCCCCCAGAAACCTCTTTCATTTGAATATGAAATGGATTGGTTGTAAGCAGCTCAGGTCAGTGGAATTCCACTGTGCTCTAGTTAGGCTTGAGGATTGAGGAATTCTGATTTGAAGGAAAATGTTGGAGCCAAGAGGTATGATTAGAGGTTTGGCTCCAAGATTCAAGCTCTCAGCTCTCATCCCCCCAGTTGCCTTTTTAGTTTATATATGAAAAAAAAATGTGTTTAAGCAGCTAAAACAAGTGGAATGCCACTGTGCTCCAGATAGGCTTGAGGATTCAGGAATTCTGGTATATAGGAGAATGCTGGAGCCAAGAGGTATCGTCAGAGGTGTGGCTCCATGTTTCAAGCCCTCAGATCTCATCCCACCAGTGGCCTATTTCATTTGCCTAACAAATGAATTGTTTTTAAGCAGCTAAAACCAGTGGAACTCCAAGATTCAAGCTCTCAGCTCTCATCCCCCCAGCTGCCTTTTTATTTTATTTATGTGAAATAACGTGTTTAAGCAGCTAAAACAAGTGGAATGCCACTGTGCTCCAGACAGGCTTAAGGATTGAGGAATTTTGGTTCGAAGGAAAATGTTGGAGCCAGGAGGTATGATCAGAGGTGGGGCTCCAAGATTCAAGCTCTCAGCTTTCATCCCCCCAGTTGCCTTTTTAGTTTATTTATGTAAAATAATGAGTTTAAGCGGCTAAAACCAGTGGAATGCCACTGTGCTCCAGACAGGCTTGAGGATTGAGGAATTTTGGTATGTAGGAGAATACTGGAGCCAAGAGGTATCATCAGAGGTGCGGCTCCAAGATTCAAGCCCTCAGCTCTCATCCCCCCAGTAACCTCTTTCATTTGAATATGAAATGAATTGGTTGTAAGCAGCTCAAGTCAGTGGAATGCCATTGTGCTCTAGTTAGGCTTGAGGATTGAGGAATTCTGGTTCGAAGGAAAATGCTGGAGCCAAGAGGTATGATCAGAGGTGTGGCTCCAAGATTCAAGCTCTCAGCTCTCATCCCCCAAGTTGCCTTTTTTATTTAAATATGAAAAAATGTGTTTAAGCAGCTAAAACAAGTGGAATGCCACTGTGCTCCAGATAGGTTTGAGGATTCAGGAATTCTGGTATATAGGAGAATGCTGGAGCCAGGAGGTATGATCAGAGGTGCGGCTCCAAGATTCAAGCCCTCAGCTCTTATCCCCCCAGTAACCTCTTTCATTTGAATATGAAATGGATTGGTTGTAAGCAGCTCAGGTCAGTGGAATTCCACTGTGCTTTAGTTAGGCTTGAAGATTGAGGAATTCTGGTTCGAAGGAAAATGCTGGAGCCAAGAGGTATGATCAGATGTGGGGCTCCAAGATTCAAGCTCTCAGCTCTCATCCCCCCAGTTGCCTTTTTAGTTTATATATGAAATATAATGTGTTTAAGCAGCTAAAACAAGTGGAATGCCAATGTGCTCCAGACAAGCTTGAGGATTGAGGAATTCTGTTTTGAAGGTGAATGCTGGAGCCAAGAGGTATGATCAGAGGTGCGGCTCCAAGATTCAAGCCCTCAGCTCTCATCCCTCCAGTGGCCTCTTTCATTTGTATATGAAATGGATTGGTTGTAAGCAGCTCAGGTCAGTGGAATGCCACTGTGCTTTAGTTAGGCTTGAAGATTGAAGAATTCTGGTTCGAAGGAAAATGTTGGAGCCAGGAGGTATGATCAGAGGTGGGGCTCCAAGATTCAAGCTCTCAGCTCTCATCCCCCCAGTTGCCTTTTTAGTTTATTTATGTAAAATAATGTGTTTAAGCGGCTAAAACCAGTGGAATGCCACTGTGCTCCAGACAGGCTTGAGGATTCAGGAATTCTGGTATATAGGAGAATGCTGGAGCCAAGAGGTATGATCAGAGGTGCGGCTCCAAGATTAAGCCCTCAGCTCTCATCCCCCCAGTGGCCTCTTTCATTTGTATATGAAATGGATTGGTTGTAAGCAGCTCAGGTCAGTGGAATGCCACTGTGCTTTAGTTAGGCTTGAGGATTGAGGAATTCTGATTTGAAGGAAAATGCTGGAGCCAAGAGGTATGATCAGAGGTGGGGCTCCAAGATTCAAGCTCTCAGCTCTCATCCCCCCAGTTGCCTTAATAGTTAAAAAATGCAATGAACTGGTTTTAGGCTGCTCAGGTCAGTGGAATGCCACTGTGCTCCAGACAGTCTTGAGGATTGAGGAATTCTGATCTGAAGGAAAATGCTGGAGCCAAGAGGTATGATTAGAGGTGGGGCTCCAAGATTCAAGCTCTCAGCTCTCATCCCCCCAGTTGCCTTTTTAGTTTTTATATGAAATATAATGTGTTTAAGAAGCTAAAACAAGTGGAATGCCACTGTGCTCCAGATAGGTTTGAGGATTCAGGAATTCTGGTATATAGGAGAATGCTGGAGCCAAGAGGTATGATCAGAGGTGCGGCTCCAAGATTCAAGCCCTCAGCTCTCATCACCCCAGTAGACTCTTTCATTTGTGTATGAAATGAATTGGTTTTAGGCAGCTCAGGTCATTGGAATGCCACTGTGCTCCAGACAGGCTTGAGGATTGAGGAATTCTGATTTGAAGGAAAATGCTGGAGCCAAGAGGTATGATTAGAGGTTTGGCTCCAAGATTCAAGCTCTCAGCTCTCATCACCCCAGTTGCCTTTTTAGTTTATATATGAAAAAAATGTGTTTAAGCAGATAAAACAAGTGGAATGCCACTGTGCTCCAGATAGGCTTGAGGATTCAGGAATTCTGGTATATAGGAGAATGCTGGAGCCAAGAGGTATCGTCAGAGGTGTGGCTCCATGTTTCAAGCCCTCAGATCTCATCCCACCAGTGGCCTATTTCATTTGCCTAACAAATGAATTGTTTTTAAGCAGCTAAAACCAGTGGAACTCCAAGATTCAAGCTCTCAGCTCTCATCCCCCCAGCTGCCTTTTTATTTTATTTATGTGAAATAACGTGTTTAAGCAGCTAAAACAAGTGGAATGCCACTTTGCTCCAGACAGGCTTAAGGATTGAGGAATTTTGGTTCGAAGGAAAATGTTGGAGCCAGGAGGTATGATCAGAGGTGGGGCTCCAAGATTCAAGCTCTCAGCTTTCGTCCCCCCAGTTGCCTTTTTAGTTTATTTATGTAAAATAATGAGTTTAAGCGGCTAAAACCAGTGGAATGCCACTGTGCTCCAGACAGGCTTGAGGATTGAGGAATTTTGGTATGTAGGAGAATACTGGAGCCAAGAGGTATCATCAGAGGTGCGGCTCCAAGATTCAAGCCCTCAGCTCTCATCCCCCCAGTAACCTCTTTCATTTGAATATGAAATGAATTGGTTGTAAGCAGCTCAAGTCAGTGGAATGCCATTGTGCTCTAGTTAGGCTTGAGGATTGAGGAATTCTGGTTCGAAGGAAAATGCTGGAGCCAAGAGGTATGATCAGAGGTGTGGCTCCAAGATTCAAGCTCTCAGCTCTCATCCCCCAAGTTGCCTTTTTTATTTAAATATGAAAAAATGTGTTTAAGCAGCTAAAACAAGTGGAATGCCACTGTGCTCCAGATAGGTTTGAGGATTCAGGAATTCTGGTATATAGGAGAATGCTGGAGCCAGGAGGTATGATCAGAGGTGCGGCTCCAAGATTCAAGCCCTCAGCTCTTATCCCCCCAGTAACCTCTTTCATTTGAATATGAAATGGATTGGTTGTAAGCAGCTCAGGTCAGTGGAATTCCACTGTGCTTTAGTTAGGCTTGAAGATTGAGGAATTCTGGTTCGAAGGAAAATGCTGGAGCCAAGAGGTATGATCAGATGTGGGGCTCCAAGATTCAAGCTCTCAGCTCTCATCCCCCCAGTTGCCTTTTTAGTTTATATATGAAATATAATGTGTTTAAGCAGCTAAAACAAGTGGAATGCCAATGTGCTCCAGACAAGCTTGAGGAATGAGGAATTCTGTTTTGAAGGTGAATGCTGGAGCCAAGAGGTATGATCAGAGGTGCGGCTCCAAGATTCAAGCCCTCAGCTCTCATCCCTCCAGTGGCCTCTTTCATTTGTATATGAAATGGATTGGTTGTAAGCAGCTCAGGTCAGTGGAATGCCACTGTGCTTTAGTTAGGCTTGAAGATTGAAGAATTCTGGTTCGAAGGAAAATGTTGGAGCCAGGAGGTATGATCAGAGGTGGGGCTCCAAGATTCAAGCTCTCAGCTCTCATCCCCCCAGTTGCCTTTTTAGTTTATTTATGTAAAATAATGTGTTTAAGCGGCTAAAACCAGTGGAATGCCACTGTGCTCCAGACAGGCTTGAGGATTCAGGAATTCTGGTATATAGGAGAATGCTGGAGCCAAGAGGTATGATCAGAGGTGCGGCTCCAAGATTAAGCCCTCAGCTCTCATCCCCCCAGTGGCCTCTTTCATTTGTATATGAAATGGATTGGTTGTAAGCAGCTCCGGTCAGTTGAATGCCACTGTGCTTTAGTTAGGCTTGAGGATTGAGGAATTCTGATTTGAAGGAAAATGCTGGAGCCAAGAGGTATGATCAGAGGTGGGGCTCCAAGATTCAAGCTCTCAGCTCTCATCCCCCCAGTTGCCTTAATAGTTAAAAAATGCAATGAACTGGTTTTAGGCAGCTCAGGTCAGTGGAATGCCACTGTGCTCCAGACAGTCTTGAGGATTGAGGAATTCTGATTTGAAGGAAAATGCTGGAGCCAAGAGGTATGATTAGAGGTGTGGCTCCAAGATTCAAGCTCTCAGCTCTCATCCCCCCAGTTGCCTTTTTAGTTCATATGTTAAATATAATGTGTTTAAGCAGCTAAATTAAGTGGAATGCCATTGTGCTCTAGTTAGGCTTGAGGAATTCTGGTTCGAAGGAAAATGCTGGAGCCAAGAGGTATGATCAGAGGTGGGGCTCCAAGATTCAAGCTCTCAGCTCTCATCCCCCCAGTTGCCTTTTTAGTTTTTATATGAAATATAATGTGTTTAAGAAGCTAAAACAAGTGGAATGCCACTGTGCTCCAGATAGGTTTGAGGATTCAGGAATTCTGGTATATAGGAGAATGCTGGAGCCAAGAGGTATGATCAGAGGTGCGGCTCCAAGATTCAAGCCCTCAGCTCTCATCACCCCAGTAGACTCTTTCATTTGTGTATGAAATGAATTGGTTTTAGGCAGCTCAGGTCATTGGAATGCCACTGTGCTCCAGACAGGCTTGAGGATTGAGGAATTCTGATTTGAAGGAAAATGCTGGAGCCAAGAGGTATGATTAGAGGTTTGGCTCCAAGATTCAAGCTCTCAGCTCTCATCCCCCCAGTTGCCTTTTTAGTTTATATATGAAAAAAATGTGTTTAAGCAGATAAAACAAGTGGAATGCCACTGTGCTCCAGATAGGCTTGAGGATTCAGGAATTCTGGTATATAGGAGAATGCTGGAGCCAAGAGGTATCGTCAGAGGTGTGGCTCCATGTTTCAAGCCCTCAGATCTCATCCCACCAGTGGCCTATTTCATTTGCCTAACAAATGAGTTGTTTTTAAGCAGCTAAAACCAGTGGAACTCCAAGATTCAAGCTCTCAGCTCTCATCCCCCCAGTTGCCTTTTTATTTTATTTATGTTAAATATAATGTTTTTAAGCAGCTAAAACAAGTGGAATGCCACTGTGCTCCAGACAGGCTTAAGGATTGAGGAATTCTGGTTCGAAGGAAAATGTTGGAGGCAGGAGGTATGATCAGAGGTGGGGCTCCAAGATTCAAGCTCTCAGCTCTCATCCCCCAAGTTGCCATTTTTATTTAAATATGAAAAAAAGGGTTTAAGCAGCTAAAACAAGTGGAATGCCACTGTGCTCCAGATAGGTTTGAGGATTCAGAAATTCTGGTATATAGGAGAATGCTGGAGCCAAGAGGTATGATCAGAGGTGCGGCTCCAAGATTCAAGCCCTCAGCTCTCATCCCCCCAGTAACTTCTTTCATTTGAATATGAAATGGATTGGTTGTAAGCAGCTCAAGTCAGTGGAATGCCATTGTGCTCTAGTTAGGCTTGAGGATTGAGGAATTCTGGTTCGAAGGAAAATGCTGGAGCCAGGAGGTATGATCAGAGGTGGGTCTCCAAGATTCAAGCTCTCAGCTCTCATCCCCCAAGTTGCCTTTTTTATTTAAATATGAAAAAATGTGTTTAAGCAGCTAAAACAAGTGGAATGCCACTGTGCTCCAGATAGGTTTGAGGATTCAGGAATTCTGGTATATAGGAGAATGCTGGAGCCAGGAGGTATGATCAGAGGTGCGGCTCCAAGATTCAAGCCCTCAGCTCTCATCCCCCCAGTAACCTCTTTCATTTGAATATGAAATGGATTGGTTGTAAGCAGCTCAGGTCAGTGGAATTCCACTGTGCTCTAGTTAGGCTTGAGGATTGAGGAATTCTGATTTGAAGGAAAATGTTGGAGCCAAGAGGTATGATTAGAGGTTTGGCTCCAAGATTCAAGCTCTCAGCTCTCATCCCCCCAGTTGCCTTTTTAGTTTATATATGAAAAAAAATGTGTTTAAGCAGCTAAAACAAGTGGAATGCCACTGTGCTCCAGATAGGCTTGAGGATTCAGGAATTCTGGTATATAGGAGAATGCTGGAGCCAAGAGGTATCGTCAGAGGTGTGGCTCCATGTTTCAAGCCCTCAGATCTCATCCCACCAGTGGCCTATTTCATTTGCCTAACAAATGAATTGATTTTAAGCAGCTAAAACCAGTGGAACTCCAAGATTCAAGCTCTCAGCTCTCATCCCCCCAGCTGCCTTTTTATTTTATTTATGTGAAATAACGTGTTTAAGCAGCTAAAACAAGTGGAATGCCACTTTGCTCCAGACAGGCTTAAGGATTGAGGAATTTTGGTTCGAAGGAAAATGTTGGAGCCAGGAGGTATGATCAGAGGTGGGGCTCCAAGATTCAAGCTCTCAGCTTTCGTCCCCCCAGTTGCCTTTTTAGTTTATTTATGTAAAATAATGAGTTTAAGCGGCTAAAACCAGTGGAATGCCACTGTGCTCCAGACAGGCTTGAGGATTGAGGAATTTTGGTATGTAGGAGAATACTGGAGCCAAGAGGTATCATCAGAGGTGCGGCTCCAAGATTCAAGCCCTCAGCTCTCATCCCCCCAGTAACCTCTTTCATTTGAATATGAAATGAATTGGTTGTAAGCAGCTCAAGTCAGTGGAATGCCATTGTGCTCTAGTTAGGCTTGAGGATTGAGGAATTCTGGTTCGAAGGAAAATGCTGGAGCCAAGAGGTATGATCAGAGGTGTGGCTCCAAGATTCAAGCTCTCAGCTCTCATCCCCCAAGTTGCCTTTTTTATTTAAATATGAAAAAATGTGTTTAAGCAGCTAAAACAAGTGGAATGCCACTGTGCTCCAGATAGGTTTGAGGATTCAGGAATTCTGGTATATAGGAGAATGCTGGAGCCAGGAGGTATGATCAGAGGTGCGGCTCCAAGATTCAAGCCCTCAGCTCTTATCCCCCCAGTAACCTCTTTCATTTGAATATGAAATGGATTGGTTGTAAGCAGCTCAGGTCAGTGGAATTCCACTGTGCTTTAGTTAGGCTTGAAGATTGAGGAATTCTGGTTCGAAGGAAAATGCTGGAGCCAAGAGGTATGATCAGATGTGGGGCTCCAAGATTCAAGCTCTCAGCTCTCATCCCCCCAGTTGCCTTTTTAGTTTATATATGAAATATAATGTGTTTAAGCAGCTAAAACAAGTGGAATGCCAATGTGCTCCAGACAAGCTTGAGGAATGAGGAATTCTGTTTTGAAGGTGAATGCTGGAGCCAAGAGGTATGATCAGAGGTGCGGCTCCAAGATTCAAGCCCTCAGCTCTCATCCCTCCAGTGGCCTCTTTCATTTGTATATGAAATGGATTGGTTGTAAGCAGCTCAGGTCAGTGGAATGCCACTGTGCTTTAGTTAGGCTTGAAGATTGAAGAATTCTGGTTCGAAGGAAAATGTTGGAGCCAGGAGGTATGATCAGAGGTGGGGCTCCAAGATTCAAGCTCTCAGCTCTCATCCCCCCAGTTGCCTTTTTAGTTTATTTATGTAAAATAATGTGTTTAAGCGGCTAAAACCAGTGGAATGCCACTGTGCTCCAGACAGGCTTGAGGATTCAGGAATTCTGGTATATAGGAGAATGCTGGAGCCAAGAGGTATGATCAGAGGTGCGGCTCCAAGATTAAGCCCTCAGCTCTCATCCCCCCAGTGGCCTCTTTCATTTGTATATGAAATGGATTGGTTGTAAGCAGCTCAGGTCAGTGGAATGCCACTGTGCTTTAGTTAGGCTTGAGGATTGAGGAATTCTGATTTGAAGGAAAATGCTGGAGCCAAGAGGTATGATCAGAGGTGGGGCTCCAAGATTCAAGCTCTCAGCTCTCATCCCCCCAGTTGCCTTAATAGTTAAAAAATGCAATGAACTGGTTTTAGGCAGCTCAGGTCAGTGGAATGCCACTGTGCTCCAGACAGTCTTGAGGATTGAGGAATTCTGGTTCGAAGGAAAATGCTGGAGCCAAGAGGTATGATCAGAGGTGTGGCTCCAAGATTCAAGCTCTCAGCTCTCATCCCCCCAGTTGCCTTTTTAGTTCATATGTTAAATATAATGTGTTTAAGCAGCTAAATTAAGTGGAATGCCATTGTGCTCTAGTTAGGATTGAGGATTGAGGAATTCTGGTTCGAAGGAAAATGCTGGAGCCAAGAGGTATGATCAGAGGTGGGGCTCCAAGATTCAAGCTCTCAGCTCTCATCCCCCCAGTTGCCTTTTTAGTTTTTATATGAAATATAATGTGTTTAAGAAGCTAAAACAAGTGGAATGCCACTGTGCTCCAGATAGGTTTGAGGATTCAGGAATTCTGGTATATAGGAGAATGCTGGAGCCAAGAGGTATGATCAGAGGTGCGGCTCCAAGATTCAAGCCCTCAGCTCTCATCACCCCAGTAGACTCTTTCATTTGTGTATGAAATGAATTGGTTTTAGGCAGCTCAGGTCATTGGAATGCCACTGTGCTCCAGACAGGCTTGAGGATTGAGGAATTCTGATTTGAAGGAAAATGCTGGAGCCAAGAGGTATGATTAGAGGTTTGGCTCCAAGATTCAAGCTCTCAGCTCTCATCCCCCCAGTTGCCTTTTTAGTTTATATATGAAAAAAATGTGTTTAAGCAGATAAAACAAGTGGAATGCCACTGTGCTCCAGATAGGCTTGAGGATTCAGGAATTCTGGTATATAGGAGAATGCTGGAGCCAAGAGGTATCGTCAGAGGTGTGGCTCCATGTTTCAAGCCCTCAGATCTCATCCCACCAGTGGCCTATTTCATTTGCCTAACAAATGAGTTGTTTTTAAGCAGCTAAAACCAGTGGAACTCCAAGATTCAAGCTCTCAGCTCTCATCCCCCCAGTTGCCTTTTTATTTTATTTATGTTAAATATAATGTTTTTAAGCAGCTAAAACAAGTGGAATGCCACTGTGCTCCAGACAGGCTTAAGGATTGAGGAATTCTGGTTCGAAGGAAAATGTTGGAGGCAGGAGGTATGATCAGAGGTGGGGCTCCAAGATTCAAGCTCTCAGCTCTCATCCCCCAAGTTGCCATTTTTATTTAAATATGAAAAAAAGGGTTTAAGCAGCTAAAACAAGTGGAATGCCACTGTGCTCCAGATAGGTTTGAGGATTCAGAAATTCTGGTATATAGGAGAATGCTGGAGCCAAGAGGTATGATCAGAGGTGCGGCTCCAAGATTCAAGCCCTCAGCTCTCATCCCCCCAGTAACTTCTTTCATTTGAATATGAAATGGATTGGTTGTAAGCAGCTCAAGTCAGTGGAATGCCATTGTGCTCTAGTTAGGCTTGAGGATTGAGGAATTCTGGTTCGAAGGAAAATGCTGGAGCCAGGAGGTATGATCAGAGGTGGGGCTCCAAGATTCAAGCTCTCAGCTCTCATCCCCCAAGTTGCCTTTTTTATTTAAATATGAAAAAATGTGTTTAAGCAGCTAAAACAAGTGGAATGCCACTGTGCTCCAGATAGGTTTGAGGATTCAGGAATTCTGGTATATAGGAGAATGCTGGAGCCAGGAGGTATGATCAGAGGTGCGGCTCCAAGATTCAAGCCCTCAGCTCTCATCCCCCCAGTAACCTCTTTCATTTGAATATGAAATGGATTGGTTGTAAGCAGCTCAGGTCAGTGGAATTCCACTGTGCTCTAGTTAGGCTTGAGGATTGAGGAATTCTGATTTGAAGGAAAATGTTGGAGCCAAGAGGTATGATTAGAGGTTTGGCTCCAAGATTCAAGCTCTCAGCTCTCATCCCCCCAGTTGCCTTTTTAGTTTATATATGAAAAAAAATGTGTTTAAGCAGCTAAAACAAGTGGAATGCCACTGTGCTCCAGATAGGCTTGAGGATTCAGGAATTCTGGTATATAGGAGAATGCTGGAGCCAAGAGGTATCGTCAGAGGTGTGGCTCCATGTTTCAAGCCCTCAGATCTCATCCCACCAGTGGCCTATTTCATTTGCCTAACAAATGAATTGATTTTAAGCAGCTAAAACCAGTGGAACTCCAAGATTCAAGCTCTCAGCTCTCATCCCCCCAGCTGCCTCTTTATTTTATTTATGTGAAATAACGTGTTTAAGCAGCTAAAACAAGTGGAATGCCACTGTGCTCCAGACAGGCTTAAGGATTGAGGAATTCTGGTTCGAAGGAAAATGTTGGAGGCAGGAGGTATGATCAGAGGTGTGGCTCCAAGATTCAAGCTCTCAGCTCTCATCCCCCAAGTTGCCTTTTTTATTTAAATATGAAAAAATGTGTTTAAGCAGCTAAAACAAGTGGAATGCCACTGTGCTCCAGATAGGTTTGAGGATTCAGGAATTCTGGTATATAGGAGAATGCTGGAGCCAGGAGGTATGATCAGAGGTGCGGCTCCAAGATTCAAGCCCTCAGCTCTCATCCCCCCAGTAACCTCTTTCATTTGAATATGAAATGGATTGGTTGTAAGCAGCTCAGGTCAGTGGAATTCCACTGTGCTCTAGTTAGGCTTGAGGATTGAGGAATTCTGATTTGAAGGAAAATGTTGGAGCCAAGAGGTATGATTAGAGGTTTGGCTCCAAGATTCAAGCTCTCAGCTCTCATCCCCCCAGTTGCCTTTTTAGTTTATATATGAAAAAAAATGTGTTTAAGCAGCTAAAACAAGTGGAATGCCACTGTGCTCCAGATAGGCTTGAGGATTCAGGAATTCTGGTATATAGGAGAATGCTGGAGCCAAGAGGTATCGTCAGAGGTGTGGCTCCATGTTTCAAGCCCTCAGATCTCATCCCACCAGTGGCCTATTTCATTTGCCTAACAAATGAATTGTTTTTAAGCAGCTAAAACCAGTGGAACTCCAAGATTCAAGCTCTCAGCTCTCATCCCCCCAGCTGCCTTTTTATTTTATTTATGTGAAATAACGTGTTTAAGCAGCTAAAACAAGTGGAATGCCACTTTGCTCCAGACAGGCTTAAGGATTGAGGAATTTTGGTTCGAAGGAAAATGTTGGAGCCAGGAGGTATGATCAGAGGTGGGGCTCCAAGATTCAAGCTCTCAGCTTTCATCCCCCCAGTTGCCTTTTTAGTTTATTTATGTAAAATAATGAGTTTAAGCGGCTAAAACCAGTGGAATGCCACTGTGCTCCAGACAGGCTTGAGGATTGAGGAATTTTGGTATGTAGGAGAATACTGGAGCCAAGAGGTATCATCAGAGGTGCGGCTCCAAGATTCAAGCCCTCAGCTCTCATCCCCCCAGTAACCTCTTTCATTTGAATATGAAATGAATTGGTTGTAAGCAGCTCAAGTCAGTGGAATGCCATTGTGCTCTAGTTAGGCTTGAGGATTGAGGAATTCTGGTTCGAAGGAAAATGCTGGAGCCAAGAGGTATGATCAGAGGTGTGGCTCCAAGATTCAAGCCCTCAGCTCTCATCCCCCCAGTAACCTCTTTCATTTGAATATGAAATGGATTGGTTGTAAGCAGCTCAGGTCAGTGGAATTCCACTGTGCTTTAGTTAGGCTTGAAGATTGAGGAATTCTGGTTCGAAGGAAAATGCTGGAGCCAAGAGGTATGATCAGATGTGGGGCTCCAAGATTCAAGCTCTCAGCTCTCATCCCCCCAGTTGCCTTTTTAGTTTATATATGAAATATAATGTGTTTAAGCAGCTAAAACAAGTGGAATGCCAATGTGCTCCAGACAAGCTTGAGGAATGAGGAATTCTGTTTTGAAGGTGAATGCTGGAGCCAAGAGGTATGATCAGAGGTGTGGCTCCAAGATTCAAGCTCTCAGCTCTCATCCCCCAAGTTGCCTTTTTTATTTAAATATGAAAAAATGTGTTTAAGCAGCTAAAACAAGTGGAATGCCACTGTGCTCCAGATAGGTTTGAGGATTCAGGAATTCTGGTATATAGGAGAATGCTGGAGCCAGGAGGTATGATCAGAGGTGCGGCTCCAAGATTCAAGCCCTCAGCTCTCATCCCTCCAGTAACCTCTTTCATTTGAATATGAAATGGATTGGTTGTAAGCAGCTCAGGTCAGTGGAATGCCACTGTGCTTTAGTTAGGCTTGAAGATTGAAGAATTCTGGTTCGAAGGAAAATGTTGGAGCCAGGAGGTATGATCAGAGGTGGGGCTCCAAGATTCAAGCTCTCAGCTCTCATCCCCCCAGTTGCCTTTTTAGTTTATTTATGTAAAATAATGTGTTTAAGCGGCTAAAACCAGTGGAATGCCACTGTGCTCCAGGCAGGCTTGAGGATTCAGGAATTCTGGTATATAGGAGAATGCTGGAGCCAAGAGGTATGATCAGAGGTGCGGCTCCAAGATTAAGCCCTCAGCTCTCATCCCCCCAGTGGCCTCTTTCATTTGTATATGAAATGGATTGGTTGTAAGCAGCTCAGGTCAGTGGAATGCCACTGCGCTTTAGTTAGGCTTGAGGATTGAGGAATTCTGATTTGAAGGAAAATGCTGGAGCCAAGAGGTATGATCAGAGGTGGGGCTCCAAGATTCAAGCTCTCAGCTCTCATCCCCCCAGTTGCCTTAATAGTTAAAAAATGCAATGAACTGGTTTTAGGCAGCTCAGGTCAGTGGAATGCCACTGTGCTCCAGACAGGCTTGAGGATTGAGGAATTCTGATTTGAAGGAAAATGCTGGAGCCAAGAGGTATGATTAGAGGTGTGGCTCCAAGATTCAAGCTCTCAGCTCTCATCCCCCCAGTTGCCTTTTTAGTTCATATGTTAAATATAATGTGTTTAAGCAGCTAAATTAAGTGGAATGCCATTGTGCTCTAGTTAGGCTTGAGGATTGAGGAATTCTGGTTCGAAGGAAAATGCTGGAGCCAAGAGGTATGATCAGAGGTGGGGCTCCAAGATTCAAGCTCTCAGCTCTCATCCCCCCAGTTGCCTTTTTAGTTTTTATATGAAATATAATGTGTTTAAGAAGCTAAAACAAGTGGAATGCCAATGTGCTCCAGACAAGCTTGAGGAATGAGGAATTCTGTTTTGAAGGTGAATTCTGGAGCCAAGAGGTATGATCAGAGGTGCGGCTCCAAGATTCAAGCCCTCAGCTCTCATCATCCCAGTAGACTCTTTCATTTGTGTATGAAATGAATTAGTTTTAGGCAGCTCAGGTCATTGGAATGCCACTGTGCTCTAGTTAGGCTTGAGGATTGAGGAATTCTGATTTGAAGGAAAATGTTGGAGCCAAGAGGTATGATTAGAGGTTTGGCTCCAAGATTCAAGCTCTCAGCTCTCATCCCCCCAGTTGCCTTTTTAGTTTATATATGAAAAAAAATGTGTTTAAGCAGCTAAAACAAGTGGAATGCCACTGTGCTCCAGATAGGCTTAAGGATTGAGGAATTCTGGTTCGAAGGAAAGTGTTGGAGGCAGGAGGTATGATCAGAGGTGGGGCTCCAAGATTCAAGCTCTCAGCTCTCATCCCCCAAGTTGCCATTTTTATTTAAATATGAAAAAATGTGTTTAAGCAGCTAAAACAAGTGGAATGCCACTGTGCTCCAGATAGGTTTGAGGATTCAGGAATTCTGGTATATAGGAGAATGCTGGAGCCAAGAGGTACGATCAGAGGTGCGGCTCCAAGATTCAAGCCCTCAGCTCTCATTCCCCCAGTAACCTCTTTCATTTGAATATGAAATGAATTGGTTGTAAGCAGCTCAAGTCAGTGGAATGCCATTGTGCTCTAGTTAGGCTTGAGGATTGAGGAATTCTGGTTCGAAGGAAAATGCTGGAGCCAAGAGGTATGATCAGAGGTGTGGCTCCAAGATTCAAGCTCTCAGCTCTCATCCCCCAAGTTGCCTTTTTTATTTAAATATGAAAAAATGTGTTTAAGCAGCTAAAACAAGTGGAATGCCACTGTGCTCCAGATAGGTTTGAGGATTCAGGAATTCTGGTATATAGGAGAATGCTGGAGCCAGGAGGTATGATCAGAGGTGCGGCTCCAAGATTCAAGCCCTCAGCTCTCATCCCCCCAGTAACCTCTTTCATTTGAATATGAAATGAATTGGTTGTAAGCAGCTCAAGTCAGTGGAATGCCATTGTGCTCTAGTTAGGCTTGAGGATTGAGGAATTCTGGTTCGAAGGAAAATGCTGGAGCCAAGAGGTATGATCAGAGGTGTGGCTCCAAGATTCAAGCTCTCAGCTCTCATCCCCCCAGTTGCCTTTTTAGTTTATATATGAAAAAAATGTGTTTAAGCAGCTAAAACAAGTGGAATGCCACTGTGCTCCAGATAGGCTTGAGGATTCAGGAATTCTGGTATATAGGAGAATGCTGGAGCCAAGAGGTATCGTCAGAGGTGTGGCTCCATGTTTCAAGCCCTCAGATCTCATCCCACCAGTGGCCTATTTCATTTGCCTAACAAATGAATTGTTTTTAAGCAGCTAAAACCAGTGGAACTCCAAGATTCAAGCTCTCAGCTCTCATCCCCCCAGCTGCCTCTTTATTTTATTTATGTGAAATAACGTGTTTAAGCAGCTAAAACAAGTGGAATGCCACTGTGCTCCAGACAGGCTTAAGGATTGAGGAATTCTGGTTCGAAGGAAAATGTTGGAGGCAGGAGGTATGATCAGAGGTGTGGCTCCAAGATTCAAGCTCTCAGCTCTCATCCCCCAAGTTGCCTTTTTTATTTAAATATGAAAAAATGTGTTTAAGCAGCTAAAACAAGTGGAATGCCACTGTGCTCCAGATAGGTTTGAGGATTCAGGAATTCTGGTATATAGGAGAATGCTGGAGCCAGGAGGTATGATCAGAGGTGCGGCTCCAAGATTCAAGCCCTCAGCTCTCATCCCCCCAGTAACCTCTTTCATTTGAATATGAAATGGATTGGTTGTAAGCAGCTCAGGTCAGTGGAATTCCACTGTGCTCTAGTTAGGCTTGAGGATTGAGGAATTCTGATTTGAAGGAAAATGTTGGAGCCAAGAGGTATGATTAGAGGTTTGTCTCCAAGATTCAAGCTCTCAGCTCTCATCCCCCCAGTTGCCTTTTTAGTTTATATATGAAAAAAAATGTGTTTAAGCAGCTAAAACAAGTGGAATGCCACTGTGCTCCAGATAGGCTTGAGGATTCAGGAATTCTGGTATATAGGAGAATGCTGGAGCCAAGAGGTATCGTCAGAGGTGTGGCTCCATGTTTCAAGCCCTCAGATCTCATCCCACCAGTGGCCTATTTCATTTGCCTAACAAATGAATTGTTTTTAAGCAGCTAAAACCAGTGGAACTCCAAGATTCAAGCTCTCAGCTCTCATCCCCCCAGCTGCCTTTTTATTTTATTTATGTGAAATAACGTGTTTAAGCAGCTAAAACAAGTGGAATGCCACTGTGCTCCAGACAGGCTTAAGGATTGAGGAATTTTGGTTCGAAGGAAAATGTTGGAGCCAGGAGGTATGATCAGAGGTGGGGCTCCAAGATTCAAGCTCTCAGCTTTCATCCCCCCAGTTGCCTTTTTAGTTTATTTATGTAAAATAATGAGTTTAAGCGGCTAAAACCAGTGGAATGCCACTGTGCTCCAGACAGGCTTGAGGATTGAGGAATTTTGGTATGTAGGAGAATACTGGAGCCAAGAGGTATCATCAGAGGTGCGGCTCCAAGATTCAAGCCCTCAGCTCTCATCCCCCCAGTAACCTCTTTCATTTGAATATGAAATGAATTGGTTGTAAGCAGCTCAAGTCAGTGGAATGCCATTGTGCTCTAGTTAGGCTTGAGGATTGAGGAATTCTGGTTCGAAGGAAAATGCTGGAGCCAAGAGGTATGATCAGAGGTGTGGCTCCAAGATTCAAGCTCTCAGCTCTCATCCCCCAAGTTGCCTTTTTTATTTAAATATGAAAAAATGTGTTTAAGCAGCTAAAACAAGTGGAATGCCACTGTGCTCCAGATAGGTTTGAGGATTCAGGAATTCTGGTATATAGGAGAATGCTGGAGCCAGGAGGTATGATCAGAGGTGCGGCTCCAAGATTCAAGTCCTCAGCTCTCATCCCCCCAGTAACCTCTTTCATTTGAATATGAAATGGATTGGTTGTAAGCAGCTCAGGTCAGTGGAATTCCACTGTGCTTTAGTTAGGCTTGAAGATTGAGGAATTCTGGTTCGAAGGAAAATGCTGGAGCCAAGAGGTATGATCAGATGTGGGGCTCCAAGATTCAAGCTCTCAGCTCTCATCCCCCCAGTTGCCTTTTTAGTTTATATATGAAATATAATGTGTTTAAGCAGCTAAAACAAGTGGAATGCCAATGTGCTCCAGACAAGCTTGAGGAATGAGGAATTCTGTTTTGAAGGTGAATGCTGGAGCCAAGAGGTATGATCAGAGGTGCGGCTCCAAGATTCAAGCCCTCAGCTCTCATCCCTCCAGTGGCCTCTTTCATTTGTATATGAAATGGATTGGTTGTAAGCAGCTCAGGTCATTGGAATGCCACTGTGCTTTAGTTAGGCTTGAAGATTGAAGAATTCTGGTTCGAAGGAAAATGCTGGAGCCAAGAGGTATGATCAGAGGTGGGGCTCCAAGATTCAAGCTCTCAGCTCTCATCCCCCCAGTTGCCTTTTTAGTTTTTATATGAAATATAATGTGTTTAAGAAGCTAAAACAAGTGGAATGCCAATGTGCTCCAGACAAGCTTGAGGAATGAGGAATTCTGTTTTGAAGGTGAATTCTAAAGCCAAGAGGTATGATCAGAGGTGCGGCTCCAAGATTAAGCCCTCAGCTCTCATCCGCCCAGTGGCCTCTTTCATTTGTATATGAAATGGATTGGTTGTAAGCAGCTCAGGTCAGTGGAATGCCACTGTGCTTTAGTTAGGCTTGAGGATTGAGGAATTCTGATTTGAAGGAAAATGCTGGAGCCAAGAGGTATGATCAGAGGTGGGGCTCCAAGATTCAAGCTCTCAGCTCTCATCCCCCCAGTTGCCTTAATAGTTAAAAAATGCAATGAACTGGTTTTAGGCAGCTCAGGTCAGTGGAATGCCACTGTGCTCCAGACAGTCTTGAGGATTGAGGAATTCTGATTTGAAGGAAAATGCTGGAGCCAAGAGGTATGATTAGAGGTGTGGCTCCAAGATTCAAGCTCTCAGCTCTCATCCCCCCAGTTGCCTTCTTAGTTCATATGTTAAATATAATGTGTTTAAGCAGCTAAATTAAGTGGAATGCCATTGTGCTCTAGTTAGGCTTGAGGATTGAGGAATTCTGGTTCGAAGGAAAATGCTGGAGCCAAGAGGTATGATCAGAGGTGGGGCTCCAAGATTCAAGCTCTCAGCTCTCATCCCCCCAGTTGCCTTTTTAGTTTTTATATGAAATATAATGTGTTTAAGAAGCTAAAACAAGTGGAATGCCACTGTGCTCCAGATAGGTTTGAGGATTCAGGAATTCTGGTATATAGGAGAATGCTGGAGCCAAGAGGTATGATCAGAGGTGCGGCTCCAAGATTCAAGCCCTCAGCTCTCATCACCCCAGTAGACTCTTTCATTTGTGTATGAAATGAATTGGTTTTAGGCAGCTCAGGTCATTGGAATGCCACTGTGCTCCAGACAGGCTTGAGGATTGAGGAATTCTGATTTGAAGGAAAATGCTGGAGCCAAGAGGTATGATTAGAGGTTTGGCTCCAAGATTCAAGCTCTCAGCTCTCATCCCCCCAGTTGCCTTTTTAGTTTATATATGAAAAAAATGTGTTTAAGCAGATAAAACAAGTGGAATGCCACTGTGCTCCAGATAGGCTTGAGGATTCAGGAATTCTGGTATATAGGAGAATGCTGGAGCCAAGAGGTATCGTCAGAGGTGTGGCTCCATGTTTCAAGCCCTCAGATCTCATCCCACCAGTGGCCTATTTCATTTGCCTAACAAATGAGTTGTTTTTAAGCAGCTAAAACCAGTGGAAATCCAAGATTCAAGCTCTCAGCTCTCATCCCCCCAGTTGCCTTTTTATTTTATTTATGTTAAATATAATGTTTTTAAGCAGCTAAAACAAGTGGAATGCCACTGTGCTCCAGACAGGCTTAAGGATTGAGGAATTCTGGTTCGAAGGAAAATGTTGGAGGCAGGAGGTATGATCAGAGGTGGGGCTCCAAGATTCAAGCTCTCAGCTCTCATCCCCCAAGTTGCCATTTTTATTTAAATATGAAAAAATGTGTTTAAGCAGCTAAAACAAGTGGAATGCCACTGTGCTCCAGATAGGTTTGAGGATTCAGGAATTCTGGTATATAGGAGAATGCTGGAGCCAAGAGGTATGATCAGAGGTGCGGCTCCAAGATTCAAGCCCTCAGCTCTCATCCCCCCAGTAATCTCTTTCATTTGAATATGAAATGGATTGGTTGTAAGCAGCTCAAGTCAGTGGAATGCCATTGTGCTCTAGTTAGGCTTGAGGATTGAGGAATTCTGGTTCGAAGGAAAATGCTGGAGCCAAGAGGTATGATCAGAGGTGTGGCTCCAAGATTCAAGCTCTCAGCTCTCATCCCCCAAGTTGCCTTTTTTATTTAAATATGAAAAAATGTGTTTAAGCAGCTAAAACAAGTGGAATGCCACTGTGCTCCAGATAGGTTTGAGGATTCAGGAATTCTGGTATATAGGAGAATGCTGGAGCCAAGAGGTATGATCAGAGGTGCGGCTCCAAGATTCAAGCCCTCAGCTCTCATCCCCCCAGTAACCTCTTTCATTTGAATATGAAATGGATTGGTTGTAAGCAGCTCAGGTCAGTGGAATTCCACTGTGCTCTAGTTAGGCTTGAGGATTGAGGAATTCTGATTTGAAGGAAAATGTTGGAGCCAAGAGGTATGATTAGAGGTTTGGCTCCAAGATTCAAGCTCTCAGCTCTCATCCCCCCAGTTGCCTTTTTAGTTTATATATGAAAAAAAATGTGTTAAAGCAGCTAAAACAAGTGGAATGCCACTGTGCTCCAGATAGGCTTGAGGATTCAGGAATTCTGGTATATAGGAGAATGCTGGAGCCAAGAGGTATCGTCAGAGGTGTGGCTCCATGTTTCAAGCCCTCAGATCTCATCCCACCAGTGGCCTATTTCATTTGCCTAACAAATGAATTGTTTTTAAGCAGCTAAAACCAGTGGAACTCCAAGATTCAAGCTCTCAGCTCTCATCCCCCCAGCTGCCTCTTTATTTTATTTATGTGAAATAACGTGTTTAAGCAGCTAAAACAAGTGGAATGCCACTGTGCTCCAGACAGGCTTAAGGATTGAGGAATTCTGGTTCGAAGGAAAATGTTGGAGGCAGGAGGTATGATCAGAGGTGGGGCTCCAAGATTCAAGCTCTCAGCTCTCATCCCCCAAGTTGCCATTTTTATTTAAATATGAAAAAATGTGTTTAAGCAGCTAAAACAAGTGGAATGCCACTGTGCTCCAGATAGGTTTGAGGATTCAGGAATTCTGGTATATAGGAGAATGCTGGAGCCAGGAGGTATGATCAGAGGTGCGGCTCCAAGATTCAAGCCCTCAGCTCTCATCCCCCCAGTAACCTCTTTCATTTGAATATGAAATGGATTGGTTGTAAGCAGCTCAGGTCAGTGGAATCCCACTGTGCTCTAGTTAGGCTTGAGGATTGAGGAATTCTGATTTGAAGGAAAATGTTGGAGCCAAGAGGTATGATTAGAGGTTTGGCTCCAAGATTCAAGCTCTCAGCTCTCATCCCCCCAGTTGCCTTTTTAGTTTATATATGAAAAAAATGTGTTTAAGCAGCTAAAACAAGTGGAATGCCACTGTGCTCCAGATAGGCTTGAGGATTCAGGAATTCTGGTATATAGGATAATGCTGGAGCCAAGAGGTATCGTCAGAGGTGTGGCTCCATGTTACAAGCCCTCAGATCTCATCCCACCAGTGGCCGATTTCATTTGCCTAACAAATGAATTGTTTTTAAGCAGCTAAAACCAGTGGAACTCCAAGATTCAAGCTCTCAGCTCTCATCCCCCCAGCTGCCTTTTTATTTTATTTATGTGAAATAACGTGTTTAAGCAGCTAAAACAAGTGGAATGCCACTGTGCTCCAGACAGGCTTAAGGATTGAGGAATTTTGGTTCGAAGGAAAATGTTGGAGCCAGGAGGTATGATCAGAGGTGGGGCTCCAAGATTCAAGCTCTCAGCTTTCATCCCCCCAGTTGCCTTTTTAGTTTATTTATGTAAAATAATGAGTTTAAGCGGCTAAAACCAGTGGAATGCCACTGTGCTCCAGACAGGCTTGAGGATTGAGGAATTTTGGTATGTAGGAGAATACTGGAGCCAAGAGGTATCATCAGAGGTGCGGCTCCAAGATTCAAGCCCTCAGCTCTCATCCCCCCAGTAACCTCTTTCATTTGAATATTAAATGAATTGGTTGTAAGCAGCTCAAGTCAGTGGAATGCCATTGTGCTCTAGTTAGGCTTGAGGATTGAGGAATTCTGGTTCGAAGGAAAATGCTGGAGCCAAGAGGTATGATCAGAGGTGTGGCTCCAAGATTCAAGCTCTCAGCTCTCATCCCCCAAGTTGCCTTTTTTATTTAAATATGAAAAAATGTGTTTAAGCAGCTAAAACAAGTGGAATGCCACTGTGCTCCAGATAGGTTTGAGGATTCAGGAATTCTGGTATATAGGAGAATGCTGGAGCCAGGAGGTATGATCAGAGGTGCGGCTCCAAGATTCAAGCCCTCAGCTCTCATCCCCCCAGTAACCTCTTTCATTTGAATATGAAATGGATTGGTTGTAAGCAGCTCAGGTCAGTGGAATTCCACTGTGCTTTAGTTAGGCTTGAAGATTGAGGAATTCTGGTTCGAAGGAAAATGCTGGAGCCAAGAGGTATGATCAGATGTGGGGCTCCAAGATTCAAGCTCTCAGCTCTCATCCCCCCAGTTGCCTTTTTAGTTTATATATGAAATATAATGTGTTTAAGCAGCTAAAACAAGTGGAATGCCAATGTGCTCCAGACAAGCTTGAGGAATGAGGAATTCTGTTTTGAAGGTGAATGCTGGAGCCAAGAGGTATGATCAGAGGTGCGGCTCCAAGATTCAAGCCCTCAGCTCTCATCCCTCCAGTGGCCTCTTTCATTAGCATATGAAATGGATTGGTTGTAAGCAGCTCAGGTCAGTGGAATGCCACTGTGCTTTAGTTAGGCTTGAAGATTGAAGAATTCTGGTTCGAAGGAAAATGTTGGAGCCAGGAGGTATGATCAGAGGTGGGGCTCCAAGATTCAAGCTCTCAGCTCTCATCCCCCCAGTTGCCTTTTTAGTTTATTTATGTAAAATAATGTGTTTAAGCGGCTAAAACCAGTGGAATGCCACTGTGCTCCAGACAGGCTTGAGGATTCAGGAATTCTGGTATATAGGAGAATGCTGGAGCCAAGAGGTATGATCAGAGGTGCGGCTCCAAGATTAAGCCCTCAGCTCTCATCCCCCCAGTGGCCTCTTTCATTTGTATATGAAATGGATTGGTTGTAAGCAGTTAAGGTCAGTGGAATGCCACTGTGCTTTAGTTAGGCTTGAGGATTGAGGAATTCTGATTTGAAGGAAAATGCTGGAGCCAAGAGGTATGATCAGAGGTGGGGCTCCAAGATTCAAGCTCTCAGCTCTCATCCCCCCAGTTGCCTTAATAGTTAAAAAATGCAATGAACTGGTTTTAGGCAGCTCAGGTCAGTGGAATGCCACTGTGCTCCAGACAGGCTTGAGGATTGAGGAATTCTGATTTGAAGGAAAATGCTGGAGCCAAGAGGTATGATCAGAGGTGTGGCTCCAAGATTCAAGCTCTCAGCTCTCATCCCCCCAGTTGCCTTTTTAGTTCATATGTTAAATATAATGTGTTTAAGCAGCTAAATTAAGTGGAATGCCATTGTGCTCTAGTTAGGCTTGAGGATTGAGGAATTCTGGTTCGAAGGAAAATGCTGGAGCCAAGAGGTATGATCAGAGGTGGGGCTCCAAGATTCAAGCTCTCAGCTCTCATCCACCCAGTTGCCTTTTTAGTTTTTATATGAAATATAATGTGTTTAAGAAGCTAAAACAAGTGGAATGCCAATGTGCTCCAGACAAGCTTGAGGAATGAGGAATTCTGTTTTGAAGGTGAATGCTGGAGCCAAGAGGTATGATCAAAGGTGCGGCTCCAAGATTCAAGCCCTCAGCTCTCATCACCCCAGTAGACTCTTTCATTTGTGTATGAAATGAATTGGTTTTAGGCAGCTCAGGTCATTGGAATGCCACTGTGCTCCAGACAGGCTTGAGGATTGAGGAATTCTGATTTGAAGGAAAATGCTGGAGCCAAGAGGTATGATTAGAGGTTTGGCTTCAAGATTCAAGCTCTCAGCTCTCATCCCCCCAGTTGCCTTTTTAGTTTATATATGAAAAAAATGTGTTTAAGCAGATAAAACAAGTGGAATGCCACTGTGCTCCAGATAGGCTTGAGGATTCAGGAATTCTGGTATATAGGAGAATGCTGGAGCCAAGAGGTATCGTCAGAGGTGTGGCTCCATGTTTCAAGCCCTCAGATCTCATCCCACCAGTGGCCTATTTCATTTGCCTAACACATGAGTTGTTTTTAAGCAGCTAAAACCAGTGGAACTCCAAGATTCAAGCTCTCAGCTCTCATCCCCCCAGTTGCCTTTTTATTTTATTTATGTTAAATATAATGTTTTTAAGCAGCTAAAACAAGTGGAATGCCACTGTGCTCCAGACAGGCTTAAGGATTGAGGAATTCTGGTTCGAAGGAAAATGTTGGAAGCAGGAGGTATGATCAGAGGTGGGGCTCCAAGATTCAAGCTCTCAGCTCTCATCCCCCAAGTTGCCATTTTTATTTAAATATGAAAAAATGTGTTTAAGCAGCTAAAACAAGTGGAATGCCACTGTGCTCCAGATAGGTTTGAGGATTCAGGAATTCTGGTATATAGGAGAATGCTGGAGCCAAGAGGTATGATCAGAGGTGCGGCTCCAAGATTCAAGCCCTCAGCTCTCATCCCCCCAGTAACCTCTTTCATTTGTATATGAAATGGATTGGTTGTAAGCAGCTCAGGTCAGTGGAATTCCACTGTGCTCTAGTTAGGCTTGAGGATTGAGGAATTCTGATTTGAAGGAAAATGTTGGAGCCAAGAGGTATGATTAGAGGTTTGGCTCCAAGATTCAAGCTCTCAGCTCTCATCCCCCCAGTTGCCTTTTTAGTTTATATATGAAAAAAATGTGTTTAAGCAGCTAAAACAAGTGGAATGCCACTGTGCTCCAGATAGGCTTGAGGATTCAGGAATTCTGGTATATAGGAGAATGCTGGAGCCAAGAGGTATCGTCAGAGGTGTGGCTCCATGTTTCAAGCCCTCAGATCTCATCCCACCAGTGGCCTATTTCATTTGCCTAACAAATGAATTGTTTTTAAGCAGCTAAAACCAGTGGAACTCCAAGATTCAAGCTCTCAGCTCTCATCCCCCCAGCTGCCTCTTTATTTTATTTATGTGAAATAACGTGTTTAAGCAGCTAAAACAAGTGGAATGCCACTGTGCTCAAGACAGGCTTAAGGATTGAGGAATTCTGGTTCGAAGGAAAATGTTGGAGGCAGGAGGTATGATCAGAGGTGGGGCTCCAAGATTCAAGCTCTCAGCTCTCATCCCCCAAGTTGCCATTTTTATTTAAATATGAAAAAATGTGTTTAAGCAGCTAAAACAAGTGGAATGCCACTGTGCTCCAGATAGGTTTGAGGATTCAGGAATTCTGGTATATAGGAGAATGCTGGAGCCAAGAGTTATGATCAGAGGTGCGGCTCCAAGATTCAAGCCCTCAGCTCTCATCCCCCCAGTAACCTCTTTCATTTGAATATGAAATGGATTGGTTGTAAGCAGCTCAGGTCAGTGGAATTCCACTGTGCTCTAGTTAGGCTTGAGGATTGAGGAATTCTGATTTGAAGGAAAATGTTGGAGCCAAGAGGTATGATTAGAGGTTTGGCTCCAAGATTCAAGCTCTCAGCTCTCATCCCCCCAGTTGCCTTTTTAGTTTATATATGAAAAAAATGTGTTTAAGCAGCTAAAACAAGTGGAATGCCACTGTGCTCCAGATAGGCTTGAGGATTCAGGAATTCTGGTATATAGGAGAATGCTGGAGCCAAGAGGTATCGTCAGAGGTGTGGCTCCATGTTTCAAGCCCTCAGATCTCATCCCACCAGTGGCCTATTTCATTTGCCTAACAAATGAATTGTTTTTAAGCAGCTAAAACCAGTGGAACTCCAAGATTCAAGCTCTCAGCTCTCATCCCCCCAGCTGCCTTTTTATTTTATTTATGTGAAATAACGTGTTTAAGCAGCTAAAACAAGTGGAATGCCACTGTGCTCCAGACAGGCTTAAGGATTGAGGAATTTTGGTTCGAAGGAAAATGTTGGAGCCAGGAGGTATGATCAGAGGTGGGGCTCCAAGATTCAAGCTCTCAGCTTTCATCCCCCCAGTTGCCTTTTTAGTTTATTTATGTAAAATAATGAGTTTAAGCGGCTAAAACCAGTGGAATGCCACTGTGCTCCAGACAGGCTTGAGGATTGAGGAATTTTGGTATGTAGGAGAATACTGGAGCCAAGAGGTATCATCAGAGGTGCGGCTCCAAGATTCAAGCCCTCAGCTATCATCCCCCCAGTAACCTCTTTCATTTGAATATGAAATGAATTGGTTGTAAGCAGCTCAAGTCAGTGGAATGCCATTGTGCTCTAGTTAGGCTTGAGGATTGAGGAATTCTGGTTCGAAGGAAAATGCTGGAGCCAAGAGGTATGATCAGAGGTGTGGCTCCAAGATTCAAGCTCTCAGCTCTCATCCCCCAAGTTGCCTTTTTTATTTGAATATGAAAAAATGTGTTTAAGCAGCTAAAACAAGTGGAATGCCACTGTGCTCCAGATAGGTTTGAGGATTCAGGAATTCTGGTATATAGGAGAATGCTGGAGCCAAGAGGTATCGTCAGAGGTGTGGCTCCATGTTACAAGCCCTCAGATCTCATCCCACCAGTGGCCTATTTCATTTGCCTAACAAATGAATTGTTTTTAAGCAGCTAAAACCAGTGGAACTCCAAGATTCAAGCTCTCAGCTCTCATCCCCCCACCTGCCTTTTTATTTTATTTATGTGAAATAACGTGTTTAAGCAGCTAAAACAAGTGGAATGCCACTGTGCTCCAGACAGGCTTAAGGATTGAGGAATTTTGGTTCGAAGGAAAATGTTGGAGCCAGGAGGTATGATCAGAGGTGGGGCTCCAAGATTCAAGCTCTCAGCTTTCATCCCCCCAGTTGCCTTTTTAGTTTATTTATGTAAAATAATGAGTTTAAGCGGCTAAAACCAGTGGAATGCCACTGTGCTCCAGACAGGCTTGAGGATTGAGGAATTTTGGTATGTAGGAGAATACTGGAGCCAAGAGGTATCATCAGAGGTGCGGCTCCAAGATTCAAGCCCTCAGCTCTCATCCCCCCAGTAACCTCTTTCATTTGAATATTAAATGAATTGGTTGTAAGCAGCTCAAGTCAGTGGAATGCCATTGTGCTCTAGTTAGGCTTGAGGATTGAGGAATTCTGGTTCGAAGGAAAATGCTGGAGCCAAGAGGTATGATCAGAGGTGTGGCTCCAAGATTCAAGCTCTCAGCTCTCATCCCCCAAGTTGCCTTTTTTATTTAAATATGAAAAAATGTGTTTAAGCAGCTAAAACAAGTGGAATGCCACTGTGCTCCAGATAGGTTTGAGGATTCAGAAATTCTGGTATATAGGAGAATGCTGGAGCCAGGAGGTATGATCAGAGGTGCGGCTCCAAGATTCAAGCCCTCAGCTCTCATCCCTCCAGTAACCTCTTTCATTTGAATATGAAATGGATTGGTTGTAAGCAGCTCAGGTCAGTGGAATTCCACTGTGCTTTAGTTAGGCTTGAAGATTGAGGAATTCTGGTTCGAAGGAAAATGCTGGAGCCAAGAGGTATGATCAGATGTGGGGCTCCAAGATTCAAGCTCTCAGCTCTCATCCCCCCAGTTGCCTGTTTAGTTTATATATGAAATATAATGTGTTTAAGCAGCTAAAACAAGTGGAATGCCAATGTGCTCCAGACAAGCTTGAGGAATGAGGAATTCTGTTTTGAAGGTGAATGCTGGAGCCAAGAGGTATGATCAGAGGTGCGGCTCCAAGATTCAAGCCCTCAGCTCTCATCCCTCCAGTGGCCTCTTTCATTAGTATATGAAATGGATTGGTTGTAAGCAGCTCAGGTCAGTGGAATGCCACTGTGCTTTAGTTAGGCTTGAAGATTGAAGAATTCTGGTTCGAAGGAAAATGTTGGAGCCAGGAGGTATGATCAGAGGTGGGGCTCCAAGATTCAAGCTCTCAGCTCTCATCCCCCCAGTTGCCTTTTTAGTTTATTTATGTAAAATAATGTGTTTAAGCGGCTAAAACCAGTGGAATGCCACTGTGCTCCAGACAGGCTTGAGGATTCAGGAATTCTGGTATATAGGAGAATGCTGGAGCCAAGAGGTATGATCAGAGGTGCGGCTCCAAGATTAAGCCCTCAGCTCTCATCCCCCCAGTGGCCTCTTTCATTTGTATATGAAATGGATTGGTTGTAAGCAGTTAAGGTCAGTGGAATGCCACTGTGCTTTAGTTAGGCTTGAGGATTGAGGAATTCTGATTTGAAGGAAAATGCTGGAGCCAAGAGGTATGATCAGAGGTGGGGCTCCAAGATTCAAGCTCTCAGCTCTCATCCCCCCAGTTGCCTTAATAGTTAAAAAATGCAATGAACTGGTTTTAGGCAGCTCAGGTCAGTGGAATGCCACTGTGCTCCAGACAGGCTTGAGGATTGAGGAATTCTGTTTTGAAGGTGAATGCTGGAGCCAAGAGGTATGATCAGAGGTGCGGCTCCAAGATTCAAGCTCTCAGCTCTCATCCCCCCAGTTGCCTTTTTAGTTCATATGTTAAATATAATGTGTTTAAGCAGCTAAATTAAGTGGAATGCCATTGTGCTCTAGTTAGGCTTGAGGATTGAGGAATTCTGGTTCGAAGGAAAATGCTGGAGCCAAGAGGTATGATCAGAGGTGGGGCTCCAAGATTCAAGCTCTCAGCTCTCATCCCCCCAGTTGCCTTTTTAGTTTTTATATGAAATATAATGTGTTTAAGAAGCTAAAACAAGTGGAATGCCAATGTGCTCCAGACAAGCTTGAGGAATGAGGAATTCTGTTTTGAAGGTGAATGCTGGAGCCAAGAGGTATGATCAAAGGTGCGGCTCCAAGATTCAAGCCCTCAGCTCTCATCACCCCAGTAGACTCTTTCATTTGTGTATGAAATGAATTGGTTTTAGGCAGCTCAGGTCATTGGAATGCCACTGTGCTCCAGACAGGCTTGAGGATTGAGGAATTCTGATTTGAAGGAAAATGCTGGAGCCAAGAGGTATGATTAGAGGTTTGGCTCCAAGATTCAAGCTCTCAGCTCTCATCCCCCCAGTTGCCTTTTTAGTTTATATATGAAAAAAATGTGTTTAAGCAGATAAAACAAGTGGAATGCCACTGTGCTCCAGATAGGCTTGAGGATTCAGGAATTCTGGTATATAGGAGAATGCTGGAGCCAAGAGGTATCGTCAGAGGTGTGGCTCCATGTTTCAAGCCCTCAGATCTCATCCCACCAGTGGCCTATTTCATTTGCCTAACACATGAGTTGTTTTTAAGCACTAAAACCAGTGGAACTCCAAGATTCAAGCTCTCAGCTCTCATCCCCCCAGTTGCCTTTTTATTTTATTTATGTTAAATATAATGTTTTTAAGCAGCTAAAACAAGTGGAATGCCACTGTGCTCCAGACAGGCTTAAGGATTGAGGAATTCTGGTTCGAAGGAAAATGTTGGAAGCAGGAGGTATGATCAGAGGTGGGGCTCCAAGATTCAAGCTCTCAGCTCTCATCCCCCAAGTTGCCATTTTTATTTAAATATGAAAAAATGTGTTTAAGCAGCTAAAACAAGTGGAATGCCACTGTGCTCCAGATAGGTTTGAGGATTCAGGAATTCTGGTATATAGGAGAATGCTGGAGCCAAGAGGTATGATCAGAGGTGCGGCTCCAAGATTCAAGCCCTCAGCTCTCATCCCCACAGTAACCTCTTTCATTTGTATATGAAATGGATTGGTTGTAAGCAGCTCAGGTCAGTGGAATTCCACTGTGCTCTAGTTAGGCTTGAGGATTGAGGAATTCTGATTTGAAGGAAAATGTTGGAGCCAAGAGGTATGATTAGAGGTTTGGCTCCAAGATTCAAGCTCTCAGCTCTCATCCCCCCAGTTGCCTTTTTAGTTTATATATGAAAAAAATGTGTTTAAGCAGCTAAAACAAGTGGAATGCCACTGTGCTCCAGATAGGCTTGAGGATTCAGGAATTCTGGTATATAGGAGAATGCTGGAGCCAAGAGGTATCGTCAGAGGTGTGGCTCCATGTTTCAAGCCCTCAGATCTCATCCCACCAGTGGCCTATTTCATTTGCCTAACAAATGAATTGTTTTTAAGCAGCTAAAACCAGTGGAACTCCAAGATTCAAGCTCTCAGCTCTCATCCCCCCAGCTGCCTTTTTATTTTAATTATGTGAAATAACGTGTTTAAGCAGCTAAAACAAGTGGAATGCCACTGTGCTCCAGACAGGCTTAAGGATTGAGGAATTTTGGTTCGAAGGAAAATGTTGGAGCCAGGAGGTATGATCAGAGGTGGGGCTCCAAGATTCAAGCTCTCAGCTTTCATCCCCCCAGTTGCCTTTTTAGTTTATTTATGTAAAATAATGAGTTTAAGCGGCTAAAACCAGTGGAATGCCACTGTGCTCCAGACAGGCTTGAGGATTGAGGAATTTTGGTATGTAGGAGAATACTGGAGCCAAGAGGTATCATCAGAGGTGCGGCTCCAAGATTCAAGCCCTCAGCTCTCATCCCCCCAGTAACCTCTTTCATTTGAATATGAAATGAATTGGTTGTAAGCAGCTCAAGTCAGTGGAATGCCATTGTGCTCTAGTTAGGCTTGAGGATTGAGGAATTCTGGTTCGAAGGAAAATGCTGGAGCCAAGAGGTATGATCAGAGGTGGGGCTCCAAGATTCAAGCTCTCAGCTCTCATCCCCCCAGTTGCCTTAATAGTTAAAAAATGCAATGAACTGGTTTTAGGCAGCTCAGGTCAGTGGAATGCCACTGTGCTCCAGACAGGCTTGAGGATTGAGGAATTCTGATTTGAAGGAAAATGCTGGAGCCAAGAGGTATGATCAGAGGTGGGGCTCCAAGATTCAAGCTCTCAGCTCTCATCCCCCCAGTTGCCTTAATAGTTAAAAAATGCAATGAACTGGTTTTAGGCAGCTCAGGTCAGTGGAATGCCACTGTGCTCCAGACAGGCTTGAGGATTGAGGAATTCTGATTTGAAGGAAAATGCTGGAGCCAAGAGGTATGATTAGAGGTGTGGCTCCAAGATTCAAGCTCTCAGCTCTCATCCCCCCAGTTGCCTTTTTAGTTTATATATGAAATATAATGTGTTTAAGCAGCTAAAACAAGTGGAATGCCAATGTGCTCCAGACAAGCTTGAGGAATGAGGAATTCTGTTTTGAAGGTGAATGCTGGAGCCAAGAGGTATGATCAGAGGTGCGGCTCCAAGATTCAAGCCCTCAGCTCTCATCCCTCCAGTGGCCTCTTTCATTAGCATATGAAATGGATTGGTTGTAAGCAGCTCAGGTCAGTGGAATGCCACTGTGCTTTAGTTAGGCTTGAAGATTGAAGAATTCTGGTTCGAAGGAAAATGTTGGAGCCAGGAGGTATGATCAGAGGTGGGGCTCCAAGATTCAAGCTCTCAGCTCTCATCCCCCCAGTTGCCTTTTTAGTTTATTTATGTAAAATAATGTGTTTAAGCGGCTAAAACCAGTGGAATGCCACTGTGCTCCAGACAGGCTTGAGGATTCAGGAATTCTGGTATATAGGAGAATGCTGGAGCCAAGAGGTATGATCAGAGGTGCGGCTCCAAGATTAAGCCCTCAGCTCTCATCCCCCCAGTGGCCTCTTTCATTTGTATATGAAATGGATTGGTTGTAAGCAGTTAAGGTCAGTGGAATGCCACTGTGCTTTAGTTAGGCTTGAGGATTGAGGAATTCTGATTTGAAGGAAAATGCTGGAGCCAAGAGGTATGATCAGAGGTGGGGCTCCAAGATTCAAGCTCTCAGCTCTCATCCCCCCAGTTGCCTTAATAGTTAAAAAATGCAATGAACTGGTTTTAGGCAGCTCAGGTCAGTGGAATGCCACTGTGCTCCAGACAGGCTTGAGGATTGAGGAATTCTGATTTGAAGGAAAATGCTGGAGCCAAGAGGTATGATTAGAGGTGTGGCTCCAAGATTCAAGCTCTCAGCTCTCATCCCCCCAGTTGCCTTTTTAGTTCATATGTTAAATATAATGTGTTTAAGCAGCTAAATTAAGTGGAATGCCATTGTGCTCTAGTTAGGCTTGAGGATTGAGGAATTCTGGTTCGAAGGAAAATGCTGGAGCCAAGAGGTATGATCAGAGGTGGGGCTCCAAGATTCAAGCTCTCAGCTCTCATCCACCCAGTTGCCTTTTTAGTTTTTATATGAAATATAATGTGTTTAAGAAGCTAAAACAAGTGGAATGCCAATGTGCTCCAGACAAGCTTGAGGAATGAGGAATTCTGTTTTGAAGGTGAATGCTGGAGCCAAGAGGTATGATCAAAGGTGCGGCTCCAAGATTCAAGCCCTCAGCTCTCATCACCCCAGTAGACTCTTTCATTTGTGTATGAAATGAATTGGTTTTAGGCAGCTCAGGTCATTGGAATGCCACTGTGCTCCAGACAGGCTTGAGGATTGAGGAATTCTGATTTGAAGGAAAATGCTGGAGCCAAGAGGTATGATTAGAGGTTTGGCTTCAAGATTCAAGCTCTCAGCTCTCATCCCCCCAGTTGCCTTTTTAGTTTATATATGAAAAAAATGTGTTTAAGCAGATAAAACAAGTGGAATGCCACTGTGCTCCAGATAGGCTTGAGGATTCAGGAATTCTGGTATATAGGAGAATGCTGGAGCCAAGAGGTATCGTCAGAGGTGTGGCTCCATGTTTCAAGCCCTCAGATCTCATCCCACCAGTGGCCTATTTCATTTGCCTAACACATGAGTTGTTTTTAAGCAGCTAAAACCAGTGGAACTCCAAGATTCAAGCTCTCAGCTCTCATCCCCCCAGTTGCCTTTTTATTTTATTTATGTTAAATATAATGTTTTTAAGCAGCTAAAACAAGTGGAATGCCACTGTGCTCCAGACAGGCTTAAGGATTGAGGAATTCTGGTTCGAAGGAAAATGTTGGAAGCAGGAGGTATGATCAGAGGTGGGGCTCCAAGATTCAAGCTCTCAGCTCTCATCCCCCAAGTTGCCATTTTTATTTAAATATGAAAAAATGTGTTTAAGCAGCTAAAACAAGTGGAATGCCACTGTGCTCCAGATAGGTTTGAGGATTCAGGAATTCTGGTATATAGGAGAATGCTGGAGCCAAGAGGTATGATCAGAGGTGCGGCTCCAAGATTCAAGCCCTCAGCTCTCATCCCCCCAGTAACCTCTTTCATTTGTATATGAAATGGATTGGTTGTAAGCAGCTCAGGTCAGTGGAATTCCACTGTGCTCTAGTTAGGCTTGAGGATTGAGGAATTCTGATTTGAAGGAAAATGTTGGAGCCAAGAGGTATGATTAGAGGTTTGGCTCCAAGATTCAAGCTCTCAGCTCTCATCCCCCCAGTTGCCTTTTTAGTTTATATATGAAAAAAATGTGTTTAAGCAGCTAAAACAAGTGGAATGCCACTGTGCTCCAGATAGGCTTGAGGATTCAGGAATTCTGGTATATAGGAGAATGCTGGAGCCAAGAGGTATCGTCAGAGGTGTGGCTCCATGTTTCAAGCCCTCAGATCTCATCCCACCAGTGGCCTATTTCATTTGCCTAACAAATGAATTGTTTTTAAGCAGCTAAAACCAGTGGAACTCCAAGATTCAAGCTCTCAGCTCTCATCCCCCCAGCTGCCTCTTTATTTTATTTATGTGAAATAACGTGTTTAAGCAGCTAAAACAAGTGGAATGCCACTGTGCTCAAGACAGGCTTAAGGATTGAGGAATTCTGGTTCGAAGGAAAATGTTGGAGGCAGGAGGTATGATCAGAGGTGGGGCTCCAAGATTCAAGCTCTCAGCTCTCATCCCCCAAGTTGCCATTTTTATTTAAATATGAAAAAATGTGTTTAAGCAGCTAAAACAAGTGGAATGCCACTGTGCTCCAGATAGGTTTGAGGATTCAGGAATTCTGGTATATAGGAGAATGCTGGAGCCAAGAGTTATGATCAGAGGTGCGGCTCCAAGATTCAAGCCCTCAGCTCTCATCCCCCCAGTAACCTCTTTCATTTGAATATGAAATGGATTGGTTGTAAGCAGCTCAGGTCAGTGGAATTCCACTGTGCTCTAGTTAGGCTTGAGGATTGAGGAATTCTGATTTGAAGGAAAATGTTGGAGCCAAGAGGTATGATTAGAGGTTTGGCTCCAAGATTCAAGCTCTCAGCTCTCATCCCCCCAGTTGCCTTTTTAGTTTATATATGAAAAAAATGTGTTTAAGCAGCTAAAACAAGTGGAATGCCACTGTGCTCCAGATAGGCTTGAGGATTCAGGAATTCTGGTATATAGGAGAATGCTGGAGCCAAGAGGTATCGTCAGAGGTGTGGCTCCATGTTTCAAGCCCTCAGATCTCATCCCACCAGTGGCCTATTTCATTTGCCTAACAAATGAATTGTTTTTAAGCAGCTAAAACCAGTGGAACTCCAAGATTCAAGCTCTCAGCTCTCATCCCCCCAGCTGCCTTTTTATTTTATTTATGTGAAATAACGTGTTTAAGCAGCTAAAACAAGTGGAATGCCACTGTGCTCCAGACAGGCTTAAGGATTGAGGAATTTTGGTTCGAAGGAAAATGTTGGAGCCAGGAGGTATGATCAGAGGTGGGGCTCCAAGATTCAAGCTCTCAGCTTTCATCCCCCCAGTTGCCTTTTTAGTTTATTTATGTAAAATAATGAGTTTAAGCGGCTAAAACCAGTGGAATGCCACTGTGCTCCAGACAGGCTTGAGGATTGAGGAATTTTGGTATGTAGGAGAATACTGGAGCCAAGAGGTATCATCAGAGGTGCGGCTCCAAGATTCAAGCCCTCAGCTATCATCCCCCCAGTAACCTCTTTCATTTGAATATGAAATGAATTGGTTGTAAGCAGCTCAAGTCAGTGGAATGCCATTGTGCTCTAGTTAGGCTTGAGGATTGAGGAATTCTGGTTCGAAGGAAAATGCTGGAGCCAAGAGGTATGATCAGAGGTGTGGCTCCAAGATTCAAGCTCTCAGCTCTCATCCCCCAAGTTGCCTTTTTTATTTGAATATGAAAAAATGTGTTTAAGCAGCTAAAACAAGTGGAATGCCACTGTGCTCCAGATAGGTTTGAGGATTCAGGAATTCTGGTATATAGGAGAATGCTGGAGCCAAGAGGTATCGTCAGAGGTGTGGCTCCATGTTACAAGCCCTCAGATCTCATCCCACCAGTGGCCTATTTCATTTGCCTAACAAATGAATTGTTTTTAAGCAGCTAAAACCAGTGGAACTCCAAGATTCAAGCTCTCAGCTCTCATCCCCCCACCTGCCTTTTTATTTTATTTATGTGAAATAACGTGTTTAAGCAGCTAAAACAAGTGGAATGCCACTGTGCTCCAGACAGGCTTAAGGATTGAGGAATTTTGGTTCGAAGGAAAATGTTGGAGCCAGGAGGTATGATCAGAGGTGGGGCTCCAAGATTCAAGCTCTCAGCTTTCATCCCCCCAGTTGCCTTTTTAGTTTATTTATGTAAAATAATGAGTTTAAGCGGCTAAAACCAGTGGAATGCCACTGTGCTCCAGACAGGCTTGAGGATTGAGGAATTTTGGTATGTAGGAGAATACTGGAGCCAAGAGGTATCATCAGAGGTGCGGCTCCAAGATTCAAGCCCTCAGCTCTCATCCCCCCAGTAACCTCTTTCATTTGAATATTAAATGAATTGGTTGTAAGCAGCTCAAGTCAGTGGAATGCCATTGTGCTCTAGTTAGGCTTGAGGATTGAGGAATTCTGGTTCGAAGGAAAATGCTGGAGCCAAGAGGTATGATCAGAGGTGTGGCTCCAAGATTCAAGCTCTCAGCTCTCATCCCCCAAGTTGCCTTTTTTATTTAAATATGAAAAAATGTGTTTAAGCAGCTAAAACAAGTGGAATGCCACTGTGCTCCAGATAGGTTTGAGGATTCAGAAATTCTGGTATATAGGAGAATGCTGGAGCCAGGAGGTATGATCAGAGGTGCGGCTCCAAGATTCAAGCCCTCAGCTCTCATCCCTCCAGTAACCTCTTTCATTTGAATATGAAATGGATTGGTTGTAAGCAGCTCAGGTCAGTGGAATTCCACTGTGCTTTAGTTAGGCTTGAAGATTGAGGAATTCTGGTTCGAAGGAAAATGCTGGAGCCAAGAGGTATGATCAGATGTGGGGCTCCAAGATTCAAGCTCTCAGCTCTCATCCCCCCAGTTGCCTGTTTAGTTTATATATGAAATATAATGTGTTTAAGCAGCTAAAACAAGTGGAATGCCAATGTGCTCCAGACAAGCTTGAGGAATGAGGAATTCTGTTTTGAAGGTGAATGCTGGAGCCAAGAGGTATGATCAGAGGTGCGGCTCCAAGATTCAAGCCCTCAGCTCTCATCCCTCCAGTGGCCTCTTTCATTAGTATATGAAATGGATTGGTTGTAAGCAGCTCAGGTCAGTGGAATGCCACTGTGCTTTAGTTAGGCTTGAAGATTGAAGAATTCTGGTTCGAAGGAAAATGTTGGAGCCAGGAGGTATGATCAGAGGTGGGGCTCCAAGATTCAAGCTCTCAGCTCTCATCCCCCCAGTTGCCTTTTTAGTTTATTTATGTAAAATAATGTGTTTAAGCGGCTAAAACCAGTGGAATGCCACTGTGCTCCAGACAGGCTTGAGGATTCAGGAATTCTGGTATATAGGAGAATGCTGGAGCCAAGAGGTATGATCAGAGGTGCGGCTCCAAGATTAAGCCCTCAGCTCTCATCCCCCCAGTGGCCTCTTTCATTTGTATATGAAATGGATTGGTTGTAAGCAGTTAAGGTCAGTGGAATGCCACTGTGCTTTAGTTAGGCTTGAGGATTGAGGAATTCTGATTTGAAGGAAAATGCTGGAGCCAAGAGGTATGATCAGAGGTGGGGCTCCAAGATTCAAGCTCTCAGCTCTCATCCCCCCAGTTGCCTTAATAGTTAAAAAATGCAATGAACTGGTTTTAGGCAGCTCAGGTCAGTGGAATGCCACTGTGCTCCAGTCAGGCTTGAGGATTGAGGAATTCTGATTTGAAGGAAAATGCTGGAGCCAAGAGGTATGATCAGAGGTGTGGCTCCAAGATTCAAGCTCTCAGCTCTCATCCCCCCAGTTGCCTTTTTAGTTCATATGTTAAATATAATGTGTTTAAGCAGCTAAATTAAGTGGAATGCCATTGTGCTCTAGTTAGGCTTGAGGATTGAGGAATTCTGGTTCGAAGGAAAATGCTGGAGCCAAGAGGTATGATCAGAGGTGGGGCTCCAAGATTCAAGCTCTCAGCTCTCATCCCCCCAGTTGCCTTTTTAGTTTTTATATGAAATATAATGTGTTTAAGAAGCTAAAACAAGTGGAATGCCAATGTGCTCCAGACAAGCTTGAGGAATGAGGAATTCTGTTTTGAAGGTGAATGCTGGAGCCAAGAGGTATGATCAAAGGTGCGGCTCCAAGATTCAAGCCCTCAGCTCTCATCACCCCAGTAGACTCTTTCATTTGTGTATGAAATGAATTGGTTTTAGGCAGCTCAGGTCATTGGAATGCCACTGTGCTCCAGACAGGCTTGAGGATTGAGGAATTCTGATTTGAAGGAAAATGCTGGAGCCAAGAGGTATGATTAGAGGTTTGGCTCCAAGATTCAAGCTCTCAGCTCTCATCCCCCCAGTTGCCTTTTTAGTTTATATATGAAAAAAATGTGTTTAAGCAGATAAAACAAGTGGAATGCCACTGTGCTCCAGATAGGCTTGAGGATTCAGGAATTCTGGTATATAGGAGAATGCTGGAGCCAAGAGGTATCGTCAGAGGTGTGGCTCCATGTTTCAAGCCCTCAGATCTCATCCCACCAGTGGCCTATTTCATTTGCCTAACACATGAGTTGTTTTTAAGCACTAAAACCAGTGGAACTCCAAGATTCAAGCTCTCAGCTCTCATCCCCCCAGTTGCCTTTTTATTTTATTTATGTTAAATATAATGTTTTTAAGCAGCTAAAACAAGTGGAATGCCACTGTGCTCCAGACAGGCTTAAGGATTGAGGAATTCTGGTTCGAAGGAAAATGTTGGAAGCAGGAGGTATGATCAGAGGTGGGGCTCCAAGATTCAAGCTCTCAGCTCTCATCCCCCAAGTTGCCATTTTTATTTAAATATGAAAAAATGTGTTTAAGCAGCTAAAACAAGTGGAATGCCACTGTGCTCCAGATAGGTTTGAGGATTCAGGAATTCTGGTATATAGGAGAATGCTGGAGCCAAGAGGTATGATCAGAGGTGCGGCTCCAAGATTCAAGCCCTCAGCTCTCATCCCCACAGTAACCTCTTTCATTTGTATATGAAATGGATTGGTTGTAAGCAGCTCAGGTCAGTGGAATTCCACTGTGCTCTAGTTAGGCTTGAGGATTGAGGAATTCTGATTTGAAGGAAAATGTTGGAGCCAAGAGGTATGATTAGAGGTTTGGCTCCAAGATTCAAGCTCTCAGCTCTCATCCCCCCAGTTGCCTTTTTAGTTTATATATGAAAAAAATGTGTTTAAGCAGCTAAAACAAGTGGAATGCCACTGTGCTCCAGATAGGCTTGAGGATTCAGGAATTCTGGTATATAGGAGAATGCTGGAGCCAAGAGGTATCGTCAGAGGTGTGGCTCCATGTTTCAAGCCCTCAGATCTCATCCCACCAGTGGCCTATTTCATTTGCCTAACAAATGAATTGTTTTTAAGCAGCTAAAACCAGTGGAACTCCAAGATTCAAGCTCTCAGCTCTCATCCCCCCAGCTGCCTTTTTATTTTAATTATGTGAAATAACGTGTTTAAGCAGCTAAAACAAGTGGAATGCCACTGTGCTCCAGACAGGCTTAAGGATTGAGGAATTTTGGTTCGAAGGAAAATGTTGGAGCCAGGAGGTATGATCAGAGGTGGGGCTCCAAGATTCAAGCTCTCAGCTTTCATCCCCCCAGTTGCCTTTTTAGTTTATTTATGTAAAATAATGAGTTTAAGCGGCTAAAACCAGTGGAATGCCACTGTGCTCCAGACAGGCTTGAGGATTGAGGAATTTTGGTATGTAGGAGAATACTGGAGCCAAGAGGTATCATCAGAGGTGCGGCTCCAAGATTCAAGCCCTCAGCTCTCATCCCCCCAGTAACCTCTTTCATTTGAATATGAAATGAATTGGTTGTAAGCAGCTCAAGTCAGTGGAATGCCATTGTGCTCTAGTTAGGCTTGAGGATTGAGGAATTCTGGTTCGAAGGAAAATGCTGGAGCCAAGAGGTATGATCAGAGGTGTGGCTCCAAGATTCAAGCTCTCAGCTCTCATCCCCCAAGTTGCCTTTTTTATTTAAATATGAAAAAATGTGTTTAAGCAGCTAAAACAAGTGGAATGCCACTGTGCTCCAGATAGGTTTGAGGATTCAGGAATTCTGGTATATAGGAGAATGCTGGAGCCAGGAGGTATGATCAGAGGTGCGGCTCCAAGATTCAAGCCCTCAGCTCTCATCCCCCCAGTAACCTCTTTCATTTGAATTTGAAATGGATTGGTTGTAAGCAGCTCAGGTCAGTGGAATTCAACTGTGCTTTAGTTAGGCTTGAAGATTGAGGAATTCTGGTTCGAAGGAAAATGCTGGAGCCAAGAGGTATGATCAGAGGTGGGGCTCCAAGATTCAAGCTCTCAGCTCTCATCCCCCCAGGTGCCTTCATAGTTTATATATAATAAAAATTGGTGTTAGGCAGCTCAGGTCATTGGAATGCCACTGTGCTCCAGACAGGCTTGAGGATTGAGGAATTTTGATTTGAAGGAAAATGCTGGAGCCAAGAGGTATGATTAGAGGTTTGGCTCCAAGATTCAAGCTCTCAGCTCTCATCCCCCCAGTTGCCTTTTTAGTTTATATATGAAACAAATGTGTTTAAGCAGCTAAAACAAGTGGAATACCACTGTGCTCCAGACAGGCTTAAGGATTGAGGAATTCTGGTTCGAAGGAAAATGTTGGAGCCAGGAGGTATGATCAGAGGTGGGGCTCCAAGATTCAAGCTCTCAGCTCTCATCCCCCCAGTTGCCTTTTTAGTTTATATATGCAATATAATGTGTTTAAGCAGCTGAAAGCAGTGGAATGCCACTGTGCTTCAGACAAGCTTGAAGATTGAGGAATTCTGTTTTGAAGGTGAATGCTGGAGCCAAGAGGTATGATCAGAGGTGGGGCTCCAAGATTCAAGCCCTCAGCTCTCATCCCTTCAGTGGCCTCTTTCATTTGTATATGAAATGAATTGGTTGCAAGCAGCTCAGGCCACTGGAATGCCACTGTGCTCTATTTAGGCTTGAGGATTGAGGAATTCTGGTTCGAAGGAAAATGCTGAAGCCAAGAGGTATGATCAGAGGTGGGGCTCCAACATTCAAGCTCTCAGCTCTCATCCCCCCAGTTGCCTTTTTAGTTAATATATGAAATATAATGTGTTTAAGCAGCTAAAACCAGTGGAATGCTACTGTGCTCCAGACAATCTTGAGGAATGAGGAATTCTGTTTTGAAGGTGAATGCTGGAGCCAAGAGGTATCGTCAGAGGTGTGGCTCCATGTTTCAAGCCCTCAGATCTCATCCCACCAGTGGCCTATTTCATTTGCCTAACAAATGAATTGTTTTTAAGCAGCTAAAACCAGTGGAACTCCAAGATTCAAGCTTTCAGCTCTCATCCTCCCAGTTGCCTTTTTATTTTATTTATGTGAAATAACGTGTTAAAGCAGCTAAAACAAGTGGAATGCCACTGTGCTCCAGACAGGCTTAAGGATTGAGGAATTCTGGTTCGAAGGAAAATGTTGGAGCCAGGAGGTATGATCAGAGGTGGGGCTCCAAGATTCAAGCTCTCAGCATTCATCCCCCCAGTTGCCTTTTTAGTTTATTTATGTAAAATAATGAGTTTAAGCGGCTAAAACCAGTGGAATGCCACTGTGCTCCAGACAGGCTTGAGGATTGAGGAATTTTGGTATGTAGGAGAATACTGGAGCCAAGAGGTATCATCAGAGGTGCGACTCCAAGATTCAAGCCCTCAGCTCTCATCCCCCCAGTAACCTTTTTCATTTGAATATTAAATGAATTGGTTGTAAGCAGCTCAAGTCAGTGGAATGCCATTGTGCTCTAGTTAGGCTTGAGGATTGAGGAATTCTGGTTCGAAGGAAAATGCTGGATCCAAGAGGTATGATCAGAGGTGTGGCTCCAAGATTCAAGCTCTCAGCTCTCATCCCCCAAGTTGCCTTTTTTATTTAAATATGAAAAAATGTGTTTAAGCAGCTAAAACAAGTGGAATGCCACTGTGCTCCAGATAGGCTTGAGGATTCAGGAATTCTGGTATATAGGAGAATGCTGGAGCCAAGAGGTATGATCAGAGGTGCGGCTCCAAGATTCAAGCCCTCAGCTCTCATCCTTCCAGTGGCCTCTTTCATTTGTATATGAAATGGATTGGTTGTAAGCATCTCAGGTCAGTGGAATTCCACTGTGTTTTAGTTAGGCTTGAAGATTGAGGAATTCTGGTTCGAAGGAAAATGCTGGAGCCAAGAGGTATGATCAGAGGTGGGGCTCCAAGATTCAAGCTCTCAGCTCTCATCCCTCCAGTGGCCTATTTCATTTGCCTAACAAATGAATTGTTTTTAAGCAGCTAAAACCAGTGGAACTCCAAGATTCAAGCTCTCAGCTCTCATCCCCCAAGTTGCCATTTTTATTTAAATATGAAAAAATGTGTTTAAGCAGCTAAAACAAGTGGAATGCCACTGTGCTCCAGATAGGTTTGAGGATTCAGGAATTCTGGTATATAGGAGAATGCTGGAGCCAAGAGGTATGATCAGAGGTGCGGCTCCAAGATTCAAGCCCTCAGCTCTCATCCCCCCAGTAACCTCTTTCATTTGTATATGAAATGGATTGGTTGTAAGCAGCTCAGGTCAGTGGAATTCCACTGTGCTCTAGTTAGGCTTGAGGATTGAGGAATTCTGGTTCGAAGGAAAATGCTGGAGCCAAGAGGTATGATCAGAGGTGGGGCTCCAAGATTCAAGCTCTCAGCTCTCATCCCCCCAGTTGCCTTTTTAGTTTTTATATGAAATATAATGTGTTTAAGAAGCTAAAACAAGTGGAATGCCAATGTGCTCCAGACAAGCTTGAGGAATGAGGAATTCTGTTTTGAAGGTGAATGCTGGAGCCAAGAGGTATGATCAAAGGTGCGGCTCCAAGATTCAAGCCCTCAGCTCTCATCACCCCAGTAGACTCTTTCATTTGTGTATGAAATGAATTGGTTTTAGGCAGCTCAGGTCATTGGAATGCCACTGTGCTCCAGACAGGCTTGAGGATTGAGGAATTCTGATTTGAAGGAAAATGCTGGAGCCAAGAGGTATGATTAGAGGTTTGGCTCCAAGATTCAAGCTCTCAGCTCTCATCCCCCCAGTTGCCTTTTTAGTTTATATATGAAAAAAATGTGTTTAAGCAGATAAAACAAGTGGAATGCCACTGTGCTCCAGATAGGCTTGAGGATTCAGGAATTCTGGTATATAGGAGAATGCTGGAGCCAAGAGGTATCGTCAGAGGTGTGGCTCCATGTTTCAAGCCCTCAGATCTCATCCCACCAGTGGCCTATTTCATTTGCCTAACACATGAGTTGTTTTTAAGCAGCTAAAACCAGTGGAACTCCAAGATTCAAGCTCTCAGCTCTCATCCCCCCAGTTGCCTTTTTATTTTATTTATGTTAAATATAATGTTTTTAAGCAGCTAAAACAAGTGGAATGCCACTGTGCTCCAGACAGGCTTAAGGATTGAGGAATTCTGGTTCGAAGGAAAATGTTGGAAGCAGGAGGTATGATCAGAGGTGGGGCTCCAAGATTCAAGCTCTCAGCTCTCATCCCCCAAGTTGCCATTTTTATTTAAATATGAAAAAATGTGTTTAAGCAGCTAAAACAAGTGGAATGCCACTGTGCTCCAGATAGGTTTGAGGATTCAGGAATTCTGGTATATAGGAGAATGCTGGAGCCAAGAGGTATGATCAGAGGTGCGGCTCCAAGATTCAAGCCCTCAGCTCTCATCCCCCCAGTAACCTCTTTCATTTGTATATGAAATGGATTGGTTGTAAGCAGCTCAGGTCAGTGGAATTCCACTGTGCTCTAGTTAGGCTTGAGGATTGAGGAATTCTGATTTGAAGGAAAATGTTGGAGCCAAGAGGTATGATTAGAGGTTTGGCTCCAAGATTCAAGCTCTCAGCTCTCATCCCCCCAGTTGCCTTTTTAGTTTATATATGAAAAAAATGTGTTTAAGCAGCTAAAACAAGTGGAATGCCACTGTGCTCCAGATAGGCTTGAGGATTCAGGAATTCTGGTATATAGGAGAATGCTGGAGCCAAGAGGTATCGTCAGAGGTGTGGCTCCATGTTTCAAGCCCTCAGATCTCATCCCACCAGTGGCCTATTTCATTTGCCTAACAAATGAATTGTTTTTAAGCAGCTAAAACCAGTGGAACTCCAAGATTCAAGCTCTCAGCTCTCATCCCCCCAGCTGCCTTTTTATTTTATTTATGTGAAATAACGTGTTTAAGCAGCTAAAACAAGTGGAATGCCACTGTGCTCCAGACAGGCTTGAGGATTGAGGAATTCTGATTTGAAGGAAAATGCTGGAGCCAGGAGGTATGATCAGAGGTGGGGCTCCAAGATTCAAGCTCTCAGCTTTCATCCCCCCAGTTGCCTTTTTAGTTTATTTATGTAAAATAATGAGTTTAAGCGGCTAAAACCAGTGGAATGCCACTGTGCTCCAGACAGGCTTGAGGATTGAGGAATTTTGGTATGTAGGAGAATACTGGAGCCAAGAGGTATCATCAGAGGTGCGGCTCCAAGATTCAAGCCCTCAGCTCTCATCCCCCCAGTAACCTCTTTCATTTGAATATGAAATGAATTGGTTGTAAGCAGCTCAAGTCAGTGGAATGCCATTGTGCTCTAGTTAGGCTTGAGGATTGAGGAATTCTGGTTCGAAGGAAAATGCTGGAGCCAAGAGGTATGATCAGAGGTGTGGCTCCAAGATTCAAGCTCTCAGCTCTCATCCCCCAAGTTGCCTTTTTTATTTAAATATGAAAAAATGTGTTTAAGCAGCTAAAACAAGTGGAATGCCACTGTGCTCCAGATAGGTTTGAGGATTCAGGAATTCTGGTATATAGGAGAATGCTGGAGCCAGGAGGTATGATCAGAGGTGCGGCTCCAAGATTCAAGCCCTCAGCTCTCATCCCCCCAGTAACCTCTTTCATTTGAATTTGAAATGGATTGGTTGTAAGCAGCTCAGGTCAGTGGAATTCAACTGTGCTTTAGTTAGGCTTGAAGATTGAGGAATTCTGGTTCGAAGGAAAATGCTGGAGCCAAGAGGTATGATCAGAGGTGGGGCTCCAAGATTCAAGCTCTCAGCTCTCATCCCCCCAGGTGCCTTCATAGTTTATATATAATAAAAATTGGTGTTAGGCAGCTCAGGTCATTGGAATGCCACTGTGCTCCAGACAGGCTTGAGGATTGAGGAATTTTGATTTGAAGGAAAATGCTGGAGCCAAGAGGTATGATTAGAGGTTTGGCTCCAAGATTCAAGCTCTCAGCTCTCATCCCCCCAGTTGCCTTTTTAGTTTATATATGAAACAAATGTGTTTAAGCAGCTAAAACAAGTGGAATACCACTGTGCTCCAGACAGGCTTAAGGATTGAGGAATTCTGGTTCGAAGGAAAATGTTGGAGCCAGGAGGTATGATCAGAGGTGGGGCTCCAAGATTCAAGCTCTCAGCTCTCATCCCCCCAGTTGCCTTTTTAGTTTATATATGCAATATAATGTGTTTAAGCAGCTGAAAGCAGTGGAATGCCACTGTGCTTCAGACAAGCTTGAAGATTGAGGAATTCTGTTTTGAAGGTGAATGCTGGAGCCAAGAGGTATGATCAGAGGTGGGGCTCCAAGATTCAAGCCCTCAGCTCTCATCCCCCCAGTGGCCTCTTTCATTTGTATATGAAATGAATTGGTTGCAAGCAGCTCAGGCCACTGGAATGCCACTGTGCTCTATTTAGGCTTGAGGATTGAGGAATTCTGGTTCGAAGGAAAATGCTGAAGCCAAGAGGTATTATCAGAGGTGGGGCTCCAACATTCAAGCTCTCAGCTCTCATCCCCCCAGTTGCCTTTTTAGTTTATATATGAAATATAATGTGTTTAAGCAGCTAAAACCAGTGGAATGCTACTGTGCTCCAGACACGCTTGAGGAATGAGGAATTCTGTTTTGAAGGTGAATGCTGGAGCCAAGAGGTATCGTCAGAGGTGTGGCTCCATGTTTCAAGCCCTCAGATCTCATCCCACCAGTGGCCTATTTCATTTGCCTAACAAATGAATTGTTTTTAAGCAGCTAAAACCAGTGGAACTCCAAGATTCAAGCTTTCAGCTCTCATCCTCCCAGTTGCCTTTTTATTTTATTTATGTGAAATAACGTGTTAAAGCAGCTAAAACAATTGGAATGCCACTGTGCTCCAGACAGGCTTAAGGATTGAGGAATTCTGGTTCGAAGGAAAATGTTGGAGCCAGGAGGTATGATCAGAGGTGGGGCTCCAAGATTCAAGCTCTCAGCATTGATCCCCCCCAGTTGCCTTTTTAGTTTATTTATGTAAAATAATGAGTTTAAGCGGCTAAAACCAGTGGAATGCCACTGTGCTCCAGACAGGCTTGAGGATTGAGGAATTTTGGTATGTAGGAGAATACTGGAGCCAAGAGGTATCATCAGAGGTGCGACTCCAAGATTCAAGCCCTCAGCTCTCATCCCCCCAGTAACCTCTTTCATTTGAATATTAAATGAATTGGTTGTAAGCAGCTCAAGTCAGTGGAATGCCATTGTGCTCTAGTTAGGCTTGAGGATTGAGGAATTCTGGTTCGAAGGAAAATGCTGGATCCAAGAGGTATGATCAGAGGTGTGGCTCCAAGATTCAAGCTCTCAGCTCTCATCCCCCAAGTTGCCTTTTTTATTTAAATATGAAAAAATGTGTTTAAGCAGCTAAAACAAGTGGAATGCCACTGTGCTCCAGATAGGCTTGAGGATTCAGGAATTCTGGTATATAGGAGAATGCTGGAGCCAAGAGGTATGATCAGAGGTGCGGCTCCAAGATTCAAGCCCTCAGCTCTCATCCTTCCAGTGGCCTCTTTCATTTGTATATGAAATGGATTGGTTGTAAGCATCTCAGGTCAGTGGAATTCCACTGTGTTTTAGTTAGGCTTGAAGATTGAGGAATTCTGGTTCGAAGGAAAATGCTGGAGCCAAGAGGTATGATCAGAGGTGGGGCTCCAAGATTCAAGCTCTCAGCTCTCATCCCTCCAGTGGCCTATTTCATTTGCCTAACAAATGAATTGTTTTTAAGCAGCTAAAACCAGTGGAACTCCAAGATTCAAGCTCTCAGCTCTCATCCCCCCAGTTGCCTTTTTATTTTATTTATGTGAAATAACGTGTTTAAGCAGCTAAAACAAGTGGAATGCCACTGTGCTCCAGATAGGCTTGAGGATTCAGGAATTCTGGTATATAGGAGAATGATTCCAATGGATTCAGGATTTCTGGTATATAGGAGAATGATTCCAAAAGTCAGGTGCAAAATGGTGAAGGAAAACGCTCTAGGAATGCACACACTCCATCACAAAGTGTTCCAAGCATACTCCTGAAATCTATTTCATGCATATAATCAGTTGTAAAAGACAGCATTTAGAGGACAGGGGCAGCCTGAAAGATAAACACTGGGTTGCTCACCACTCATACCCCTGTAAAAAGTCAGGTGCAAAATGGTGAAGGAAAGTGCCCTAGAGATGCACACACTCCATCACAAAGTGTTCAAAGCATACTCATGGAACCCTTAAGAGGTATATAATCAGTTGCAAAAGACAGCATTTAGAGGACAGGGGCAGCCTGAAAGATAAACACTGGGTTGCTCACCACTCATACCCCTGTAAAAAGTCAGGTGCAAAATGGTGAAGGAAAGTGCCCTAGAGATGCACACACTCCATCACAAAGTGTTCAAAGCATACTCATGGAACCCTTAAGAGGTATATAATCAGTTGCAAAAGACAGCATTTAGAGGACAGGGGCAGCCTGAAAGATATACACTGGGTTGCTGACCACCCATACTCCTGTAAAAAGTCAGGTGCAAAATGGTGAAGGGAAGTGCCCTAGAGATGCACACACTCCATCACAAAGTGTTCCAAGCATACTCCTGGAACCCTTAAGAGGTATATAATCAGTTGCAAAAGACAGCATTTAGAGGACAGGGGCAGCCTGAAAGATATACACTGGGTTGCTGACCACCCATACTCCTGTAAAAAGTCAGGTGCAAAATGGTGAAGGGAAGTGCCCTAGAGATGCACACACTCCATCACAAAGTGTCCCAAGCATACTCCTGGAACCCTTACGAGGTATATAATCAGTTGCAAAAGTCATCATTGGAAGGACAGGGAAAGCCTGAAAAATATACACTGGGTTGCTCACCACCCATACTCCTGTAAAAAGTCAGGTGCAAAATGGTGAAGGAAAATGCTGGAGCCAAGAGGTATGATCAGAGATTTGACTCCAAGATTCAAGCTCTGAGCTTTTATCCCCCCAGTTGTCTTTTTAGTTTATGTATGTAAAATAATGTGTTTAAGCAGCTAAAACAAGTGGAATGCCACTGTGCTCCGAACAGACATGAAAATTGAGGAATTCTGGTATATAGGAAAATGCTGGAGCCAAGAGGTATGATAAAAGGTGCGGCTCCAAGATTCAAGCTCTCTGCTCTCATCCCCCCAGTTGTCTTTTTAATTTATATATGAAATATAATTCGTTGAAGCAGGTCAGGCCAGTGGAATGCCACTGTGCTCCAGACAAGCTTGAGGATTGAGGAATTCTGGTTCGAAGGAAAATGCTGAAGCCAAGAGGTATGATCAGAGGTGTGGCTCCAAAATTCAAGCTCTCAGCTGTCATCCCCTCAGTTGCCTTTTTAGTTTAAATATGAAATAACGTGTTTAAGCAGCTAAAACCAGTGGAATGCCATTGTGCTCTAGTTAGGCTTGAGGATTGAGGAATTCTGATTTGAAGGAAAATGCTGGAGCCAAGAGGTATGATCAGAGATGTGACTCCAAGATTCAAGCTCTCAGCTCTCATCCCCCCAGTTGCCTTTTTAGTTCATATATGAAGAAAATGTGTTTAAGCAGCTAAAATAAGTTGAATGCCACTGTGCTCCAGATAGGCTTGAGGATTCAGGAATTCTGGTATATAGGAGAATGATTCCAATGGATTCAGGAATTCTGGTATATAGGAGAATGATTCCGAAAGTCAGGTGCAAAATGGTGAAGGAAAACGCTCTAGGAATGCACACACTCCATCACAAAATGTTCCAAGCATACTCCTGAAATCTATTTCATGCATATAATCAGTTGTAAAAGACAGCATTTAGAGGACAGGGGCAGCCTGAAAGATAAACACTGGGTTGCTCACCACTCATACCCCTGTAAAAAGTCAGGTGCAAAATGGTGAAGGAAAGTGCCCTAGAGATGCACACACTCCATCACAAAGTGTTCAAAGCATACTCATGGAACCCTTAAGAGGTATATAATCAGTTGCAAAAGACAGCATTTAGAGGACAGGGGCAGCCTGAAAGATATACACTGGGTTGCTGACCACCCATACTCCTGTAAAAAGTCAGGTGCAAAATGGTGAAGGGAAGTGCCCTAGAGATGCACACACTCCATCACAAAGTGTCCCAAGCATACTCCTGGAACCCTTAAGAGTTATAGAATCAGTTGCAAAAGATAGCATGTGGAGGACAGGGGCAACCTAAAAGATATACACTGGGTTGCTCACAACCCATACTCCTGTAAACAGTCAGGTGCAAAATGGTGAAGGAAAATGCTCTAGAAATGCACACACTCCATCACAAAGTGTTCCAAGCATACTCCTGGAACCCTTAAGAGGTATATAATCAGTTGCAAAAGACAACATTTAGAGGACAGGGGCAGCCTGAAAGATATACACTGGGTTGCTGACCACCCATACTCCTGTAAAAAGTCAGGTGCAAAATGGTGAAGGGAAGTGCCCTAGAGATGCACACACTCCATCACAAAGTGTCCCAAGCATACTCCTGGAACCCTTACGAGGTATATAATCAGTTGCAAAAGTCATCATTGGAAGGACAGGGAAAGCCTGAAAAATATACACTGGGTTGCTCACCACCCATACTCCTGTAAAAAGTCAGGTGCAAAATGGTGAAGGAAAATGCTGGAGCCAAGAGGTATGATCAGAGATTTGACTCCAAGATTCAAGCTCTGAGCTTTTATCCCCCCCAGTTGTCTTTTTAGTTTATGTATGTAAAATAATGTGTTTAAGCAGCTAAAACAAGTGGAATGCCACTGTGCTCCGGACAGACATGAAAATTGAGGAATTCTGGTATATAGGAAAATGCTGGAGCCAAGAGGTATGATAAAAGGTGCGGCTCCAAGATTCAAGCTCTCTGCTCTCATCCCCCCAGTTGTCTTTTTTATTTATATATGAAATATAATTCGTTGAAGCAGGTCAGGCCAGTGGAATGCCACTGTGCTCCAGACAAGCTTGAGGATTGAGGAATTCTGGTTCGAAGGAAAATGCTGAAGCCAAGAGGTATGATCAGAGGTGTGGCTCCAAAATTCAAGCTCTCAGCTGTCATCCCCTCAGTTGCCTTTTTAGTTTAAATATGAAATAACGTGTTTAAGCAGCTAAAACAAGTGGAATGCCACTGTGCTCCAGATAGGCTTGAGGATTCAGGAATTCTGGTATATAGGAGAATGCTGGAGCCAAGAGGTATCATCAGAGGTGTGGCTCCAAGATTCAAGCTCTCAGCTCTCATCCCCCCAGTTGCCTTTTTAGTTCATATGTTAAATATAATGTGTTTAAGCAGCTAAATTAAGTGGAATGCCACTGTGCTCCAGACAAGCTTGAGGAATGAGATATTCTTTTTTGAAGGTGAATGCTGGAGCCAAGAGGTATGATCAAAGGTGCGGCTCCAAGATTCAAGCCCTCAGCTCTCATCCCCCCAGTTGTCTCTTTCATTTGTATATGAAATGGATTGGTTGTAAGCAGCTCAATTCAGTGGAATGCCATTGTGCTCTAGTTAGGCTTGAGGATTGAGGAATTCTGATTTGAAGGAAAATGCTGGAGCCAAGAGGTATGATCAGAGGTGGGGCTCCAAGATTCAAGCTCTCAGCTCTCATCCCCCCAGGTGCCTTCATAGTTTATATATAATAAAAATTGGTGTTAGGCAGCTCAGGTCATTGGAATGCCACTGTGCTCCAGACAGGCTTGAGGATTGAGGAATTTTGATTTGAAGGAAAATGCTGGAGCCAAGAGGTATGATTAGAGGTTTGGCTCCAAGATTCAAGCTCTCAGCTCTCATCCCCCCAGTTGCCTTTTTAGTTTATATATGAAACAAATGTGTTTAAGCAGCTAAAACAAGTGGAATACCACTGTGCTCCAGACAGGCTTAAGGATTGAGGAATTCTGGTTCGAAGGAAAATGTTGGAGCCAGGAGGTATGATCAGAGGTGGGGCTCCAAGATTCAAGCTCTCAGCTCTCATCCCCCCAGTTGCCTTTTTAGTTTATATATGCAATATAATGTGTTTAAGCAGCTGAAAGCAGTGGAATGCCACTGTGCTTCAGACAAGCTTGAAGATTGAGGAATTCTGTTTTGAAGGTGAATGCTGGAGCCAAGAGGTATGATCAGAGGTGGGGCTCCAAGATTCAAGCCCTCAGCTCTCATCCCCCCAGTGGCCTCTTTCATTTGTATATGAAATGAATTGGTTGCAAGCAGCTCAGGCCACTGGAATGCCACTGTGCTCTATTTAGGCTTGAGGATTGAGGAATTCTGGTTCGAAGGAAAATGCTGAAGCCAAGAGGTATGATCAGAGGTGGGGCTCCAACATTCAAGCTCTCAGCTCTCATCCCCCCAGTTGCCTTTTTAATTTATAAATGAAATATAATGTGTTTAAGCAGCTAAAACCAGTGGAATGCTACTGTGCTCCAGACACGCTTGAGGAATGAGGAATTCTGTTTTGAAGGTGAATGCTGGAGCCAAGAGGTATCGTCAGAGGTGTGGCTCCATGTTTCAAGCCCTCAGATCTCATCCCACCAGTGGCCTATTTCATTTGCCTAACAAATGAATTGTTTTTAAGCAGCTAAAACCAGTGGAACTCCAAGATTCAAGCTTTCAGCTCTCATCCTCCCAGTTGCCTTTTTATTTTATTTATGTGAAATAACGTGTTAAAGCAGCTAAAACAAGTGGAATGCCACTGTGCTCCAGACAGGCTTAAGGATTGAGGAATTCTGGTTCGAAGGAAAATGTTGGAGCCAGGAGGTATGATCAGAGGTGGGGCTCCAAGATTCAAGCTCTCAGCATTCATCCCCCCAGTTGCCTTTTTAGTTTATTTATGTAAAATAATGAGTTTAAGCGGCTAAAACCAGTGGAATGCCACTGTGCTCCAGACAGGCTTGAGGATTGAGGAATTTTGGTATGTAGGAGAATACTGGAGCCAAGAGGTATCATCAGAGGTGCGACTCCAAGATTCAAGCCCTCAGCTCTCATCCCCCCAGTAACCTCTTTCATTTGAATATTAAATGAATTGGTTGTAAGCAGCTCAAGTCAGTGGAATGCCATTGTGCTCTAGTTAGGCTTGAGGATTGAGGAATTCTGGTTCGAAGGAAAATGCTGGATCCAAGAGGTATGATCAGAGGTGTGGCTCCAAGATTCAAGCTCTCAGCTCTCATCCCCCAAGTTGCCTTTTTTATTTAAATATGAAAAAATGTGTTTAAGCAGCTAAAACAAGTGGAATGCCACTGTGCTCCAGATAGGCTTGAGGATTCAGGAATTCTGGTATATAGGAGAATGCTGGAGCCAAGAGGTATGATCAGAGGTGCGGCTCCAAGATTCAAGCCCTCAGCTCTCATCCTTCCAGTGGCCTCTTTCATTTGTATATGAAATGGATTGGTTGTAAGCATCTCAGGTCAGTGGAATTCCACTGTGTTTTAGTTAGGCTTGAAGATTGAGGAATTCTGGTTCGAAGGAAAATGCTGGAGCCAAGAGGTATGATCAGAGGTGGGGCTCCAAGATTCAAGCTCTCAGCTCTCATCCCTCCAGTGGCCTATTTCATTTGCCTAACAAATGAATTGTTTTTAAGCAGCTAAAACCAGTGGAACTCCAAGATTCAAGCTCTCAGCTCTCATCCCCCAAGTTGCCATTTTTATTTAAATATGAAAAAATGTGTTTAAGCAGCTAAAACAAGTGGAATGCCACTGTGCTCCAGATAGGCTTGAGGATTCAGGAATTCTGGTATATAGGAGAATGCTGGAGCCAAGAGGTATCATCAGAGGTGTGGCTCCAAGATTCAAGCTCTCAGCTCTCATCCCCCCAGTTGCCTTTTTAGTTCATATGTTAAATATAATGTGTTTAAGCAGCTAAATTAAGTGGAATGCCACTGTGCTCCAGACAAGCTTGAGGAATGAGATATTCTTTTTTGAAGGTGAATGCTGGAGCCAAGAGGTATGATCAAAGGTGCGGCTCCAAGATTCAAGCCCTCAGCTCTCATCCCCCCAGTTGTCTCTTTCATTTGTATATGAAATGGATTGGTTGTAAGCAGCTCAATTCAGTGGAATGCCATTGTGCTCTAGTTAGGCTTGAGGATTGAGGAATTCTGATTTGAAGGAAAATGCTGGAGCCAAGAGGTATGATCAGAGGTGGGGCTCCAAGATTCAAGCTCTCAGCTCTCATCCCCCCAGGTGCCTTCATAGTTTATATATAATAAAAATTGGTGTTAGGCAGCTCAGGTCATTGGAATGCCACTGTGCTCCAGACAGGCTTGAGGATTGAGGAATTTTGATTTGAAGGAAAATGCTGGAGCCAAGAGGTATGATTAGAGGTTTGGCTCCAAGATTCAAGCTCTCAGCTCTCATCCCCCCAGTTGCCTTTTTAGTTTATATATGAAACAAATGTGTTTAAGCAGCTAAAACAAGTGGAATACCACTGTGCTCCAGACAGGCTTAAGGATTGAGGAATTCTGGTTCGAAGGAAAATGTTGGAGCCAGGAGGTATGATCAGAGGTGGGGCTCCAAGATTCAAGCTCTCAGCTCTCATCCCCCCAGTTGCCTTTTTAGTTTATATATGCAATATAATGTGTTTAAGCAGCTGAAAGCAGTGGAATGCCACTGTGCTTCAGACAAGCTTGAAGATTGAGGAATTCTGTTTTGAAGGTGAATGCTGGAGCCAAGAGGTATGATCAGAGGTGGGGCTCCAAGATTCAAGCCCTCAGCTCTCATCCCCCCAGTGGCCTCTTTCATTTGTATATGAAATGAATTGGTTGCAAGCAGCTCAGGCCACTGGAATGCCACTGTGCTCTATTTAGGCTTGAGGATTGAGGAATTCTGGTTCGAAGGAAAATGCTGAAGCCAAGAGGTATGATCAGAGGTGGGGCTCCAACATTCAAGCTCTCAGCTCTCATCCCCCCAGTTGCCTTTTTAATTTATAAATGAAATATAATGTGTTTAAGCAGCTAAAACCAGTGGAATGCTACTGTGCTCCAGACACGCTTGAGGAATGAGGAATTCTGTTTTGAAGGTGAATGCTGGAGCCAAGAGGTATCGTCAGAGGTGTGGCTCCATGTTTCAAGCCCTCAGATCTCATCCCACCAGTGGCCTATTTCATTTGCCTAACAAATGAATTGTTTTTAAGCAGCTAAAACCAGTGGAACTCCAAGATTCAAGCTTTCAGCTCTCATCCTCCCAGTTGCCTTTTTATTTTATTTATGTGAAATAACGTGTTAAAGCAGCTAAAACAAGTGGAATGCCACTGTGCTCCAGACAGGCTTAAGGATTGAGGAATTCTGGTTCGAAGGAAAATGTTGGAGCCAGGAGGTATGATCAGAGGTGGGGCTCCAAGATTCAAGCTCTCAGCATTCATCCCCCCAGTTGCCTTTTTAGTTTATTTATGTAAAATAATGAGTTTAAGCGGCTAAAACCAGTGGAATGCCACTGTGCTCCAGACAGGCTTGAGGATTGAGGAATTTTGGTATGTAGGAGAATACTGGAGCCAAGAGGTATCATCAGAGGTGCGACTCCAAGATTCAAGCCCTCAGCTCTCATCCCCCCAGTAACCTCTTTCATTTGAATATTAAATGAATTGGTTGTAAGCAGCTCAAGTCAGTGGAATGCCATTGTGCTCTAGTTAGGCTTGAGGATTGAGGAATTCTGGTTCGAAGGAAAATGCTGGATCCAAGAGGTATGATCAGAGGTGTGGCTCCAAGATTCAAGCTCTCAGCTCTCATCCCCCAAGTTGCCTTTTTTATTTAAATATGAAAAAATGTGTTTAAGCAGCTAAAACAAGTGGAATGCCACTGTGCTCCAGATAGGCTTGAGGATTCAGGAATTCTGGTATATAGGAGAATGCTGGAGCCAAGAGGTATGATCAGAGGTGCGGCTCCAAGATTCAAGCCCTCAGCTCTCATCCTTCCAGTGGCCTCTTTCATTTGTATATGAAATGGATTGGTTGTAAGCATCTCAGGTCAGTGGAATTCCACTGTGTTTTAGTTAGGCTTGAAGATTGAGGAATTCTGGTTCGAAGGAAAATGCTGGAGCCAAGAGGTATGATCAGAGGTGGGGCTCCAAGATTCAAGCTCTCAGCTCTCATCCCTCCAGTGGCCTATTTCATTTGCCTAACAAATGAATTGTTTTTAAGCAGCTAAAACCAGTGGAACTCCAAGATTCAAGCTCTCAGCTCTCATCCCCCAAGTTGCCATTTTTATTTAAATATGAAAAAATGTGTTTAAGCAGCTAAAACAAGTGGAATGCCACTGTGCTCCAGATAGGTTTGAGGATTCAGGAATTCTGGTATATAGGAGAATGCTGGAGCCAAGAGGTATGATCAGAGGTGCGGCTCCAAGATTCAAGCCCTCAGCTCTCATCCCCCCAGTAACCTCTTTCATTTGTATATGAAATGGATTGGTTGTAAGCAGCTCAGGTCAGTGGAATTCCACTGTGCTCTAGTTAGGCTTGAGGATTGAGGAATTCTGGTTCGAAGGAAAATGCTGGAGCCAAGAGGTATGATCAGAGGTGGGGCTCCAAGATTCAAGCTCTCAGCTCTCATCCCCCCAGTTGCCTTTTTAGTTTTTATATGAAATATAATGTGTTTAAGAAGCTAAAACAAGTGGAATGCCAATGTGCTCCAGACAAGCTTGAGGAATGAGGAATTCTGTTTAAAAGGTGAATGCTGGAGCCAAGAGGTATGATCAAAGGTGCGGCTCCAAGATTCAAGCCCTCAGCTCTCATCACCCCAGTAGACTCTTTCATTTGTGTATGAAATGAATTGGTTTTAGGCAGCTCAGGTCATTGGAATGCCACTGTGCTCCAGACAGGCTTGAGGATTGAGGAATTCTGATTTGAAGGAAAATGCTGGAGCCAAGAGGTATGATTAGAGGTTTGGCTCCAAGATTCAAGCTCTCAGCTCTCATCCCCCCAGTTGCCTTTTTAGTTTATATATGAAAAAAATGTGTTTAAGCAGATAAAACAAGTGGAATGCCACTGTGCTCCAGATAGGCTTGAGGATTCAGGAATTCTGGTATATAGGAGAATGCTGGAGCCAAGAGGTATCGTCAGAGGTGTGGCTCCATGTTTCAAGCCCTCAGATCTCATCCCACCAGTGGCCTATTTCATTTGCCTAACACATGAGTTGTTTTTAAGCAGCTAAAACCAGTGGAACTCCAAGATTCAAGCTCTCAGCTCTCATCCCCCCAGTTGCCTTTTTATTTTATTTATGTTAAATATAATGTTTTTAAGCAGCTAAAACAAGTGGAATGCCACTGTGCTCCAGACAGGCTTAAGGATTGAGGAATTCTGGTTCGAAGGAAAATGTTGGAAGCAGGAGGTATGATCAGAGGTGGGGCTCCAAGATTCAAGCTCTCAGCTCTCATCCCCCAAGTTGCCATTTTTATTTAAATATGAAAAAATGTGTTTAAGCAGCTAAAACAAGTGGAATGCCACTGTGCTCCAGATAGGTTTGAGGATTCAGGAATTCTGGTATATAGGAGAATGCTGGAGCCAAGAGGTATGATCAGAGGTGCGGCTCCAAGATTCAAGCCCTCAGCTCTCATCCCCCCAGTAACCTCTTTCATTTGTATATGAAATGGATTGGTTGTAAGCAGCTCAGGTCAGTGGAATTCCACTGTGCTCTAGTTAGGCTTGAGGATTGAGGAATTCTGATTTGAAGGAAAATGTTGGAGCCAAGAGGTATGATTAGAGGTTTGGCTCCAAGATTCAAGCTCTCAGCTCTCATCCCCCCAGTTGCCTTTTTAGTTTATATATGAAAAAAATGTGTTTAAGCAGCTAAAACAAGTGGAATGCCACTGTGCTCCAGATAGGCTTGAGGATTCAGGAATTCTGGTATATAGGAGAATGCTGGAGCCAAGAGGTATCGTCAGAGGTGTGGCTCCATGTTTCAAGCCCTCAGATCTCATCCCACCAGTGGCCTATTTCATTTGCCTAACAAATGAATTGTTTTTAAGCAGCCAAAACCAGTGGAACTCCAAGATTCAAGCTCTCAGCTCTCATCCCCCCAGCTGCCTTTTTATTTTATTTATGTGAAATAACGTGTTTAAGCAGCTAAAACAAGTGGAATGCCACTGTGCTCCAGACAGGCTTAAGGATTGAGGAATTTTGGTTCGAAGGAAAATGTTGGAGCCAGGAGGTATGATCAGAGGTGGGGCTCCAAGATTCAAGCTCTCAGCTTTCATCCCCCCAGTTGCCTTTTTAGTTTATTTATGTAAAATAATGAGTTTAAGCGGCTAAAACCAGTGGAATGCCACTGTGCTCCAGACAGGCTTGAGGATTGAGGAATTTTGGTATGTAGGAGAATACTGGAGCCAAGAGGTATCATCAGAGGTGCGGCTCCAAGATTCAAGCCCTCAGCTCTTATCCCCCCAGTAACCTCTTTCATTTGAATATGAAATGAATTGGTTGTAAGCAGCTCAAGTCAGTGGAATGCCATTGTGCTCTAGTTAGGCTTGAGGATTGAGGAATTCTGGTTCGAAGGAAAATGCTGGAGCCAAGAGGTATGATCAGAGGTGTGGCTCCAAGATTCAAGCTCTCAGCTCTCATCCCCCAAGTTGCCTTTTTTATTTAAATATGAAAAAATGTGTTTAAGCAGCTAAAACAAGTGGAATGCCACTGTGCTCCAGATAGGTTTGAGGATTCAGGAATTCTGGTATATAGGAGAATGCTGGAGCCAGGAGGTATGATCAGAGGTGCGGCTCCAAGATTCAAGCCCTCAGCTCTCATCCTTCCAGTGGCCTCTTTCATTTGTATATGAAATGGATTGGTTGTAAGCATCTCAGGTCAGTGGAATTCCACTGTGTTTTAGTTAGGCTTGAAGATTGAGGAATTCTGGTTCGAAGGAAAATGCTGGAGCCAAGAGGTATGATCAGAGGTGGGGCTCCAAGATTCAAGCTCTCAGCTCTCATCCCTCCAGTGGCCTATTTCATTTGCCTAACAAATGAATTGTTTTTAAGCAGCTAAAACCAGTGGAACTCCAAGATTCAAGCTCTCAGCTCTCATCCCCCCAGTTGCCTTTTTATTTTATTTATGTGAAATAACGTGTTTAAGCAGCTAAAACAAGTGGAATGCCACTGTGCTCCAGATAGGCTTGAGGATTCAGGAATTCTGGTATATAGGAGAATGATTCCAATGGATTCAGGATTTCTGGTATATAGGAGAATGATTCCAAAAGTCAGGTGCAAAATGGTGAAGGAAAACGCTCTAGGAATGCACACACTCCATCACAAAGTGTTCCAAGCATACTCCTGAAATCTATTTCATGCATATAATCAGTTGTAAAAGACAGCATTTAGAGGACAGGGGCAGCCTGAAAGATAAACACTGGGTTGCTCACCACTCATACCCCTGTAAAAAGTCAGGTGCAAAATGGTGAAGGAAAGTGCCCTAGAGATGCACACACTCCATCACAAAGTGTTCAAAGCATACTCATGGAACCCTTAAGAGGTATATAATCAGTTGCAAAAGACAGCATTTAGAGGACAGGGGCAGCCTGAAAGATAAACACTGGGTTGCTCACCACTCATACCCCTGTAAAAAGTCAGGTGCAAAATGGTGAAGGAAAGTGCCCTAGAGATGCACACACTCCATCACAAAGTGTTCAAAGCATACTCATGGAACCCTTAAGAGGTATATAATCAGTTGCAAAAGACAGCATTTAGAGGACAGGGGCAGCCTGAAAGATATACACTGGGTTGCTGACCACCCATACTCCTGTAAAAAGTCAGGTGCAAAATGGTGAAGGGAAGTGCCCTAGAGATGCACACACTCCATCACAAAGTGTTCCAAGCATACTCCTGGAACCCTTAAGAGGTATATAATCAGTTGCAAAAGACAGCATTTAGAGGACAGGGGCAGCCTGAAAGATATACACTGGGTTGCTGACCACCCATACTCCTGTAAAAAGTCAGGTGCAAAGTGGTGAAGGGAAGTGCCCTAGAGATGCACACACTCCATCACAAAGTGTCCCAAGCATACTCCTGGAACCCTTACGAGGTATATAATCAGTTGCAAAAGTCATCATTGGAAGGACAGGGAAAGCCTGAAAAATATACACTGGGTTGCTCACCACCCATACTCCTGTAAAAAGTCAGGTGCAAAATGGTGAAGGAAAATGCTGGAGCCAAGAGGTATGATCAGAGATTTGACTCCAAGATTCAAGCTCTGAGCTTTTATCCCCCCAGTTGTCTTTTTAGTTTATGTATTTAAAATAATGTGTTTAAGCAGCTAAAACAAGTGGAATGCCACTGTGCTCCGGACAGACATGAAAATTGAGGAATTCTGGTATATAGGAAAATGCTGGAGCCAAGAGGTATGATAAAAGGTGCGGCTCCAAGATTCAAGCTCTCTGCTCTCATCCCCCCAGTTGTCTTTTTAATTTATATATGAAATATAATTCGTTGAAGCAGGTCAGGCCAGTGGAATGCCACTGTGCTCCAGACAAGCTTGAGGATTGAGGAATTCTGGTTCGAAGGAAAATGCTGAAGCCAAGAGGTATGATCAGAGGTGTGGCTCCAAAATTCAAGCTCTCAGCTGTCATCCCCTCAGTTGCCTTTTTAGTTTAAATATGAAATAACGTGTTTAAGCAGCTAAAACCAGTGGAATGCCATTGTGCTCTAGTTAGGCTTGAGGATTGAGGAATTCTGATTTGAAGGAAAATGCTGGAGCCAAGAGGTATGATCAGAGATGTGACTCCAAGATTCAAGCTCTCAGCTCTCATCCCCCCAGTTGCCTTTTTAGTTCATATATGAAGAAAATGTGTTTAAGCAGCTAAAATAAGTTGAATGCCACTGTGCTCCAGATAGGCTTGAGGATTCAGGAATTCTGGTATATAGGAGAATGATTCCAATGGATTCAGGAATTCTGGTATATAGGAGAATGATTCCGAAAGTCAGGTGCAAAATGGTGAAGGAAAACGCTCTAGGAATGCACACACTCCATCACAAAATGTTCCAAGCATACTCCTGAAATCTATTTCATGCATATAATCAGTTGTAAAAGACAGCATTTAGAGGACAGGGGCAGCCTGAAAGATAAACACTGGGTTGCTCACCACTCATACCCCTGTAAAAAGTCAGGTGCAAAATGGTGAAGGAAAGTGCCCTAGAGATGCACACACTCCATCACAAAGTGTTCAAAGCATACTCATGGAACCCTTAAGAGGTATATAATCAGTTGCAAAAGACAGCATTTAGAGGACAGGGGCAGCCTGAAAGATATACACTGGGTTGCTGACCACCCATACTCCTGTAAAAAGTCAGGTGCAAAATGGTGAAGGGAAGTGCCCTAGAGATGCACACACTCCATCACAAAGTGTCCCAAGCATACTCCTGGAACCCTTAAGAGTTATAGAATCAGTTGCAAAAGATAGCATGTGGAGGACAGGGGCAACCTAAAAGATATACACTGGGTTGCTCACAACCCATACTCCTGTAAACAGTCAGGTGCAAAATGGTGAAGGAAAATGCTCTAGAAATGCACACACTCCATCACAAAGTGTTCCAAGCATACTCCTGGAACCCTTAAGAGGTATATAATCAGTTGCAAAAGACAACATTTAGAGGACAGGGGCAGCCTGAAAGATATACACTGGGTTGCTGACCACCCATACTCCTGTAAAAAGTCAGGTGCAAAATGGTGAAGGGAAGTGCCCTAGAGATGCACACACTCCATCACAAAGTGTCCCAAGCATACTCCTGGAACCCTTACGAGGTATATAATCAGTTGCAAAAGTCATCATTGGAAGGACAGGGAAAGCCTGAAAAATATACACTGGGTTGCTCACCACCCATACTCCTGTAAAAAGTCAGGTGCAAAATGGTGAAGGAAAATGCTGGAGCCAAGAGGTATGATCAGAGATTTGACTCCAAGATTCAAGCTCTGAGCTTTTATCCCCCCAGTTGTCTTTTTAGTTTATGTATGTAAAATAATGTGTTTAAGCAGCTAAAACAAGTGGAATGCCACTGTGCTCCGGACAGACATGAAAATTGAGGAATTCTGGTATATAGGAAAATGCTGGAGCCAAGAGGTATGATAAAAGGTGCGGCTCCAAGATTCAAGCTCTCTGCTCTCATCCCCCCAGTTGTCTTTTTTATTTATATATGAAATATAATTCGTTGAAGCAGGTCAGGCCAGTGGAATGCCACTGTGCTCCAGACAAGCTTGAGGATTGAGGAATTCTGGTTCGAAGGAAAATGCTGAAGCCAAGAGGTATGATCAGAGGTGTGGCTCCAAAATTCAAGCTCTCAGCTGTCATCCCCTCAGTTGCCTTTTTAGTTTAAATATGAAATAACGTGTTTAAGCAGCTAAAACAAGTGGAATGCCACTGTGCTCCAGATAGGCTTGAGGATTCAGGAATTCTGGTATATAGGAGAATGCTGGAGCCAAGAGGTATCATCAGAGGTGTGGCTCCAAGATTCAAGCTCTCAGCTCTCATCCCCCCAGTTGCCTTTTTAGTTCATATGTTAAATATAATGTGTTTAAGCAGCTAAATTAAGTGGAATGCCACTGTGCTCCAGACAAGCTTGAGGAATGAGATATTCTTTTTTGAAGGTGAATGCTGGAGCCAAGAGGTATGATCAAAGGTGCGGCTCCAAGATTCAAGCCCTCAGCTCTCATCCCCCCAGTTGTCTCTTTCATTTGTATATGAAATGGATTGGTTGTAAGCAGCTCAATTCAGTGGAATGCCATTGTGCTCTAGTTAGGCTTGAGGATTGAGGAATTCTGATTTGAAGGAAAATGCTGGAGCCAAGAGGTATGATCAGAGGTGGGGCTCCAAGATTCAAGCTCTCAGCTCTCATCCCCCCAGGTGCCTTCATAGTTTATATATAATAAAAATTGGTGTTAGGCAGCTCAGGTCATTGGAATGCCACTGTGCTCCAGACAGGCTTGAGGATTGAGGAATTTTGATTTGAAGGAAAATGCTGGAGCCAAGAGGTATGATTAGAGGTTTGGCTCCAAGATTCAAGCTCTCAGCTCTCATCCCCCCAGTTGCCTTTTTAGTTTATATATGCAATATAATGTGTTTAAGCAGCTGAAAGCAGTGGAATGCCACTGTGCTTCAGACAAGCTTGAAGATTGAGGAATTCTGTTTTGAAGGTGAATGCTGGAGCCAAGAGGTATGATCAGAGGTGGGGCTCCAAGATTCAAGCCCTCAGCTCTCATCCCCCCAGTGGCCTCTTTCATTTGTATATGAAATGAATTGGTTGCAAGCAGCTCAGGCCACTGGAATGCCACTGTGCTCTATTTAGGCTTGAGGATTGAGGAATTCTGGTTCGAAGGAAAATGCTGAAGCCAAGAGGTATGATCAGAGGTGGGGCTCCAACATTCAAGCTCTCAGCTCTCATCCCCCCAGTTGCCTTTTTAATTTATAAATGAAATATAATGTGTTTAAGCAGCTAAAACCAGTGGAATGCTACTGTGCTCCAGACACGCTTGAGGAATGAGGAATTCTGTTTTGAAGGTGAATGCTGGAGCCAAGAGGTATCGTCAGAGGTGTGGCTCCATGTTTCAAGCCCTCAGATCTCATCCCACCAGTGGCCTATTTCATTTGCCTAACAAATGAATTGTTTTTAAGCAGCTAAAACCAGTGGAACTCCAAGATTCAAGCTTTCAGCTCTCATCCTCCCAGTTGCCTTTTTATTTTATTTATGTGAAATAACGTGTTAAAGCAGCTAAAACAAGTGGAATGCCACTGTGCTCCAGACAGGCTTAAGGATTGAGGAATTCTGGTTCAAAGGAAAATGTTGGAGCCAGGAGGTATGATCAGAGGTGGGGCTCCAAGATTCAAGCTCTCAGCATTCATCCCCCCAGTTGCCTTTTTAGTTTATTTATGTAAAATAATGAGTTTAAGCGGCTAAAACCAGTGGAATGCCACTGTGCTCCAGACAGGCTTGAGGATTGAGGAATTTTGGTATGTAGGAGAATACTGGAGCCAAGAGGTATCATCAGAGGTGCGACTCCAAGATTCAAGCCCTCAGCTCTCATCCCCCCAGTAACCTCTTTCATTTGAATATTAAATGAATTGGTTGTAAGCAGCTCAAGTCAGTGGAATGCCATTGTGCTCTAGTTAGGCTTGAGGATTGAGGAATTCTGGTTCGAAGGAAAATGCTGGATCCAAGAGGTATGATCAGAGGTGTGGCTCCAAGATTCAAGCTCTCAGCTCTCATCCCCCAAGTTGCCTTTTTTATTTAAATATGAAAAAATGTGTTTAAGCAGCTAAAACAAGTGGAATGCCACTGTGCTCCAGATAGGCTTGAGGATTCAGGAATTCTGGTATATAGAAGAATGCTGGAGCCAAGAGGTATGATCAGAGGTGCGGCTCCAAGATTCAAGCCCTCAGCTCTCATCCTTCCAGTGGCCTCTTTCATTTGTATATGAAATGGATTGGTTGTAAGCATCTCAGGTCAGTGGAATTCCACTGTGTTTTAGTTAGGCTTGAAGATTGAGGAATTCTGGTTCGAAGGAAAATGCTGGAGCCAAGAGGTATGATCAGAGGTGGGGCTCCAAGATTCAAGCTCTCAGCTCTCATCCCTCCAGTGGCCTATTTCATTTGCCTAACAAATGAATTGTTTTTAAGCAGCTAAAACCAGTGGAACTCCAAGATTCAAGCTCTCAGCTCTCATCCCCCCAGTTGCCTTTTTATTTTATTTATGTGAAATAACGTGTTTAAGCAGCTAAAACAAGTGGAATGCCACTGTGCTCCAGATAGGCTTGAGGATTCAGGAATTCTGGTATATAGGAGAATGATTCCAATGGATTCAGGATTTCTGGTATATAGGAGAATGATTCCAAAAGTCAGGTGCAAAATGGTGAAGGAAAACGCTCTAGGAATGCACACACTCCATCACAAAGTGTTCCAAGCATACTCCTGAAATCTATTTCATGCATATAATCAGTTGTAAAAGACAGCATTTAGAGGACAGGGGCAGCCTGAAAGATAAACACTGGGTTGCTCACCACTCATACCCCTGTAAAAAGTCAGGTGCAAAATGGTGAAGGAAAGTGCCCTAGAGATGCACACACTCCATCACAAAGTGTTCCAAGCATACTCATGGAACCCTTAAGAGTTATAGAATCAGTTGCAAAAGACAGCATTTAGAGGAAAGGGGCAGCCTGAAAGATATGCACTGGGTTGCTGACCACCCATACTCCTGTAAAAAGTCAGGTGCAAAATGGTGAAGGGAAGTGCCCTAGAGATGCACACACTCCATCACAAAGTGTCCCAAGCATGCTCCTGGAACCCTTACGAGGTATATAATCAGTTGCAAAAGTCATCATGTGAAGGACAGGGAAAGCCTGAAAGATATACACTGGGTTGCTCACCACCCATACTCCTGTAAAAAGTCAGGTGCAAAATGGTGAAGGAAAATGCTGGAGCCATGAGGTATGATCAGAGATGTGACTCCAAGATTCAAGCTCTGAGCTTTTATCCCCCCAGTTGTCTTTTTAGTTTATGTATGTAAAATAATGTGTTTAAGCAGCTAAAACAAGTGGAATGCCACTGTGCTCCGGACAGACATGAAAATTGAGGAATTCTGGTATATAGGAAAATGCTGGAGCCAAGAGGTATGATAAAAGGTGCGGCTCCAAGATTCAAGCTCTCTGCTCTCATACCCCCAGTTGTCTTTTTAATTTATATATGAAATATAATTCGTTGAAGCAGGTCAGGCCAGTGGAATGCCACTGTGCTCCAGACAAGCTTGAGGATTGAGGAATTCTGGTTCGAAGGAAAATGCTGAAGCCAAGAGGTATGATCAGAGGTGTGGCTCCAAAATTCAAGCTCTCAGCTGTCATCCCCTCAGTTGCCTTTTTAGTTTAAATATGAAATAACGTGTTTAAGCAGCTAAAACCAGTGGAATGCCATTGTGCTCTAGTTAGGCTTGAGGATTGAGGAATTCTGATTTGAAGGAAAATGCTGGAGCCAAGAGGTATGATCAGAGATGTGACTCCAAGATTCAAGCTCTCAGCTCTCATCCCCCCAGTTGCCTTTTTAGTTCATATATGAAGAAAATGTGTTTAAGCAGCTAAAATAAGTTGAATGCCACTGTGCTCCAGATAGGCTTGAGGATTCAGGAATTCTGGTATATAGGAGAATGATTCCAATGGATTCAGGAATTCTGGTATATAGGAGAATGATTCCGAAAGTCAGGTGCAAAATGGTGAAGGAAAACGCTCTAGGAATGCACACACTCCATCACAAAATGTTCCAAGCATACTCCTGAAATCTATTTCATGCATATAATCAGTTGTAAAAGACAGCATTTAGAGGACAGGGGCAGCCTGAAAGATAAACACTGGGTTGCTCACCACTCATACCCCTGTAAAAAGTCAGGTGCAAAATGGTGAAGGAAAGTGCCCTAGAGATGCACACACTCCATCACAAAGTGTTCAAAGCATACTCATGGAACCCTTAAGAGGTATATAATCAGTTGCAAAAGACAGCATTTAGAGGACAGGGGCAGCCTGAAAGATATACACTGGGTTGCTGACCACCCATACTCCTGTAAAAAGTCAGGTGCAAAATGGTGAAGGGAAGTGCCCTAGAGATGCACACACTCCATCACAAAGTGTTCCAAGCATACTCCTGGAACCCTTAAGAGTTATAGAATCAGTTGCAAAAGATAGCATGTGGAGGACAGGGGCAACCTAAAAGATATACACTGGGTTGCTCACAACCCATACTCCTGTAAACAGTCAGGTGCAAAATGGTGAAGGAAAATGCTCTAGAAATGCACACACTCCATCACAAAGTGTTCCAAGCATACTCCTGGAACCCTTAAGAGGTATATAATCAGTTGCAAAAGACAGCATTTAGAGGACAGGGGCAGCCTGAAAGATATACACTGGGTTGCTGACCACCCATACTCCTGTAAAAAGTCAGGTGCAAAATGGTGAAGGGAAGTGCCCTAGAGATGCACACACTCCATCACAAAGTGTCCCAAGCATACTCCTGGAACCCTTACGAGGTATATAATCAGTTGCAAAAGTCATCATTGGAAGGACAGGGAAAGCCTGAAAAATATACACTGGGTTGCTCACCACCCATACTCCTGTAAAAAGTCAGGTGCAAAATGGTGAAGGAAAATGCTGGAGCCAAGAGGTATGATCAGAGATTTGACTCCAAGATTCAAGCTCTGAGCTTTTATCCCCCCAGTTGTCTTTTTAGTTTATGTATGTAAAATAATGTGTTTAAGCAGCTAAAACAAGTGGAATGCCACTGTGCTCCGGACAGACATGAAAATTGAGGAATTCTGGTATATAGGAAAATGCTGGAGCCAAGAGGTATGATAAAAGGTGCGGCTCCAAGATTCAAGCTCTCTGCTCTCATCCCCCCAGTTGTCTTTTTAATTTATATATGAAATATAATTCGTTGAAGCAGGTCAGGCCAGTGGAATGCCACTGTGCTCCAGACAAGCTTGAGGATTGAGGAATTCTGGTTCGAAGGAAAATGCTGAAGCCAAGAGGTATGATCAGAGGTGTGGCTCCAAAATTCAAGCTCTCAGCTGTCATCCCCTCAGTTGCCTTTTTAGTTTAAATATGAAATAACGTGTTTAAGCAGCTAAAACAAGTGGAATGCCACTGTGCTCCAGATAGGCTTGAGGATTCAGGAATTCTGGTATATAGGAGAATGCTGGAGCCAAGAGGTATCATCAGAGGTGTGGCTCCAAGATTCAAGCTCTCAGCTCTCATCCCCCCAGTTGCCTTTTTAGTTCATATGTTAAATATAATGTGTTTAAGCAGCTAAATTAAGTGGAATGCCACTGTGCTCCAGACAAGCTTGAGGAATGAGATATTCTTTTTTGAAGGTGAATGCTGGAGCCAAGAGGTATGATCAAAGGTGCGGCTCCAAGATTCAAGCCCTCAGCTCTCATCCCCCCAGTTGTCTCTTTCATTTGTATATGAAATGGATTGGTTGTAAGCAGCTCAATTCAGTGGAATGCCATTGTGCTCTAGTTAGGCTTGAGGATTGAGGAATTCTGATTTGAAGGAAAATGCTGGAGCCAAGAGGTATGATCAGAGATGTGACTCCAAGATTCAAGCTCTCAGCTCTCATCCCCCCAGTTGCCTTTTTAGTTCATATATGAAGAAAATTTGTCTAAGCAGCTAAAATAAGTTGAATGCCACTGTGCTCCAGATAGGCTTGAGGATTCAGGAATTCTGGTATATAGGAGAATGATTCCAATGGATTCAGGAATTCTGGTATATAGGAGAATGATTCCGAAAGTCAGGTGCAAAATGGTGAAGGAAAACGCTCTAGGAATGCACACACTCCATCACAAAATGTTCCAAGCATACTCCTGAAATCTATTTCATGCATATAATCAGTTGTAAAAGACAGCATTTAGAGGACAGGGGCAGCCTGAAAGATAAACACTGGGTTGCTCACCACTCATACCCCTGTAAAAAGTCAGGTGCAAAATGGTGAAGGAAAGTGCCCTAGAGATGCACACACTCCATCACAAAGTGTTCCAAGCATACTCATGGAACCCTTAAGAGGTATATAATCATTTGCAAAAGACAGCATTTAGAGGACAGGGGCAGCCTGAAAGATATACACTGGGTTGCTGACCACCCATACTCCTGTACAAAGTCAGGTGCAAAATGGTAAAGGGAAGTGCCCTAGAGATGCACACACTCCATCACAAAGTGTTCCAAGCATACTCCTGGAACCCTTAAGAAGTATATAATCAGTTGCAAAAGACAGCATGTGGATGACAGGGGCATCCCGAAAGATATACACTGGGTTGCTCACAACCCATCCTCCTGTAAACAGTCAGGTGCAAAATGGTGAAGGAAATGCTCTAGAAATGCACACACTCCATCACAAAGTGTTCCAAGCATACTCCTGGAATCTATTTCATGCATATAATCAGCTGCAAAAGACAGCATGTGGAGTACAGGGACAGCCTGAAAGATATATACTGGGTTGCTCACCACCCATACCCCTGTAAAAAGTCAGGTGCAAAATGGTGATGGAAAGTGCCCTAGAGATGCACACACTCCATCACAAAGTGTTCCAAGCAAACTCCTGGAACCCTTACGATGTATATAATTAGTTGCAAAAGACAGCATGTGAAGGACAGGGACAGCCTGAAAGATATACACTGGGTTGCTCACAACCCATACTCCTGTAAACATTCAGGTGCAAAATGGTGAAGGAAAGTACCCTAGAGATGCACACACTCCATCACAAAGTGTTCCAAGCATACTCCTGGAATCTATTTCATGCATATAATCAGCTGCAAAAGACAGCATGTGGAGTACAGGGACAGCCTGAAAGATATATACTGGGTTGCTCACCACCCATACCCCTGTAAAAAGTCAGGTGCAAAATGGTGATGGAAAGTGCCCTAGAGATGCACACACTCCATCACAAAGTGTTCCAAGCAAACTCCTGGAACCCTTACGATGTATATAATTAGTTGCAAAAGACAGCATGTGAAGGACAGGGACAGCCTGAAAGATATACACTGGGTTGCTCACAACCCATACTCCTGTAAACATTCAGGTGCAAAATGGTGAAGGAAAGTACCCTAGAGATGCACACACTCCATCACAAAGTGTTCCAAGCATACTCCTGGAATCTATTTCATGCAAATAATCAGTTGCAAAAGACAGAATGTAGATGACAGGGGCAGCCTGAAAGATATACACTGGGTTGCTCACCACCAATACTCCTGTAAAAAGTCAGGTGCAAAATGGTGAAGGAAAGTGCCCTAGAGATGCAAACACTCCATCACAAAGTGTTCCAAGCATACTCCTGGAACCCTTAAGAGTTATAGAATCAGTTGCAAAAGATAGCATGTGGAGGACAGGGGCAACCTGAAAGATATACACTGGGTTGCTCACAACCCATACTCCTGTAAACAGTCAGGTTCAAAATGGTGAAGGGAAGTGCCCTAGAGATGCACACACTCCATCACAAAGTGTACCAAGCATACTCCTGGAACCCTTACGAGGTATATAATCAGTTGCAAAAGTCATCATTTGAAGGACAGGGAAAGCCTGAAAGATATACACTGGGTTGCTCACCACCCATACTCCTGTAAAAAGTCAGGTGCAAAATGGTGAAGGAAAATGCTGGAGCCAAGAGGTATGATCAGAGATGTGACTCCAAGATTCAAGCTCTGAGCTTTTATCCCCCCAGTTGTCTTTTTAGTTTATTTATGTAAAATAATGTGTTTAAGCAGCTAAAACAAGTGGAATGCCACTGTGCTCCAGACAGACATGAAAAATTGAGAATTCTGGTATATAGGATAATGTTGGAGCCAAGAGGTATCATCAGAGGTGCGGCACCAAATTCAAGCCCTGATCTCTCATCCCCCCAGTGGCCTCTTTCATTTGTATATGCAATGAATTGGTTGTAAGCAGCTAAGGTCAGTGGAATGCCACTGTGCTCCAGACAGGCTTGAGGATTGAGGAATTCTGATTTGAAGGAAAATGTTAGAGCCAAGAGGTATCATCAGAGGTGCGGCTCCAAGATTCAAGCCCTCATCTCTCATCCCCCCAGTGGCCTCTTTCATTTGAATATGAAATGAATTGGTTGCAAGCAGCTCAAGTCAGTGGAATGCCATTGTGCTCTAGTTAGGCTTGAGGATTGAGGAATTCTGATTTGAAGGAAAATGTTGGAGCCAAGAGGTATGATTAGAGGTTTGGCTCCAAGATTCAAGCTCTCAGCTCTCATCCCCCCAGTTGCCTTTTTAGTTTACATATGAAAAAAATGTGTTTAAGCAGCTAAAACAAGTGGAATGCCACTGTGCTCCAGATAGGCTTGAGGATTCAGGAAATCTGGTATATAGGAGAATGCTGGAGCCAAGAGGTATCGTCAGAGGTGTGGCTCCATGTTTCAAGCCCTCAGATCTCATCCCACCAGTGGCCTATTTCATTTGCCTAACAAATGAATTGTTTTTAAGTAGCTAAAACCAGTGGAACTCCAAGATTCAAGCTCTAAGCTCTCATCCCCCCAGTTGCCTTTTTATTTTATTTATGTGAAATAACGTGTTTAAGCAGCTAAAACAAGTGGAATGCCACTGTGCTCCAGACAGGCTTAAGGATTGAGGAATTCTGGTTCGAAGGAAAATGTTGGAGCCAGGAGGTATGATCAGAGGTGGGGCTCCAAGATTCAAGCTCTCAGTTTTTTATCCCCCCAGTTGCCTTTTTAGTTTATTTATGTAAAATAATGAGTTTAAGCGGCTAAAACCAGTGGAATGCCACTGTGCTCCAGACAGGCTTGAGGATTGAGGAATTTTGGTATGTAGGAGAATACTGGAGCCAAGAGGTATCATCAGAGGTGCGGCTCCAAGATTCAAGCCCTCAGCTCTCATCCCCCCAGTAACCTCTTTCATTTGAATATGAAATGAATTGGTTGTAAGCAGCTCAAGTCAGTGGAATGCCATTGTGCTCTAGTTAGGCTTGAGGATTGAGGAATTCTGGTTCGAAGGAAAATGCTGGAGCCAAGAGGTATGATCAGAGGTGTGGCTCCAAGATTCAAGCTCTCAGCTCTCATCCCCCAAGTTGCCTTTTGTATTTAAATATGAAAAAATGTGTTTAAGCAGCTAAAACAAGTGGAATACCACTGTGCTCCAGATAGGTTTGAGGATTCAGGAATTCTGGTATATAGGAGAATGCTGGAGCCAAGAGGTATGATCAGAGGTGCGGCTCCAAGATTCAAGCCCTCAGCTCTCATCCCCCCAGTAACCTCTTTCATTTGAATATGAAATGGATTGGTTGTAAGCAGCTCAGGTCAGTGGAATTCCACTGTGCTTTAGTTAGGCTTGAATATTGAGGAATTCTGGTTCGAAGGAAAATGCTGGAGCCAAGAGGTATGATCAGAGGTGGGGCTCCAAGATTCAAGCTCTCAGCATTCATCCCCCCAGTTGCCTTTTTAGTTTATTTATGTAAAATAATGAGTTTAAGCGGCTAAAACCAGTGGAATGCCACTGTGCTCCAGACAGGCTTGAGGATTGAGGAATTTTGGTATGTAGGAGAATACTGGAGCCAAGAGGTATCATCAGAGGTGCGGCTCCAAGATTCAAGCCCTCAGCTCTCATCCCCCCAGTAACCTCTTTTATTTGAATATTAAATGAATTGGTTGTAAGCAGCTCAAGTCAGTGGAATGCCATTGTGCTCTAGTTAGGCTTGAGGATTGAGGAATTCTGGTTCGAAGGAAAATGCTGGATCCAAGAGGTATGATCAGAGGTGTGGCTCCAAGATTCAAGCTCTCAGCTTTCATCCCCCAAGTTGCCTTTTTTATTTAAATATGAAAAAATGTGTTTAAGCAGCTAAAACAAGTGGAATGCCACTGTGCTCCAGATAGGCTTGAGGATTCAGGAATTCTGGTATATAGGAGAATGCTGGAGCCAAGAGGTATGATCAGAGGTGCGGCTCCAAGATTCAAGCCCTCAGCTCTCATCCTTCCAGTGGCCTCTTTCATTTGTATATGAAATGGATTGGTTGTAAGCATCTCAGGTCAGTGGAATTCCACTGTGTTTTAGTAAGGCTTGAAGATTGAGGAATTCTGGTTCGAAGGAAAATGCTGGAGCCACGAGGTATGATCAGAGGTGGGGCTCCAAGATTCAAGCTCTCAGCTCTCATCCCCCCAGTTGCCTTCATAGTTTATATATGAAATATAATGTGTTTAAGCAGCTAAAACAAGTGGAATGCCAATGTGCTCCAGACAAGCTTGAGGAATGAGGAATTCTGTTTTGAAGGTGAATGCTGGAGCCAAGAGGTATGATCAGAGGTGCGGCTCCAAGATTCAAGCCCTCAGCTCTCATCCCTCCAGTGGCCTATTTCATTTGCCTAACAAATGAATTGTTTTTAAGCAGCTAAAACCAGTGGAACTCCAAGATTCAAGCTCTCAGCTCTCATCCCCCCAGTTGCCTTTTTATTTTATTTATGTGAAATAACGTGTTTAAGCAGCTAAAACAAGTGGAATGCCACTGTGCTCCAGATAGGCTTGAGGATTCAGGAATTCTGGTATATAGGAGAATGATTCCAATGGATTCAGGATTTCTGGTATATAGGAGAATGATTCCAAAAGTCAGGTGCAAAATGGTGAAGGAAAACGCTCTAGGAATGCACACACTCCATCACAAAGTGTTCCAAGCATACTCCTGAAATCTATTTCATGCATATAATCAGTTGTAAAAGACAGCATTTAGAGGACAGGGGCAGCCTGAAAGATAAACACTGGGTTGCTCACCACTCATACCCCTGTAAAAAGTCAGGTGCAAAATGGTTTAGGAAAGTGCCCTAGAGATGCACACACTCCATCACAAAGTGTTCCAAGCATACTCATGGAACCCTTAAGAGGTATATAATCAGTTGCAAAAGACAGCATTTAGAGGACAGGGGCAGCCTGAAAGATATACACTGGGTTGCTGACCACCCATACTCCTGTACAAAGTCAGGTGCAAAATGGTAAAGGGAAGTGCCCTAGAGATGCACACACTCCATCACAAAGTGTTCCAAGCATACTCCTGGAACCCTTAAGAAGTATATAATCAGTTGCAAAAGACAGCATGTGGATGACAGGGGCATCCCGAAAGATATACACTGGGTTGCTCACAACCCATCCTCCTGTAAACAGTCAGGTGCAAAATGGTGAAGGAAATGCTCTAGAAATGCACACACTCCATCACAAAGTGTTCCAAGCATACTCCTGGAATCTATTTCATGCATATAATCAGCTGCAAAAGACAGCATGTGGAGTACAGGGACAGCCTGAAAGATATATACTGGGTTGCTCACCACCCATACCCCTGTAAAAAGTCAGGTGCAAAATGGTGATGGAAAGTGCCCTAGAGATGCACACACTCCATCACAAAGTGTTCCAAGCAAACTCCTGGAACCCTTACGATGTATATAATTAGTTGCAAAAGACAGCATGTGAAGGACAGGGACAGCCTGAAAGATATACACTGGGTTGCTCACAACCCATACTCCTGTAAACATTCAGGTGCAAAATGGTGAAGGAAAGTACCCTAGAGATGCACACACTCCATCACAAAGTGTTCCAAGCATACTCCTGGAATCTATTTCATGCAAATAATCATCTGCAAAAGACAGCATGTGGAGTACAGGGACAGCCTGAAAGATATATACTGGGTTGCTCACCACCCATACCCCTGTAAAAAGTCAGGTGCAAAATGGTCATGGAAAGTGCCCTAGAGATGCACACACTCCATCACAAAGTGTTCCAAGCAAACTCCTGGAACCCTTACGATGTATATAATTAGTTGCAAAAGACAGCATGTGAAGGACAGGGACAGCCTGAAAGATATACACTGGGTTGCTCACAACCCATACTCCTGTAAACATTCAGGTGCAAAATGGTGAAGGAAAGTACCCTAGAGATGCACACACTCCATCACAAAGTGTTCCAAGCATACTCCTGGAATCTATTTCATGCAAATAATCAGTTGCAAAAGACAGAATGTAGATGACAGGGGCAGCCTGAAAGATATACACTGGGTTGCTCACCACCAATACTCCTGTAAAAAGTCAGGTGCAAAATGGTGAAGGAAAGTGCCCTAGAGATGCAAACACTCCATCACAAAGTGTTCCAAGCATACTCCTGGAACCCTTAAGAGTTATAGAATCAGTTGCAAAAGATAGCATGTGGAGGACAGGGGCAACCTGAAAGATATACACTGGGTTGCTCACAACCCATACTCCTGTAAACAGTCAGGTGCAAAATGGTGAAGGGAAGTGCCCTAGAGATGCACACACTCCATCACAAAGTGTACCAAGCATACTCCTGGAACCCTTACGAGGTATATAATCAGTTGCAAAAGTCATCATTTGAAGGACAGGGAAAGCCTGAAAGATATACACTGGGTTGCTCACCACCCATACTCCTGTAAAAAGTCAGGTGCAAAATGGTGAAGGAAAATGCTGGAGCCAAGAGGTATGATCAGAGATGTGACTCCAAGATTCAAGCTCTGAGCTTTTATCCCCCCAGTTGTCTTTTTAGTTTATGTATGTAAAATAATGTGTTTAAGCAGCTAAAACAAGTGGAATGCCACTGTGCTCCAGACAGGCTTAAGGATCGAGGAATTCTGGTTCGAAGGAAAATGTTGGAGCCAGGAGGTATGATCAGAGGTGGGGCTCCAAGATTCAAGCTCTCAGCTCTCATCCCCCCAGTTGCCTTTTTAGTTTATATATGCAATATAATGTGTTTAAGCAGCTAAAAGCAGTGGAATGCCACTGTGCTTCAGACAAGCTTGAAGATTGAGGAATTCTGTTTTGAAGGTGAATGCTGGAGCCAAGAGGTATGATCAGAGGTGGGGCTCCAAGATTCAAGCCCTCAGCTCTCATCCCCCCAGTGGCTTCTTTCATTTGTATATGAAATGAATTGGTTTTAGGCAGCTCAGGTCAGTGGAATGCCACTGTGCTTTAGACAAGCTTGAGGAATGAGATATTCTGTTTTGAAGGTGAATGCTGGAGCCAAGAGGTATGATCAAAGGTGCGGCTCCAAGATTCAAGCCCTCAGCTCTCATCCCCCCAGTTGCCTCTTTCATTTGTATATGAAATGGATTGGTTGTAAGCAGCTCAATTCAGTGGAATGCCATTGTGCTCCAGACAAGCTTGAGGATTGAGGAATTCTGGTTCGAAGGAAAATGCTGGAGCCAAGAGGTATGATCAGAGATGTGACTCCAAGATTCAAGCTCTCAGCTCTCATCCCCCCAGTTGCCTTTTTAGTTCATATATGAAGAAAATGTGTTTAAGCAGCTAAAATAAGTTGAATGCCACTGTGCTCCAGATAGGCTTGAGGATTCAGGAATTCTGGTATATAGGAGAATGATTCCAATGGATTCAGGAAATCTGGTATATAGGAGAATGATTCCAAAAGTCAGGTGCAAAATGGTGAAGGAAAACGCTCTAGGAATGCACACACTCCATCACAAAGTGTTCCAAGCATACTCCTGAAATCTATTTCATGCATATAATCAGTTGTAAAAGACAGCATTTAGAGGACAGGGGCAGCCTGAAAGATAAACACTGGGTTGCTCACCACTCATACCCCTGTAAAAAGTCAGGTGCAAAATGGTGAAGGAAAGTGCCCTAGAGATGCACACACTCCATCACAAAGTGTTCCAAGCATACTCATGGAACCCTTAAGAGTTATAGAATCAGTTGCAAAAGACAGCATTTAGAGGAAAGGGGCAGCCTGAAAGATATGCACTGGGTTGCTGACCACCCATACTCCTGTAAAATGTCAGGTGCAAAATGGTGAAGGGAAGTGCCCTAGAGATGCACACACTCCATCACAAAGTGTCCCAAGCATACTCCTGGAACCCTTACGAGGTATATAATCAGTTGCAAAAGTCATCATGTGAAGGACAGGGAAAGCCTGAAAGATATACACTGGGTTGCTCACCACCCATACTCCTGTAAAAAGTCAGGTGCAAAATGGTGAAGGAAAATGCTGGAGCCAAGAGGTATGATCAGAGATGTGACTCCAAGATTCAAGCTCTGAGCTTTTATCCCCCCAGTTGTCTTTTTAGTTTATGTATGTAAAATAATGTGTTTAAGCAGCTAAAACAAGTGGAATGCCACTGTGCTCCAGACAGGCTTAAGGATCGAGGAATTCTGGTTCGAAGGAAAATGTTGGAGCCAGGAGGTATGATCAGAGGTGGGGCTCCAAGATTCAAGCTCTCAGCTCTCATCCCCCCAGTTGCCTTTTTAGTTTATATATGCAATATAATGTGTTTAAGCAGCTAAAAGCAGTGGAATGCCACTGTGCTTCAGACAAGCTTGAAGATTGAGGAATTCTGTTTTGAAGGTGAATGCTGGAGCCAAGAGGTATGATCAGAGGTGGGGCTCCAAGATTCAAGCCCTCAGCTCTCATCCCCCCAGTGGCTTCTTTCATTTGTATATGAAATGAATTGGTTTTAGGCAGCTCAGGTCAGTGGAATGCCACTGTGCTTTAGACAAGCTTGAGGAATGAGATATTCTGTTTTGAAGGTGAATGCTGGAGCCAAGAGGTATGATCAAAGGTGCGGCTCCAAGATTCAAGCCCTCAGCTCTCATCCCCCCAGTTGCCTCTTTCATTTGTATATGAAATGGATTGGTTGTAAGCAGCTCAATTCAGTGGAATGCCATTGTGCTCCAGACAAGCTTGAGGATTGAGGAATTCTGGTTCGAAGGAAAATGCTGGAGCCAAGAGGTATGATCAGAGATGTGACTCCAAGATTCAAGCTCTCAGCTAATGTGTTTAAGCAGCTAAAATAAGTTGAATGCCACTGTGCTCCAGATAGGCTTGAGGATTCAGGAATTCTGGTATATAGGAGAATGATTCCAATGGATTCAGGATATCTGGTATATAGGAGAATGATTCCAAAAGTCAGGTGCAAAATGGTGAAGGAAAACGCTCTAGGAATGCACACACTCCATCACAAAGTGTTCCAAGCATACTCCTGAAATCTATTTCATGCATATAATCAGTTGTAAAAGACAGCATTTAGAGGACAGGGGCAGCCTGAAAGATAAACACTGGGTTGCTCACCACTCATACCCCTGTAAAAAGTCAGGTGCAAAATGGTGAAGGAAAGTGCCCTAGAGATGCACACACTCCATCACAAAGTGTTCCAAGCATACTCATGGAACCCTTAAGAGTTATAGAATCAGTTGCAAAAGACAGCATTTAGAGGAAAGGGGCAGCCTGAAAGATATGCACTGGGTTGCTGACCACCCATACTCCTGTAAAAAGTCAGGTGCAAAATGGTGAAGGGAAGTGCCCTAGAGATGCACACACTCCATCACAAAGTGTCCCAAGCATACTCCTGGAACCCTTACGAGGTATATAATCAGTTGCAAAAGTCATCATGTGAAGGACAGGGAAAGCCTGAAAGATATACACTGGGTTGCTCACCACCCATACTCCTGTAAAAAGTCAGGTGCAAAATGGTGAAGGAAAATGCTGGAGCCAAGAGGTATGATCAGAGATGTGACTCCAAGATTCAAGCTCTGAGCTTTTATCCCCCCAGTTGTCTTTTTAGTTTATGTATGTAAAATAATGTGTTTAAGCAGCTAAAACAAGTGGAATGCCACTGTGCTCCAGACAGGCTTAAGGATCGAGGAATTCTGGTTCGAAGGAAAATGTTGGAGCCAGGAGGTATGATCAGAGGTGGGGCTCCAAGATTCAAGCTCTCAGCTCTCATCCCCCCAGTTGCCTTTTTAGTTTATATATGCAATATAATGTGTTTAAGCAGCTAAAAGCAGTGGAATGCCACTGTGCTTCAGACAAGCTTGAAGATTGAGGAATTCTGTTTTGAAGATGAATGCTGGAGCCAAGAGGTATGATCAGAGGTGGGGCTCCAAGATTCAAGCCCTCAGCTCTCATCCCCCCAGTGGCTTCTTTCATTTGTATATGAAATGAATTAGTTTTAGGCAGCTCAGGTCAGTGGAATGCCACTGTGCTTTAGACAAGCTTGAGGAATGAGATATTCTGTTTTGAAGGTGAATGCTGGAGCCAAGAGGTATGATCAAAGGTGCGGCTCCAAGATTCAAGCCCTCAGCTCTCATCCCCCCAGTTGCCTCTTTCATTTGTATATGAAATGGATTGGTTGTAAGCAGCTCAATTCAGTGGAATGCCATTGTGCTCCAGACAAGCTTGAGGATTGAGGAATTCTGGTTCGAAGGAAAATGCTGGAGCCAAGAGGTATGATCAGAGATGTGACTCCAAGATTCAAGCTCTCAGCTCTCATCCCCCCAGTTGCCTTTTTAGTTCATATATGAAGAAAATGTGTTTAAGCAGCTAAAATAAGTTGAATGCCACTGTGCTCCAGATAGGCTTGAGGATTCAGGAATTCTGGTATATAGGAGAATGATTCCAATGGATTCAGGATATCTGGTATATAGGAGAATGATTCCAAAAGTCAGGTGCAAAATGGTGAAGGAAAACGCTCTAGGAATGCACACACTCCATCACAAAGTGTTCCAAGCATACTCCTGAAATCTATTTCATGCATATAATCAGTTGTAAAAGACAGCATTTAGAGGACAGGGGCAGCCTGAAAGATAAACACTGGGTTGCTCACCACTCATACCCCTGTAAAAAGTCAGGTGCAAAATGGTGAAGGAAAGTGCCCTAGAGATGCACACACTCCATCACAAAGTGTTCCAAGCATACTCATGGAACCCTTAAGAGTTATAGAATCAGTTGCAAAAGACAGCATTTAGAGGAAAGGGGCAGCCTGAAAGATTTGCACTGGGTTGCTGACCACCCATACTCCTGTAAAAAGTCAGGTGCAAAATGGTGAAGGGAAGTGCCCTAGAGATGCACACACTCCATCACAAAGTGTCCCAAGCATACTCCTGGAACCCTTACGAGGTATATAATCAGTTGCAAAAGTCATCATGTGAAGGACAGGGAAAGCCTGAAAGATATACACTGGGTTGCTCACCACCCATACTCCTGTAAAAAGTCAGGTGCAAAATGGTGAAGGAAAATGCTGGAGCCAAGAGGTATGATCAGAGATGTGACTCCAAGATTCAAGCTCTGAGCTTTTATCCCCCCAGTTGTCTTTTTAGTTTATGTATGTAAAATAATGTGTTTAAGCAGCTAAAACAAGTGGAATGCCACTGTGCTCCAGACAGGCTTAAGGATCGAGGAATTCTGGTTCGAAGGAAAATGTTGGAGCCAGGAGGTATGATCAGAGGTGGGGCTCCAAGATTCAAGCTCTCAGCTCTCATCCCCCCAGTTGCCTTTTTAGTTTATATATGCAATATAATGTGTTTAAGCAGCTAAAAGCAGTGGAATGCCACTGTGCTTCAGACAAGCTTGAAGATTGAGGAATTCTGTTTTGAAGATGAATGCTGGAGCCAAGAGGTATGATCAGAGGTGGGGCTCCAAGATTCAAGCCCTCAGCTCTCATCCCCCCAGTGGCTTCTTTCATTTGTATATGAAATGAATTAGTTTTAGGCAGCTCAGGTCAGTGGAATGCCACTGTGCTTTAGACAAGCTTGAGGAATGAGATATTCTGTTTTGAAGGTGAATGCTGGAGCCAAGAGGTATGATCAAAGGTGCGGCTCCAAGATTCAAGCCCTCAGCTCTCATCCCCCCAGTTGCCTCTTTCATTTGTATATGAAATGGATTGGTTGTAAGCAGCTCAATTCAGTGGAATGCCATTGTGATCTAGTTAGGCTTGAGGATTGAGGAATTCTGATTTGAAGGAAAATGCTGGAGCCAAGAGGTATGATCAGAGATGTGACTCCAAGATTCAAGCTCTCAGCTCTCATCCCCCCAGTTGCCTTTTTAGTTCATATATGAAGAAAATGTGTTTAAGCAGCTAAAATAAGTTGAATGCCACTGTGCTCCAGATAGGCTTGAGGATTCAGGAATTCTGGTATATAGGAGAATGATTCCAATGGATTCAGGAATTCTGGTATATAGGAGAATGATTCCAAAAGTCAGGTGCAAAATGGTGAAAGAAAACGCTCTAGGAATGCACACACTCCATCACAAAGTGTTCCAAGCATACTCCTGAAATCTATTTCATGCATATAATCAGTTGTAAAAGACAGCATTTAGAGGACAGGGGCAGCCTGAAAGATAAACACTGGGTTGCTCACCACTCATACCCCTGTAAAAAGTCAGGTGCAAAATGGTGAAGGAAAGTGCCCTAGAGATGCACACACTCCATCACAAAGTGTTCCAAGCATACTCATGGAACCCTTAAGAGGTATATAATCAGTTGCAAAAGACAGCATTTAGAGGACAGGGGCAGCCTGAAAGATATACACTGGGTTGCTGGCCAACCATACTCCTGTAAAAAGTCAGGTGCAAAATGGTGAAGGGAAGTGCCCTAGAGATGCACACACTCCATCACAAAGTGTTCCAAGCATACTCCTGGAACCCTTAAGAGTTATAGAATCAGTTGCAAAAGATAGCATGTGGAGGACAGGGGCAACCTAAAAGATATACACTGGGTTGCTCACAACCCATACTCCTGTAAACAGTCAGGTGCAAAATGGTGAAGGAAAGTGCCCTAGAGATGCACACACTCCATCACAAAGTGTTCCAAGCATACTCCTGGAACCCTTAAGAGGTATATAATCAGTTGCAAAAGACAGCATTTAGAGGACAGGGGCAGCCTGAAAGATATACACTGGGTTGCTGACCACCCATACTCCTGTAAAAAGTCAGGTGCAAAATGGTGAAGGGAAGTGCCCTAGAGATGCACACACTCCATCACAAAGTGTCCCAAGCATACTCCTGGAACCCTTACGAGGTATATAATCAGTTGCAAAAGTCATCATGTGAAGGACAGGGAAAGCCTGAAAGATATACACTGGGTTGCTCACCACCCATACTCCTGTAAAAAGTCAGGTGCAAAATGGTGAAGGAAAATGCTGGAGCCAAGAGGTATGATCAGAGATGTGACTCCAAGATTCAAGCTCTGAGCTTTTATCCCCCCAGTTGTCTTTTTAGTTTATGTATGTAAAATAATGTGTTTAAGCAGCTAAAACAAGTGGAATGCCACTGTGCTCCAGACAGACATGAAAATTGAGGATTTCTGGTATATAGGAAAATGCTGGAGCCAAGAGGTATGATAAAAGGTGCGGCTCCAAGATTCAAGCTCTCAGCTCTCATCCCCCCAGTTGTCTTTTTAATTTATATATGAAATATAATTCGTTGAAGCAGGTCAGGCCAGTGGAATGCCACTGTGCTCCAGACAAGCTTGAGGATTGAGGAATTCTGGTTCGAAGGAAAATGCTGAAGCCAAGAGGTATGATCAGAGGTGTGGCTCCAAAATTCAAGCTCTCAGCTGTCATCCCCTCAGTTGCCTTTTTAGTTTAAATATGAAATAACGTGTTTAAGCAGCTAAAACAAGTGGAATGCCACTGTGCTCCAGATAGGCTTGAGGATTCAGGAATTCTGGTATATAGGAGAATGCTGGAGCCAAGAGGTATCATCAGAGGTGTGGCTCCAAGATTCAAGCTCTCAGCTCTCATCCCCCCAGTTGCCTTTTTAGTTCATATGTTAAATATTATGTGTTTAAGCAGCTAAATTAAGTGGAATGCCACTGTGCTCCAGACAAGCTTGAGGAATGAGATATTCTGTTTTGAAGGTGAATGCTGGAGCCAAGAGGTATGATCAAAGGTGCGGCTCCAAGATTCAAGCCCTCAGCTCTCATCCCCCCAGTTGCCTCTTTCATTTGTATATGAAATGGATTGGTTGTAAGCAGCTCAATTCAGTGGAATGCCATTGTGCTCCAGACAAGCTTGAGGATTGAGGAATTCTGGTTCGAAGGAAAATGCTGGAGCCAAGAGGTATGATCAGAGATGTGACTCCAAGATTCAAGCTCTCAGCTCTCATCCCCCCAGTTGCCTTTTTAGTTCATATATGAAGAAAATGTGTTTAAGCAGCTAAAATAAGTTGAATGCCACTGTGCTCCAGATAGGCTTGAGGATTCAGGAATTCTGGTATATAGGAGAATGATTCCAATGGATTCAGGATATCTGGTATATAGGAGAATGATTCCAAAAGTCAGGTGCAAAATGGTGAAGGAAAACGCTCTAGGAATGCACACACTCCATCACAAAGTATTCCAAGCATACTCCTGAAATCTATTTCATGCATATAATCAGTTGTAAAAGACAGCATTTAGAGGACAGGGGCAGCCTGAAAGATAAACACTGGGTTGCTCACCACTCATACCCCTGTAAACAGTCAGGTGCAAAATGGTGAAGGAAAGTGCCCTAGAGATGCACACACTCCATCACAAAGTGTTCCAAGCATACTCCTGGAACCCTTAAGAGGTATATAATCAGTTGCAAAAGACAGCATTTAGAGGAAAGGGGCAGCCTGAAAGATTTGCACTGGGTTGCTGACCACCCATACTCCTGTAAAAAGTCAGGTGCAAAATGGTGAAGGGAAGTGCCCTAGAGATGCACACACTCCATCACAAAGTGTCCCAAGCATACTCCTGGAACCCTTACGAGGTATATAATCAGTTGCAAAAGTCATCATGTGAAGGACAGGGAAAGCCTGAAAGATATACACTGGGTTGCTCACCACCCATACTCCTGTAAAAAGTCAGGTGCAAAATGGTGAAGGAAAATGCTGGAGCCAAGAGGTATGATCAGAGATGTGACTCCAAGATTGAAGCTCTGAGCTTTTATCCCCCCAGTTGTCTTTTTAGTTTATGTATGTAAAATAATGTGTTTAAGCAGCTAAAACAAGTGGAATGCCACTGTGCTCCAGACAGACATGAAAATTGAGGATTTCTGGTATATAGGAAAATGCTGGAGCCAAGAGGTATGATAAAAGGTGCGGCTCCAAGATTCAAGCTCTCAGCTCTCATCCCCCCAGTTGTCTTTTTAATTTATATATGAAATATAATTCGTTGAAGCAGGTCAGGCCAGTGGAATGCCACTGTGCTCCAGACAAGCTTGAGGATTGAGGAATTCTGGTTCGAAGGAAAATGCTGAAGCCAAGAGGTATGATCAGAGGTGTGGCTCCAAAATTCAAGCTCTCAGCTGTTATCCCCTCAGTTGCCTTTTTAGTTTAAATATGAAATAACGTGTTTAAGCAGTTAAAACAAGTGGAATGCCACTGTGCTCCAGATAGGCTTGAGGATTCAGGAATTCTGGTATATAGGAGAATGATTCCAATGGATTCAGGATTTCTGGTATATAGGAGAATGATTCCAAAAGTCAGGTGCAAAATGGTGAAGGAAAACGCTCTAGGAATGCACACACTCCATCACAAAGTGTTCCAAGCATACTCCTGAAATCTATTTCATGCATATAATCAGTTGTAAAAGACAGCATTTAGAGGACAGGGGCAGCCTGAAAGATAAACACTGGGTTGCTCACCACTCATACCCCTGTAAAAAGTCAGGTGCAAAATGGTGAAGGAAAGTGCCCTAGAGATGCACACACTCCATCACAAAGTGTTCCAAGCATACTCATGGAACCCTTAAGAGGTATATAATCAGTTGCAAAAGACAGCATTTAGAGGACAGGGGCAGCCTGAAAGATATACACTGGGTTGCTGGCCAACCATACTCCTGTAAAAAGTCAGGTGCAAAATGGTGAAGGGAAGTGCCCTAGAGATGCACACACTCCATCACAAAGTGTTCCAAGCATACTCCTGGAACCCTTAAGAGTTATAGAATCAGTTGCAAAAGATAGCATGTGGAGGACAGGGGCAACCTAAAAGATATACACTGGGTTGCTCACAACCCATACTCCTGTAAAAAGTCAGGTGCAAAATGGTGAAGGAAAATGCTCTAGAAATGCACACACTCCATCACAAAGTGTTCCAAGCATACTCCTGGAACCCTTAAGAGGTATATAATCAGTTGCAAAAGACAGCATTTAGAGGACAGGGGCAGCCTGAAAGATATACACTGGGTTGCTGACCACCCATACTCCTGTAAAAAGTCAGGTGCAAAATGGTGAAGGGAAGTGCCCTAGAGATGCACACACTCCATCACAAAGTGTCCCAAGCATACTCCTGGAACCCTTACGAGGTATATAATCAGTTGCAAAAGTCATCATGTGAAGGACAGGGAAAGCCTGAAAGATATACACTGGGTTGCTCACCACCCATACTCCTGTAAAAAGTCAGGTGCAAAATGGTGAAGGAAAATGCTGGAGCCAAGAGGTATGATCAGAGATGTGACTCCAAGATTCAAGCTCTGAGCTTTTATCCCCCCAGTTGTCTTTTTAGTTTATGTATGTAAAATAATGTGTTTAAGCAGCTAAAACAAGTGGAATGCCACTGTGCTCCAGACAGACATGAAAATTGAGGATTTCTGGTATATAGGAAAATGCTGGAGCCAAGAGGTATGATAAAAGGTGCGGCTCCAAGATTCAAGCTCTCAGCTCTCATCCCCCCAGTTGTCTTTTTAATTTATATATGAAATATAATTCGTTGAAGCAGGTCAGGCCAGTGGGATGCCACTGTGCTCCAGACAAGCTTGAGGATTGAGGAATTCTGGTTCGAAGGAAAATGCTGAAGCCAAGAGGTATGATCAGAGGTGTGGCTCCAAAATTCAAGCTCTCAGCTGTCATCCCCTCAGTTGCCTTTTTAGTTTAAATATGAAATAACGTGTTTAAGCAGCTAAAACAAGTGGAATGCCACTGTGCTCCAGATAGGCTTGAGGATTCAGGAATTCTGGTATATAGGAGAATGCTGGAGCCAAGAGGTATCATCAGCGGTGTGGCTCCAAGATTCAAGCTCTCAGCTCTCATCCCCCCAGTTGCCTTTTTAGTTCATATGTTAAATATAATGTGTTTAAGCAGCTAAATTAAGTGGAATGCCACTGTGCTCCAGACAAGCTTGAGGAATGAGATATTCTGTTTTGAAGGTGAATGCTGGAGCCAAGAGGTATGATCAAAGGTGCGGCTCCAAGATTCAAGCCCTCAGCTCTCATCCCCCCAGTTGCCTCTTTCATTTGTATATGAAATGGATTGGTTGTAAGCAGCTCAATTCAGTGGAATGCCATTGTGCTCCAGACAAGCTTGAGGATTCAGGAATTCTGGTTCGAAGGAAAATGCTGGAGCCAAGAGGTATGATCAGAGATGTGACTCCAAGATTCAAGCTCTCAGCTCTCATCCCCCCAGTTGCCTTTTTAGTTCATATATGAAGAAAATGTGTTTAAGCAGCTAAAATAAGTTGAATGCCACTGTGCTCCAGATAGGCTTGAGGATTCAGGAATTCTGGTATATAGGAGAATGATTCCAATGGATTCAGGATATCTGGTATATAGGAGAATGATTCCAAAAGTCAGGTGCAAAATGGTGAAGGAAAACGCTCTAGGAATGCACACACTCCATCACAAAGTATTCCAAGCATACTCCTGAAATCTATTTCATGCATATAATCAGTTGTAAAAGACAGCATTTAGAGGACAGGGGCAGCCTGAAAGATAAACACTGGGTTGCTCACCACTCATACCCCTGTAAAAAGTCAGGTGCAAAATGGTGAAGGAAAGTGCCCTAGAGATGCACACACTCCATCACAAAGTGTTCCAAGCATACTCCTGGAACCCTTAAGAGGTATATAATCAGTTGCAAAAGACAGCATTTAGAGGAAAGGGGCAGCCTGAAAGATATACACTGGGTTGCTGACCACCCATACTCCTGTAAAAAGTCAGGTGCAAAATGGTGAAGGGAAGTGCCCTAGAGATGCACACACTCCATCACAAAGTGTCCCAAGCATACTCCTGGAACCCTTACGAGGTATATAATCAGTTGCAAAAGTCATCATGTGAAGGACAGGGAAAGCCTGAAAGATATACACTGGGTTGCTCACCACCCATACTCCTGTAAAAAGTCAGGTGCAAAATGGTGAAGGAAAATGCTGGAGCCAAGAGGTATGATCAGAGATGTGACTCCAAGATTGAAGCTCTGAGCTTTTATCCCCCCAGTTGTCTTTTTAGTTTATGTATGTAAAATAATGTGTTTAAGCAGCTAAAACAAGTGGAATGCCACTGTGCTCCAGACAGACATGAAAATTGAGGATTTCTGGTATATAGGAAAATGCTGGAGCCAAGAGGTATGATAAAAGGTGCGGCTCCAAGATTCAAGCTCTCAGCTCTCATCCCCCCAGTTGTCTTTTTAATTTATATATGAAATATAATTCGTTGAAGCAGGTCAGGCCAGTGGAATGCCACTGTGCTCCAGACAAGCTTGAGGATTGAGGAATTCTGGTTCGAAGGAAAATGCTGAAGCCAAGAGGTATGATCAGAGGTGTGGCTCCAAAATTCAAGCTCTCAGCTGTTATCCCCTCAGTTGCCTTTTTAGTTTAAATATGAAATAACGTGTTTAAGCAGTTAAAACAAGTGGAATGCCACTGTGCTCCAGATAGGCTTGAGGATTCAGGAATTCTGGTATATAGGAGAATGATTCCAATGGATTCAGGATTTCTGGTATATAGGAGAATGATTCCAAAAGTCAGGTGCAAAATGGTGAAGGAAAACGCTCTAGGAATGCACACACTCCATCACAAAGTGTTCCAAGCATACTCCTGAAATCTATTTCATGCATATAATCAGTTGTAAAAGACAGCATTTAGAGGACAGGGGCAGCCTGAAAGATAAACACTGGGTTGCTCACCACTCATACCCCTGTAAAAAGTCAGGTGCAAAATGGTGAAGGAAAGTGCCCTAGAGATGCACACACTCCATCACAAAGTGTTCCAAGCATACTCATGGAACCCTTAAGAGGTATATAATCAGTTGCAAAAGACAGCATTTAGAGGACAGGGGCAGCCTGAAAGATATACACTGGGTTGCTGGCCAACCATACTCCTGTAAAAAGTCAGGTGCAAAATGGTGAAGGGAAGTGCCCTAGAGATGCACACACTCCATCACAAAGTGTTCCAAGCATACTCCTGGAACCCTTAAGAGTTATAGAATCAGTTGCAAAAGATAGCATGTGGAGGACAGGGGCAACCTAAAAGATATACACTGGGTTGCTCACAACCCATACTCCTGTAAACAGTCAGGTGCAAAATGGTGAAGGAAAATGCTCTAGAAATGCACACACTCCATCACAAAGTGTTCCAAGCATACTCCTGGAACCCTTAAGAGGTATATAATCAGTTGCAAAAGACAGCATTTAGAGGACAGGGGCAGCCTGAAAGATATACACTGGGTTGCTGACCACCCATACTCCTGTAAAAAGTCAGGTGCAAAATGGTGAAGGGAAGTGCCCTAGAGATGCACACACTCCATCACAAAGTGTCCCAAGCATACTCCTGGAACCCTTACGAGGTATATAATCAGTTGCAAAAGTCATCATGTGAAGGACAGGGAAAGCCTGAAAGATATACACTGGGTTGCTCACCACCCATACTCCTGTAAAAAGTCAGGTGCAAAATGGTGAAGGAAAATGCTGGAGCCAAGAGGTATGATCAGAGATGTGACTCCAAGATTCAAGCTCTGAGCTTTTATCCCCCCAGTTGTCTTTTTAGTTTATGTATGTAAAATAATGTGTTTAAGCAGCTAAAACAAGTGGAATGCCACTGTGCTCCAGACAGACATGAAAATTGAGGATTTCTGGTATATAGGAAAATGCTGGAGCCAAGAGGTATGATAAAAGGTGCGGCTCCAAGATTCAAGCTCTCAGCTCTCATCCCCCCAGTTGTCTTTTTAATTTATATATGAAATATAATTCGTTGAAGCAGGTCAGGCCAGTGGAATGCCACTGTGCTCCAGACAAGCTTGAGGATTGAGGAATTCTGGTTCGAAGGAAAATGCTGAAGCCAAGAGGTATGATCAGAGGTGTGGCTCCAAAATTCAAGCTCTCAGCTGTTATCCCCTCAGTTGCCTTTTTAGTTTAAATATGAAATAACGTGTTTAAGCAGTTAAAACAAGTGGAATGCCACTGTGCTCCAGATAGGCTTGAGGATTCAGGAATTCTGGTATATAGGAGAATGATTCCAATGGATTCAGGATTTCTGGTATATAGGAGAATGATTCCAAAAGTCAGGTGCAAAATGGTGAAGGAAAACGCTCTAGGAATGCACACACTCCATCACAAAGTGTTCCAAGCATACTCCTGAAATCTATTTCATGCATATAATCAGTTGTAAAAGACAGCATTTAGAGGACAGGGGCAGCCTGAAAGATAAACACTGGGTTGCTCACCACTCATACCCCTGTAAAAAGTCAGGTGCAAAATGGTGAAGGAAAGTGCCCTAGAGATGCACACACTCCATCACAAAGTGTTCCAAGCATACTCATGGAACCCTTAAGAGGTATATAATCAGTTGCAAAAGACAGCATTTAGAGGGCAGGGGCAGCCTGAAAGATATACACTGGGTTGCTGACCACCCATACTCCTGTAAAAAGTCAGGTGCAAAATGGTGAAGGGAAGTGCCCTAGAGATGCACACACTCAATCACAAAGTGTTCCAAGCATACTCCTGGAACCCTTAAGAGTTATAGAATCAGTTGCAAAAGATAGCATGTGGAGGACAGGGGTAACCTAAAAGATATACACTGGGTTGCTCACAACCCATACTCCTGTAAACAGTCAGGTGCAAAATGGTGAAGGAAAATGCTCTAGAAATGCACACACTCCATCACAAAGTGTTCCAAGCATACTCCTGGAACCCTTAAGAGGTATATAATCAGTTGCAAAAGACAGCATTTAGAGGAAAGGGGCAGCCTGAAAGATATGCACTGGGTTGCTGACCACCCATACTCCTGTAAAAAGTCAGGTGCAAAATGGTGAAGGGAAGTGCCCTAGAGATGCACACACTCCATCACAAAGTGTCCCAAGCATACTCCTGGAACCCTTACGAGGTATATAATCAGTTGCAAAAGTCATCATGTGAAGGACAGGGAAAGCCTGAAAGATATACACTGGGTTGCTCACCACCCATACTCCTGTAAAAAGTCAGGTGCAAAATGGTGAAGGAAAATGCTGGAGCCAAGAGGTATGATCAGAGATGTGACTCCAAGATTCAAGCTCTGATCTTTTATCCCCCCAGTTGTCTTTTTAGTTTATGTATGTAAAATAATGTGTTTAAGCAGCTAAAACAAGTGGAATGCCACTGTGCTCCAGACAGGCTTAAGGATCGAGGAATTCTGGTTCGAAGGAAAATGTTGGAGCCAGGAGGTATGATCAGAGGTGGGGCTCCAAGATTCAAGCTCTCAGCTCTCATCCCCCCAGTTGCCTTTTTAGTTTATATATGCAATATAATGTGTTTAAGCAGCTAAAAGCAGTGGAATGCCACTGTGCTTCAGACAAGCTTGAAGATTGAGGAATTCTGTTTTGAAGGTGAATGCTGGAGCCAAGAGGTATGATCAGAGGTGGGGCTCCAAGATTCAAGCCCTCAGCTCTCATCCCCCCAGTGGCTTCTTTCATTTGTATATGAAATGAATTGGTTTTAGGCATCTCAGGTCAGTGGAATGCCACTGTGCTCCAGACAAGCTTGAGGAATGAGATATTCTGTTTTGAAGGTGAATGCTGGAGCCAAGAGGTATGATCAAAGGTGCGGCTCCAAGATTCAAGCCCTCAGCTCTCATCCCCCCAGTTGCCTCTTTCATTTGTATATGAAATGGATTGGTTGTAAGCAGCTCAATTCAGTGGAATGCCATTGTGCTCCAGACAAGCTTGAGGATTGAGGAATTCTGGTTCGAAGGAAAATGCTGGAGCCAAGAGGTATGATCAGAGATGTGACTCCAAGATTCAAGCTCTCAGCTCTCATCCCCCCAGTTGCCTTTTTAGTTCATATATGAAGAAAATGTGTTTAAGCAGCTAAAATAAGTTGAATGCCACTGTGCTCCAGATAGGCTTGAGGATTCAGGAATTCTGGTATATAGGAGAATGATTCCAATGGATTCAGGATTTCTGGTATATAGGAGAATGATTCCAAAAGTCAGGTGCAAAATGGTGAAAGAAAACGCTCTAGGAATGCACACACTCCATCACAAAGTGTTCCAAGCATACTCCTGAAATCTATTTCATGCATATAATCAGTTGTAAAAGACAGCATTAAGAGGACAGGGGCAGCCTGAAAGATAAACACTGGGTTGCTCACCACTCATACCCCTGTAAAAAGTCAGGTGCAAAATGGTGAAGGAAAGTGCCCTAGAGATGCACACACTCCATCACAAAGTGTTCCAAGCATACTCATGAAACCCTTAAGAGGTATATAATCAGTTGCAAAAGACAGCATTTAGAGGACAGGGGCAGCCTGAAAGATATACACTGGGTTGCTGACCAACCATACTCCTGTAAAAAGTCAGGTGCAAAATGGTGAAGGGAAGTGCCCTAGAGATGCACACACTCCATCACAAAGTGTTCCAAGCATACTCCTGGAACCCTTAAGAGTTATAGAATCAGTTGCAAAAGATAGCATGTGGAGGACAGGGGCAACCTAAAAGATATACACTGGGTTGCTCACAACCCATACTCCTGTAAACAGTCAGGTGCAAAATGGTGAAGGAAAATGCTCTAGAAATGCACACACTCCATCACAAAGTGTTCCAAGCATACTCCTGGAACCCTTAAGAGGTATATAATCAGTTGCAAAAGACAGCATTTAGAGGACAGGGGCAGCCTGAAAGATATACACTGGGTTGCTGACCACCCATACTCCTGTAAAAAGTCAGGTGCAAAATGGTGAAGGGAAGTGCCCTAGAGATGCACACACTCCATCACAAAGTGTCCCAAGCATACTCCTGGAACCCTTACGAGGTATATAATCAGTTGCAAAAGTCATCATGTGAAGGACAGGGAAAGCCTGAAAGATATACACTGGGTTGCTCACCACCCATACTCCTGTAAAAAGTCAGGTGCAAAATGGGGAAGGAAAATGCTGGAGCCAAGAGGTATGATCAGAGATGTGACTCCAAGATTCAAGCTCTGAGCTTTTATCCCCCCAGTTGTCTTTTTAGTTTATGTATGTAAAATAATGTGTTTAAGCAGCTAAAACAAGTGGAATGCCACTGTGCTCCAGACAGACATGAAAATTGAGGATTTCTGGTATATAGGAAAATGCTGGAGCCAAGAGGTATGATAAAAGGTGCGGCTCCAAGATTCAAGCTCTCAGCTCTCATCCCCCCAGTTGTCTTTTTAATTTATATATGAAATATAATTCGTTGAAGCAGGTCAGGCCAGTGGAATGCCACTGTGCTCCAGACAAGCTTGAGGATTGAGGAATTCTGGTTCGAAGGAAAATGCTGAAGCCAAGAGGTATGATCAGAGGTGTGGCTCCAAAATTCAAGCTCTCAGCTGTCATCCCCTCAGTTGCCTTTTTAGTTTAAATATGAAATAACGTGTTTAAGCAGCTAAAACAAGTGGAATGCCACTGTGCTCCAGATAGGCTTGAGGATTCAGGAATTCTGGTATATAGGAGAATGCTGGAGCCAAGAGGTATGATCAGAGGTGTGGCTCCAAGATTCAAGCTCTCAGCTCTCATCCCCCCAGTTGCCTTTTTAGTTCATATGTTAAATATAATGTGTTTAAGCAGCTAAATTAAGTGGAATGCCACTGTGCTCCAGACAAGCTTGAGGAATGAGATATTCTGTTTTGAAGGTGAATGCTGGAGCCAAGAGGTATGATCAAAGGTGCGGCTCCAAGATTCAAGCCCTCAGCTCTCATCCCCCCAGTTGCCTCTTTCATTTGTATATGAAATGGATTGGTTGTAAGCAGCTCAATTCAGTGGAATGCCATTGTGCTCCAGACAAGCTTGAGGATTGAGGAATTCTGGTTCGAAGGAAAATGCTGGAGCCAAGAGGTATGATCAGAGATGTGACTCCAAGATTCAAGCTCTCAGCTCTCATCCCCCCAGTTGCCATTTTAGTTCATATATGAAGAAAATGTGTTTAAGCAGCTAAAATAAGTTGAATGCCACTGTGCTCCAGATAGGCTTGAGGATTCAGGAATTCTGGTATATAGGAGAATGATTCCAATGGATTCAGGAATTCTGGTATATAGGAGAATGATTCCAAAAGTCAGGTGCAAAATGGTGAAGGAAAACGCTCTAGGAATGCACACACTCCATCACAAAGTGTTCCAAGCATACTCCTGAAATCTATTTCATGCATATAATCAGTTGTAAAAGACAGCATTTAGAGGACAGGGGCAGCCTGAAAGATAAATACTGGGTTGCTCACCACTCATACCCCTGTAAAAAGTCAGGTGCAAAATGGTGAAGGAAAGTGCCCTAGAGATGCACACACTCCATCACAAAGTGTTCCAAGCATACTCATGGAACCCTTAAGAGGTATATAATCAGTTGCAAAAGACAGCATTTAGAGGACAGGGGCAGCCTGAAAGATATACACTGGGTTGCTGACCACCCATACTCCTGTAAAAAGTCAGGTGCAAAATGGTGAAGGGAAGTGCCCTAGAGATGCACACACTCCATCACAAAGTGTTCCAAGCATACTCCTGGAACCCTTAAGAGTTATAGAATCAGTTGCAAAAGATAGCATGTGGAGGACAGGGGCAACCTAAAAGATATACACTGGGTTGCTCACAACCCATACTCCTGTAAACAGTCAGGTGCAAAATGGTCAAGGAAAATGCTCTAGAAATGCACACACTCCATCACAAAGTGTTCCAAGCATACTCCTGGAACCCTTAAGAGGTATATAATCAGTTGCAAAAGACAGCATTTAGAGGAAAGGGGCATCCTGAAAGATATACACTGGGTTGCTGACCACCCATACTCCTGTAAAAAGTCAGGTGCAAAATGGTGAAGGGAAGTGCCCTAGAGATGCACACACTCCATCACAAAGTGTCCCAAGCATACTCCTAGTCCCTTACGAGGTATATAATCAGTTGCAAAAGTCATCATGTGAAGGACAGGGAAAGCCTGAAAGATATACACTGGGTTGCTCACCACCCATACTCCTGTAAAAAGTCAGGTGCAAAATGGTGAAGGAAAATGCTGGAGCCAAGAGGTATGATCAGAGATGTGACTCCAAGATTCAAGCTCTGATCTTTTATCCCCCCAGTTGTCTTTTTAGTTTATGTATGTAAAATAATGTGTTTAAGCAGCTAAAACAAGTGGAATGCCACTGTGCTCCAGACAGGCTTAAGGATCGAGGAATTCTGGTTCGAAGGAAAATGTTGGAGCCAGGAGGTATGATCAGAGGTGGGGCTCCAAGATTCAAGCTCTCAGCTCTCATCCCCCCAGTTGCCTTTTTAGTTTATATATGCAATATAATGTGTTTAAGCAGCTAAAAGCAGTGGAATGCCACTGTGCTTCAGACAAGCTTGAAGATTGAGGAATTCTGTTTTGAAGGTGAATGCTGGAGCCAAGAGGTATGATCAGAGGTGGGGCTCCAAGATTCAAGCCCTCAGCTCTCATCCCCCCAGTGGCTTCTTTCATTTGTATATGAAATGAATTGGTTTTAGGCATCTCAGGTCAGTGGAATGCCACTGTGCTCCAGACAAGCTTGAGGAATGAGATATTCTGTTTTGAAGGTGAATGCTGGAGCCAAGAGGTATGATCAAAGGTGCGGCTCCAAGATTCAAGCCCTCAGCTCTCATCCCCCCAGTTGCCTCTTTCATTTGTATATGAAATGGATTGGTTGTAAGCAGCTCAATTCAGTGGAATGCCATTGTGCTCCAGACAAGCTTGAGGATTGAGGAATTCTGGTTCGAAGGAAAATGCTGGAGCCAAGAAGTATGATCAGAGATGTGACTCCAAGATTCAAGCTCTCAGCTCTCATCCCCCCAGTTGCCTTTTTAGTTCATATATGAAGAAAATGTGTTTAAGCAGCTAAAATAAGTTGAATGCCACTGTGCTCCAGATAGGCTTGAGGATTCAGGAATTCTGGTATATAGGAGAATGATTCCAATGGATTCAGGAATTCTGGTATATAGGAGAATGATTCCAAAAGTCAGGTGCAAAATGGTGAAAGAAAACGCTCTAGGAATGCACACACTCCATCACAAAGTGTTCCAAGCATACTCCTGAAATCTATTTCATGCATATAATCAGTTGTAAAAGACAGCATTTAGAGGACAGGGGCAGCCTGAAAGATAAACACTGGGTTGCTCACCACTCATACCCCTGTAAAAAGTCAGGTGCAAAATGGTGAAGGAAAGTGCCCTAGAGATGCACACACTCCATCACAAAGTGTTCCAAGCATACTCATGAAACCCTTAAGAGGTATATAATCAGTTGCAAAAGACAGCATTTAGAGGACAGGGGCAGCCTGAAAGATATACACTGGGTTGCTGACCAACCATACTCCTGTAAAAAGTCAGGTGCAAAATGGTGAAGGGAAGTGCCCTAGAGATGCACACACTCCATCACAAAGTGTTCCAAGCATACTCCTGGAACCCTTAAGAGTTATAGAATCAGTTGCAAAAGATAGCATGTGGAGGACAGGGGCAACCTAAAAGATATACACTGGGTTGCTCACAACCCATACTCCTGTAAACAGTCAGGTGCAAAATGGTCAAGGAAAATGCTCTAGAAATGCACACACTCCATCACAAAGTGTTCCAAGCATACTCCTGGAACCCTTAAGAGGTATATAATCAGTTGCAAAAGACAGCATTTAGAGGACAGGGGCAGCCTGAAAGATATACACTGGGTTGCTGACCACCCATACTCCTGTAAAAAGTCAGGTGCAAAATGGTGAAGGGAAGTGCCCTAGAGATGCACACACTCCATCACAAAGTGTCCCAAGCATACTCCTGGAACCCTTACGAGGTATATAATCAGTTGCAAAAGTCATCATGTGAAGGACAGGGAAAGCCTGAAAGATATACACTGGGTTGCTCACCACCCATACTCCTGTAAAAAGTCAGGTGCAAAATGGGGAAGGAAAATGCTGGAGCCAAGAGGTATGATCAGAGATGTGACTCCAAGATTCAAGCTCTGAGCTTTTATCCCCCCAGTTGTCTTTTTAGTTTATGTATGTAAAATAATGTGTTTAAGCAGCTAAAACAAGTGGAATGCCACTGTGCTCCAGACAGACATGAAAATTGAGGATTTCTGGTATATAGGAAAATGCTGGAGCCAAGAGGTATGATAAAAGGTGCGGCTCCAAGATTCAAGCTCTCAGCTCTCATCCCCCCAGTTGTCTTTTTAATTTATATATGAAATATAATTCGTTGAAGCAGGTCAGGCCAGTGGAATGCCACTGTGCTCCAGACAAGCTTGAGGATTGAGGAATTCTGGTTCGAAGGAAAATGCTGAAGCCAAGAGGTATGATCAGAGGTGTGGCTCCAAAATTCAAGCTCTCAGCTGTCATCCCCTCAGTTGCCTTTTTAGTTTAAATATGAAATAACGTGTTTAAGCAGCTAAAACAAGTGGAATGCCACTGTGCTCCAGATAGGCTTGAGGATTCAGGAATTCTGGTATATAGGAGAATGCTGGAGCCAAGAGGTATGATCAGAGGTGGGGCTCCAAGATTCAAGCTCTCAGCTCTCATCCCCCCAGTTGCCTTTTTAGTTCATATGTTAAATATAATGTGTTTAAGCAGCTAAATTAAGTGGAATGCCACTGTGCTCCAGACAAGCTTGAGGAATGAGATATTCTGTTTTGAAGGTGAATGCTGGAGCCAAGAGGTATGATCAAAGGTGCGGCTCCAAGATTCAAGCCCTCAGCTCTCATCCCCCCAGTTGCCTCTTTCATTTGTATATGAAATGGATTGGTTGTAAGCAGCTCAATTCAGTGGAATGCCATTGTGCTCCAGACAAGCTTGAGGATTGAGGAATTCTGGTTCGAAGGAAAATGCTGGAGCCAAGAGGTATGATCAGAGATGTGACTCCAAGATTCAAGCTCTCAGCTCTCATCCCCCCAGTTGCCATTTTAGTTCATATATGAAGAAAATGTGTTTAAGCAGCTAAAATAAGTTGAATGCCACTGTGCTCCAGATAGGCTTGAGGATTCAGGAATTCTGGTATATAGGAGAATGATTCCAATGGATTCAGGAATTCTGGTATATAGGAGAATGATTCCAAAAGTCAGGTGCAAAATGGTGAAGGAAAACGCTCTAGGAATGCACACACTCCATCACAAAGTGTTCCAAGCATACTCCTGAAATCTATTTCATGCATATAATCAGTTGTAAAAGACAGCATTTAGAGGACAGGGGCAGCCTGAAAGATAAATACTGGGTTGCTCACCACTCATACCCCTGTAAAAAGTCAGGTGCAAAATGGTGAAGGAAAGTGCCCTAGAGATGCACACACTCCATCACAAAGTGTTCCAAGCATACTCATGGAACCCTTAAGAGGTATATAATCAGTTGCAAAAGACAGCATTTAGAGGACAGGGGCAGCCTGAAAGATATACACTGGGTTGCTGACCACCCATACTCCTGTAAAAAGTCAGGTGCAAAATGGTGAAGGGAAGTGCCCTAGAGATGCACACACTCCATCACAAAGTGTTCCAAGCATACTCCTGGAACCCTTAAGAGTTATAGAATCAGTTGCAAAAGATAGCATGTGGAGGACAGGGGCAACCTAAAAGATATACACTGGGTTGCTCACAACCCATACTCCTGTAAACAGTCAGGTGCAAAATGGTCAAGGAAAATGCTCTAGAAATGCACACACTCCATCACAAAGTGTTCCAAGCATACTCCTGGAACCCTTAAGAGGTATATAATCAGTTGCAAAAGACAGCATTTAGAGGAAAGGGGCATCCTGAAAGATATACACTGGGTTGCTGACCACCCATACTCCTGTAAAAAGTCAGGTGCAAAATGGTGAAGGGAAGTGCCCTAGAGATGCACACACTCCATCACAAAGTGTCCCAAGCATACTCCTAGTCCCTTACGAGGTATATAATCAGTTGCAAAAGTCATCATGTGAAGGACAGGGAAAGCCTGAAAGATATACACTGGGTTGCTCACCACCCATACTCCTGTAAAAAGTCAGGTGCAAAATGGTGAAGGAAAATGCTGGAGCCAAGAGGTATGATCAGAGATGTGACTCCAAGATTCAAGCTCTGATCTTTTATCCCCCCAGTTGTCTTTTTAGTTTATGTATGTAAAATAATGTGTTTAAGCAGCTAAAACAAGTGGAATGCCACTGTGCTCCAGACAGGCTTAAGGATCGAGGAATTCTGGTTCGAAGGAAAATGTTGGAGCCAGGAGGTATGATCAGAGGTGGGGCTCCAAGATTCAAGCTCTCAGCTCTCATCCCCCCAGTTGCCTTTTTAGTTTATATATGCAATATAATGTGTTTAAGCAGCTAAAAGCAGTGGAATGCCACTGTGCTTCAGACAAGCTTGAAGATTGAGGAATTCTGTTTTGAAGGTGAATGCTGGAGCCAAGAGGTATGATCAGAGGTGGGGCTCCAAGATTCAAGCCCTCAGCTCTCATCCCCCCAGTGGCTTCTTTCATTTGTATATGAAATGAATTGGTTTTAGGCATCTCAGGTCAGTGGAATGCCACTGTGCTCCAGACAAGCTTGAGGAATGAGATATTCTGTTTTGAAGGTGAATGCTGGAGCCAAGAGGTATGATCAAAGGTGCGGCTCCAAGATTCAAGCCCTCAGCTCTCATCCCCCCAGTTGCCTCTTTCATTTGTATATGAAATGGATTGGTTGTAAGCAGCTCAATTCAGTGGAATGCCATTGTGCTCCAGACAAGCTTGAGGATTGAGGAATTCTGGTTCGAAGGAAAATGCTGGAGCCAAGAAGTATGATCAGAGATGTGACTCCAAGATTCAAGCTCTCAGCTCTCATCCCCCCAGTTGCCTTTTTAGTTCATATATGAAGAAAATGTGTTTAAGCAGCTAAAATAAGTTGAATGCCACTGTGCTCCAGATAGGCTTGAGGATTCAGGAATTCTGGTATATAGGAGAATGATTCCAATGGATTCAGGAATTCTGGTATATAGGAGAATGATTCCAAAAGTCAGGTGCAAAATGGTGAAAGAAAACGCTCTAGGAATGCACACACTCCATCACAAAGTGTTCCAAGCATACTCCTGAAATCTATTTCATGCATATAATCAGTTGTAAAAGACAGCATTTAGAGGACAGGGGCAGCCTGAAAGATAAATACTGGGTTGCTCACCACTCATACCCCTGTAAAAAGTCAGGTGCAAAATGGTGAAGGAAAGTGCCCTAGAGATGCACACACTCCATCACAAAGTGTTCCAAGCATACTCATGAAACCCTTAAGAGGTATATAATCAGTTGCAAAAGACAGCATTTAGAGGACAGGGGCAGCCTGAAAGATATACACTGGGTTGCTGACCAACCATACTCCTGTAAAAAGTCAGGTGCAAAATGGTGAAGGGAAGTGCCCTAGAGATGCACACACTCCATCACAAAGTGTTCCAAGCATACTCCTGGAACCCTTAAGAGTTATAGAATCAGTTGCAAAAGATAGCATGTGGAGGACAGGGGCAACCTAAAAGATATACACTGGGTTGCTCACAACCCATACTCCTGTAAACAGTCAGGTGCAAAATGGTGAAGGAAAATGCTCTAGAAATGCACACACTCCATCACAAAGTGTTCCAAGCATACTCCTGGAACCCTTAAGAGGTATATAATCAGTTGCAAAAGTCATCATGTGAAGGACAGGGAAAGCCTGAAAGATATACACTGGGTTGCTCACCACCCATACTCCTGTAAAAAGTCAGGTGCAAAATGGTGAAGGAAAATGCTGGAGCCAAGAGGTATGATCAGAGATGTGACTCCAAGATTCAAGCTCTGATCTTTTATCCCCCCAGTTGTCTTTTTAGTTTATGTATGTAAAATAATGTGTTTAAGCAGCTAAAACAAGTGGAATGCCACTGTGCTCCAGACAGGCTTAAGGATCGAGGAATTCTGGTTCGAAGGAAAATGTTGGAGCCAGGAGGTATGATCAGAGGTGGGGCTCCAAGATTCAAGCTCTCAGCTCTCATCCCCCCAGTTGCCTTTTTAGTTTATATATGCAATATAATGTGTTTAAGCAGCTAAAAGCAGTGGAATGCCACTGTGCTTCAGACAAGCTTGAAGATTGAGGAATTCTGTTTTGAAGGTGAATGCTGGAGCCAAGAGGTATGATCAGAGGTGGGGCTCCAAGATTCAAGCCCTCAGCTCTCATCCCCCCAGTGGCTTCTTTCATTTGTATATGAAATGAATTGGTTTTAGGCATCTCAGGTCAGTGGAATGCCACTGTGCTCCAGACAAGCTTGAGGAATGAGATATTCTGCTTGAAGGTGAATGCTGGAGCCAAGAGGTATGATCAAAGGTGCGGCTCCAAGATTCAAGCCCTCAGCTCTCATCCCCCCAGTTGCCTCTTTCATTTGTATATGAAATGGATTGGTTGTAAGCAGCTCAATTCAGTGGAATGCCATTGTGCTCCAGACAAGCTTGAGGATTGAGGAATTCTGGTTCGAAGGAAAATGCTGGAGCCAAGAAGTATGATCAGAGATGTGACTCCAAGATTCAAGCTCTCAGCTCTCATCCCCCCAGTTGCCTTTTTAGTTCATATATGAAGAAAATGTGTTTAAGCAGCTAAAATAAGTTGAATGCCACTGTGCTCCAGATAGGCTTGAGGATTCAGGAATTCTGGTATATAGGAGAATGATTCCAATGGATTCAGGAATTCTGGTATATAGGAGAATGATTCCAAAAGTCAGGTGCAAAATGGTGAAAGAAAACGCTCTAGGAATGCACACACTCCATCACAAAGTGTTCCAAGCATACTCCTGAAATCTATTTCATGCATATAATCAGTTGTAAAAGACAGCATTTAGAGGACAGGGGCAGCCTGAAAGATAAACACTGGGTTGCTCACCACTCATACCCCTGTAAAAAGTCAGGTGCAAAATGGTGAAGGAAAGTGCCCTAGAGATGCACACACTCCATCACAAAGTGTTCCAAGCATACTCATGAAACCCTTAAGAGGTATATAATCAGTTGCAAAAGACAGCATTTAGAGGACAGGGGCAGCCTGAAAGATATACACTGGGTTGCTGACCAACCATACTCCTGTAAAAAGTCAGGTGCAAAATGGTGAAGGGAAGTGCCCTAGAGATGCACACACTCCATCACAAAGTGTTCCAAGCATACTCCTGGAACCCTTAAGAGTTATAGAATCAGTTGCAAAAGATAGCATGTGGAGGACAGGGGCAACCTAAAAGATATACACTGGGTTGCTCACAACCCATACTCCTGTAAACAGTCAGGTGCAAAATGGTGAAGGAAAATGCTCTAGAAATGCACACACTCCATCACAAAGTGTTCCAAGCATACTCCTGGAACCCTTAAGAGGTATATAATCAGTTGCAAAAGACAGCATTTAGAGGACAGGGGCAGCCTGAAAGATATACACTGGGTTGCTGACCACCCATACTCCTGTAAAAAGTCAGGTGCAAAATGGTGAAGGGAAGTGCCCTAGAGATGCACACACTCCATCACAAAGTGTCCCAAGCATACTCCTGGAACCCTTACGAGGTATATAATCAGTTGCAAAAGTCATCATGTGAAGGACAGGGAAAGCCTGAAAGATATACACTGGGTTGCTCACCACCCATACTCCTGTAAAAAGTCAGGTGCAAAATGGTGAAGGAAAATGCTGGAGCCAAGAGGTATGATCAGAGATGTGACTCCAAGATTCAAGCTCTGAGCTTTTATCCCCCCAGTTGTCTTTTTAGTTTATGTATGTAAAATAATGTGTTTAAGCAGCTAAAACAAGTGGAATGCCACTGTGCTCCAGACAGACATGAAAATTGAGGATTTCTGGTATATAGGAAAATGCTGGAGCCAAGAGGTATGATAAAAGGTGCGGCTCCAAGATTCAAGCTCTCAGCTCTCATCCCCCCAGTTGTCTTTTTAATTTATATATGAAATATAATTCGTTGAAGCAGGTCAGGCCAGTGGAATGCCACTGTGCTCCAGACAAGCTTGAGGATTGAGGAATTCTGGTTCGAAGGAAAATGCTGAAGCCAAGAGGTATGATCAGAGGTGTGGCTCCAAAATTCAAGCTCTCAGCTGTTATCCCCTCAGTTGCCTTTTTAGTTTAAATATGAAATAACGTGTTTAAGCAGTTAAAACAAGTGGAATGCCACTGTGCTCCAGATAGGCTTGAGGATTCAGGAATTCTGGTATATAGGAGAATGATTCCAATGGATTCAGGATTTCTGGTATATAGGAGAATGATTCCAAAAGTCAGGTGCAAAATGGTGAAGGAAAACGCTCTAGGAATGCACACACTCCATCACAAAGTGTTCCAAGCATACTCCTGAAATCTATTTCATGCATATAATCAGTTGTAAAAGACAGCATTTAGAGGACAGGGGCAGCCTGAAAGATAAACACTGGGTTGCTCACCACTCATACCCCTGTAAAAAGTCAGGTGCAAAATGGTGAAGGAAAGTGCCCTAGAGATGCACACACTCCATCACAAAGTGTTCCAAGCATACTCATGGAACCCTTAAGAGGTATATAATCAGTTGCAAAAGACAGCATTTAGAGGGCAGGGGCAGCCTGAAAGATATACACTGGGTTGCTGACCACCCATACTCCTGTAAAAAGTCAGGTGCAAAATGGTGAAGGGAAGTGCCCTAGAGATGCACACACTCAATCACAAAGTGTTCAAAGCATACTCCTGGAACCCTTAAGAGTTATAGAATCAGTTGCAAAAGATAGCATGTGGAGGACAGGGGTAACCTAAAAGATATACACTGGGTTGCTCACAACCCATACTCCTGTAAACAGTCAGGTGCAAAATGGTGAAGGAAAATGCTCTAGAAATGCACACACTCCATCACAAAGTGTTCCAAGCATACTCCTGGAACCCTTAAGAGGTATATAATCAGTTGCAAAAGACAGCATTTAGAGGAAAGGGGCAGCCTGAAAGATATGCACTGGGTTGCTGACCACCCATACTCCTGTAAAAAGTCAGGTGCAAAATGGTGAAGGGAAGTGCCCTAGAGATGCACACACTCCATCACAAAGTGTCCCAAGCATACTCCTGGAACCCTTACGAGGTATATAATCAGTTGCAAAAGTCATCATGTGAAGGACAGGGAAAGCCTGAAAGATATACACTGGGTTGCTCACCACCCATACTCCTGTAAAAAGTCAGGTGCAAAATGGTGAAGGAAAATGCTGGAGCCAAGAGGTATGATCAGAGATGTGACTCCAAGATTCAAGCTCTGAGCTTTTATCCCCCCAGTTGTCTTTTTAGTTTATGTATGTAAAATAATGTGTTTAAGCAGCTAAAACAAGTGGAATGCCACTGTGCTCCAGACAGGCTTAAGGATCGAGGAATTCTGGTTCGAAGGAAAATGTTGGAGCCAGGAGGTATGATCAGAGGTGGGGCTCCAAGATTCAAGCTCTCAGCTCTCATCCCCCCAGTTGCCTTTTTAGTTTATATATGCAATATAATGTGTTTAAGCAGCTAAAAGCAGTGGAATGCCACTGTGCTTCAGACAAGCTTGAAGATTGAGGAATTCTGTTTTGAAGGTGAATGCTGGAGCCAAGAGGTATGATCAGAGGTGGGGCTCCAAGATTCAAGCCCTCAGCTCTCATCCCCCCAGTGGCTTCTTTCATTTGTATATGAAATGAATTGGTTTTAGGCATCTCAGGTCAGTGGAATGCCACTGTGCTTTAGACAAGCTTGAGGAATGAGATATTCTGTTTTGAAGGTGAATGCTGGAGCCAAGAGGTATGATCAAAGGTGCGGCTCCAAGATTCAAGCCCTCAGCTCTCATCCCCCCAGTTGCCTCTTTCATTTGTATATGAAATGGATTGGTTATAAGCAGCTCAATTCAGTGGAATGCCATTGTGATCTAGTTAGGCTTGAGGATTGAGGAATTCTGATTTGAAGGAAAATGCTGGAGCCAAGAGGTATGATCAGAGATGTGACTCCAAGATTCAAGTTCTCAGCTCTCATCCCCCCAGTTGCCTTTTTAGTTCATATATGAAGAAAATGTGTTTAAGCAGCTAAAATAAGTTGAATGCCACTGTGCTCCAGATAGGCTTGAGGATTCAGGAATTCTGGTATATAGGAGAATGATTCCAATGGATTCAGGAATTCTGGTATATAGGAGAATGATTCCAAAAGTCAGGTGCAAAATGGTGAAAGAAAACGCTCTAGGAATGCACACACTCCATCACAAAGTGTTCCAAGCATACTCCTGAAATCTATTTCATGCAAATAATCAGTTGTAAAAGACAGCATTTAGAGGACAGGGGCAGCCTGAAAGATAAACACTGGGTTGCTCACCACTCATACCCCTGTAAAAAGTCAGGTGCAAAATGGTGAAGGAAAGTGCCCTAGAGATGCACACACTCCATCACAAAGTGTTCCAAGCATACTCATGGAACCCTTAAGAGGTATATAATCAGTTGCAAAAGACAGCATTTAGAGGACAGGGGCAGCCTGAAAGATATACACTGGGTTGCTGACCAACCATACTCCTGTAAAAAGTCAGGTGCAAAATGGTGAAGGGAAGTGCCCTAGAGATGCACACACTCCATCACAAAGTGTTCCAAGCATACTCCTGGAACCCTTAAGAGTTATAGAATCAGTTGCAAAAGATAGCATGTGGAGGACAGGGGCAACCTAAAAGATATACACTGGGTTGCTCACAACCCATACTCCTGTAAACAGTCAGGTTCAAAATGGTGAAGGAAAATGCTCTAGAAATGCACACACTCCATCACAAAGTGTTCCAAGCATACTCCTGGAACCCTTAAGAGGTATATAATCAGTTGCAAAAGACAGCATTTAGAGGACAGGGGCAGCCTGAAAGATATACACTGGGTTGCTGACCACCCATACTCCTGTAAAAAGTCAGGTGCAAAATGGTGAAGGGAAGTGCCCTAGAGATGCACACACTCCATCACAAAGTGTCCCAAGCATACTCCTGGAACCCTTACGAGGTATATAATCAGTTGCAAAAGTCATCATGTGAAGGACAGGGAAAGCCTGAAAGATATACACTGGGTTGCTCACCACCCATACTCCTGTAAAAAGTCAGGTGCAAAATGGTGAAGGAAAATGCTGGAGCCAAGAGGTATGATCAGAGATGTGACTCCAAGATTCAAGCTCTGAGCTTTTATCCCCCCAGTTGTCTTTTTAGTCTATGTATGTAAAATAATGTGTTTAAGCAGCTAAAACAAGTGGAATGCCACTGTGCTCCAGACAGACATGAAAATTGAGGATTTCTGGTATATAGGAAAATGCTGGAGCCAAGAGGTATGATAAAAGGTGCGGCTCCAAGATTCAAGCTCTCAGCTCTCATCCCCCCAGTTGTCTTTTTAATTTATATATGAAATATAATTCGTTGAAGCAGGTCAGGCCAGTGGAATGCCACTGTGCTCCAGACAAGCTTGAGGATTGAGGAATTCTGGTTCGAAGGAAAATGCTGAAGCCAAGAGGTATGATCAGAGGTGTGGCTCCAAAATTCAAGCTCTCAGCTGTCATCCCCTCAGTTGCCTTTTTAGTTTAAATATGAAATAACGTGTTTAAGCAGCTAAAACAAGTGGAATGCCACTGTGCTCCAGATAGGCTTGAGGATTCAGGAATTCTGGTATATAGGAGAATGCTGGAGCCAAGAGGTATCATCAGAGGTGTGGCTCCAAGATTCAAGCTCTCAGCTCTCATCCCCCCAGTTGCCTTTTTAGTTCATATGTTAAATATAATGTGTTTAAGCAGCTAAATTAAGTGGAATGCCACTGTGCTCCAGACAAGCTTGAGGAATGAGATATTCTGTTTTGAAGGTGAATGCTGGAGCCAAGAGGTATGATCAAAGGTGCGGCTCCAAGATTCAAGCCCTCAGCTCTCATCCCCCCAGTTGCCTCTTTCATTTGAATATGAAATGGATTGGTTGTAAGCAGCTCAATTCAGTGGAATGCCATTGTGCTCCAGACAAGCTTGAGGATTGAGGAATTCTGGTTCGAAGGAAAATGCTGGAGCCAAGAGGTATGATCAGAGATGTGACTCCAAGATTCAAGCTCTCAGCTCTCATCCCCCCAGTTGCCTTTTTAGTTCATATATGAAGAAAATGTGTTTAAGCAGCTAAAATAAGTTGAATGCCACTGTGCTCCAGATAGGCTTGAGGATTCAGGAATTCTGGTATATAGGAGAATGATTCCAATGGATTCAGGATATCTGGTATATAGGAGAATGATTCCAAAAGTCAGGTGCAAAATGGTGAAGGAAAACGCTCTAGGAATGCACACACTCCATCACAAAGTGTTCCAAGCATACTCCTGAAATCTATTTCATGCATATAATCAGTTGTAAAAGACAGCATTTAGAGGACAGGGGCAGCCTGAAAGATAAATACTGGGTTGCTCACCACTCATACCCCTGTAAAAAGTCAGGTGCAAAATGGTGAAGGAAAGTGCCCTAGAGATGCACACACTCCATCACAAAGTGTTCCAAGCATACTCATGGAACCCTTAAGAGGTATATAATCAGTTGCAAAAGACAGCATTTAGAGGACAGGGGCAGCCTGAAAGATATACACTGGGTTGCTGACCACCCATACTCCTGTAAAAAGTCAGGTGCAAAATGGTGAAGGGAAGTGCCCTAGAGATGCACACACTCCATCACAAAGTGTTCCAAGCATACTCCTGGAACCCTTAAGAGTTATAGAATCAGTTGCAAAAGATAGCATGTGGAGGACAGGGGTAACCTAAAAGATATACACTGGGTTGCTCACAACCCATACTCCTGTAAACAGTCAGGTGCAAAATGGTCAAGGAAAATGCTCTAGAAATGCACACACTCCATCACAAAGTGTTCCAAGCATACTCCTGGAACCCTTAAGAGGTATATAATCAGTTGCAAAAGACAGCATTTAGAGGAAAGGGGCAGCCTGAAAGATATGCACTGGGTTGCTGACCACCCATACTCCTGTAAAAAGTCAGGTGCAAAATGGTGAAGGGAAGTGCCCTAGAGATGCACACACTCCATCACAAAGTGTCCCAAGCATACTCCTGGAACCCTTACGAGGTATATAATCAGTTGCAAAAGTCATCATGTGAAGGACAGGGAAAGCCTGAAAGATATACACTGGGTTGCTCACCACCCATACTCCTGTAAAAAGTCAGGTGCAAAATGGTGAAGGAAAATGCTGGAGCCAAGAGGTATGATCAGAGATGTGACTCCAAGATTCAAGCTCTGAGCTTTTATCCCCCCAGTTGTCTTTTTAGTTTATGTATGTAAAATAATGTGTTTAAGCAGCTAAAACAAGTGGAATGCCACTGTGCTCCAGACAGGCTTAAGGATCGAGGAATTCTGGTTCGAAGGAAAATGTTGGAGCCAGGAGGTATGATCAGAGGTGGGGCTCCAAGATTCAAGCTCTCAGCTCTCATCCCCTCAGTTGCCTTTTTAGTTTAAATATGCAATATAATGTGTTTAAGCAGCTAAAAGCAGTGGAATGCCACTGTGCTTCAGACAAGCTTGAAGATTGAGGAATTCTGTTTTGAAGGTGAATGCTGGAGCCAAGAGGTATGATCAGAGGTGGGGCTCCAAGATTCAAGCCCTCAGCTCTCATCCCCCCAGTGGCTTCTTTCATTTGTATATGAAATGAATTGGTTTTAGGCAGCTCAGTTCAGTGGAATGCCACTGTGCTTTAGACAAGCTTGAGGAATGAGATATTCTGTTTTGAAGGTGAATGCTGGAGCCAAGAGGTATGATCAAAGGTGCGGCTCCAAGATTCAAGCCCTCAGCTCTCATCCCCCCAGTTGCCTCTTTCATTTGTATATGAAATTGATTGGTTGTTTGCAGCTCAATTCAGTGGAATGCCATTGTGATCTAGTTAGGCTTGAGGATTGAGGAATTCTGATTTGAAGGAAAATGCTGGAGCCAAGAGGTATGATCAGAGATGTGACTCCAAGATTCAAGCTCTCAGCTCTCATCCCCCCAGTTGCCTTTTTAGTTCATATATGAAGAAAATGTGTTTAAGCAGCTAAAATAAGTTGAATGCCACTGTGCTCCAGATAGGCTTGAGGATTCAGGAATTCTGGTATATAGGAGAATGATTCCAATGGATTCAGGAATTCTGGTATATAGGAGAATGATTCCAAAAGTCAGGTGCAAAATGGTGAAAGAAAACGCTCTAGGAATGCACACACTCCATCACAAAGTGTTCCAAGCATACTCCTGAAATCTATTTCATGCATATAATCAGTTGTAAAAGACAGCATTTAGAGGACAGGGGCAGCCTGAAAGATATACACTGGGTTGCTGACCACCCATACTCCTGTAAAAAGTCAGGTGCAAAATGGTGAAGGGAAGTGCCCTAGAGATGCACACACTCCATCACAAAGTGTCCCAAGCATACTCCTGGAACCCTTACGAGGTATATAATCAGTTGCAAAAGTCATCATGTGAAGGACAGGGAAAGCCTGAAAGATATACACTGGGTTGCTCACCACCCATACTCCTGTAAAAAGTCAGGTGCAAAATGGTGAAGGAAAATGCTGGAGCCAAGAGGTATGATCAGAGATGTGACTCCAAGATTCAAGCTCTGAGCTTTTATCCCCCCAGTTGTCTTTTTAGTTTATGTATGTAAAATAATGTGTTTAAGCAGCTAAAACAAGTGGAATGCCACTGTGCTCCAGACAGACATGAAAATTGAGGATTTCTGGTATATAGGAAAATGCTGGAGCCAAGAGGTATGATAAAAGGTGCGGCTCCAAGATTCAAGCTCTCAGCTCTCATCCCCCCAGTTGTCTTTTTAATTTATATATGAAATATAATTCGTTGAAGCAGGTCAGGCCAGTGGAATGCCACTGTGCTCCAGACAAGCTTGAGGATTGAGGAATTCTGGTTCGAAGGAAAATTCTGAAGCCAAGAGGTATGATCAGAGGTGTGGCTCCAAAATTCAAGCTCTCAGCTGTCATCCCCTCAGTTGCCTTTTTAGTTTAAATATGAAATAACGTGTTTAAGCAGCTAAAACAAGTGGAATGCCACTGTGCTCCAGATAGGCTTGAGGATTCAGGAATTCTGGTATATAGGAGAATGCTGGAGCCAAGAGGTATCATCAGAGGTGTGGCTCCAAGATTCAAGCTCTCAGCTCTCATCCCCCCAGTTGCCTTTTTAGTTCATATGTTAAATATAATGTGTTTAAGCAGCTAAATTAAGTGGAATGCCACTGTGCTCCAGACAAGCTTGAGGAATGAGATATTCTGTTTTGAAGGTGAATGCTGGAGCCAAGAGGTATGATCAAAGGTGCGGCTCCAAGATTCAAGCCCTCAGCTCTCATCCCCCCAGTTGCCTCTTTCATTTGTATATGAAATGGATTGGTTGTAAGCAGCTCAATTCAGTGGAATGCCATTGTGCTCCAGACAAGCTTGAGGATTGAGAAATTCTGGTTCGAAGGAAAATGCTGGAGCCAAGAGGTATGATCAGAGATGTGACTCCAAGATTCAAGCTCTCAGCTCTCATCCCCCCAGTTGCCTTTTTAGTTCATATATGAAGAAAATGTGTTTAAGCAGCTAAAATAAGTTGAATGCCACTGTGCTCCAGATAGGCTTGAGGATTCAGGAATTCTGGTATATAGGAGAATGATTCCAATGGATTCAGGATATCTGGTATATAGGAGAATGATTCCAAAAGTCAGTTGCAAAATGGTGAAGGAAAACGCTCTAGGAATGCACACACTCCATCACAAAGTGTTCCAAGCATACTCCTGAAATCTATTTCATGCATATAATCAGTTGTAAAAGACAGCATTTAGAGGACAGGGGCAGCCTGAAAGATAAATACTGGGTTGCTCACCACTCATACCCCTGTAAAAAGTCAGGTGCAAAATGGTGAAGGAAAGTGCCCTAGAGATGCACACACTCCATCACAAAGTGTTCCAAGCATACTCATGGAACCCTTAAGAGGTATATAATCAGTTGCAAAAGACAGCATTTAGAGGACAGGGGCAGCCTGAAAGATATACACTGGGTTGCTGACCACCCATACTCCTGTAAAAAGTCAGGTGCAAAATGGTGAAGGGAAGTGCCCTAGAGATGCACACACTCCATCACAAAGTGTTCCAAGCATACTCCTGGAACCCTTAAGAGTTATAGAATCAGTTGCAAAAGATAGCATGTGGAGGACAGGGGTAACCTAAAAGATATACACTGGGTTGCTCACAACCCATACTCCTGTAAACAGTCAGGTGCAAAATGGTCAAGGAAAATGCTCTAGAAATGCACACACTCCATCACAAAGTGTTCCAAGCATACTCCTGGAACCCTTAAGAGGTATATAATCAGTTGCAAAAGACAGCATTTAGAGGAAAGGGGCAGCCTGAAAGATATGCACTGGGTTGCTGACCACCCATACTCCTGTAAAAAGTCAGGTGCAAAATGGTGAAGGGAAGTGCCCTAGAGATGCACACACTCCATCACAAAGTGTCCCAAGCATACTCCTGGAACCCTTACGAGGTATATAATCAGTTGCAAAAGTCATCATGTGAAGGACAGGGAAAGCCTGAAAGATATACACTGGGTTGCTCACCACCCATACTCCTGTAAAAAGTCAGGTGCAAAATGGTGAAGGAAAATGCTGGAGCCAAGAGGTATGATCAGAGATGTGACTCCAAGATTCAAGCTCTGAGCTTTTATCCCCCCAGTTGTCTTTTTAGTTTATGTATGTAAAATAATGTGTTTAAGCAGCTAAAACAAGTGGAATGCCACTGTGCTCCAGACAGGCTTAAGGATCGAGGAATTCTGGTTCGAAGGAAAATGTTGGAGCCAGGAGGTATGATCAGAGGTGGGGCTCCAAGATTCAAGCTCTCAGCTCTCATCCCCCCAGTTGCCTTTTTAGTTTATATATGCAATATAATGTGTTTAAGCAGCTAAAAGCAGTGGAATGCCACTGTGCTTCAGACAAGCTTGAAGATTGAGGAATTCTGTTTTGAAGGTGAATGCTGGAGCCAAGAGGTATGATCAGAGGTGGGGCTCCAAGATTCAAGCCCTCAGCTCTCATCCCCCCAGTGGCTTCTTTCATTTGTATATGAAATGAATTGGTTTTAGGCATCTCAGGTCAGTGGAATGCCACTGTGCTTTAGACAAGCTTGAGGAATGAGATATTCTGTTTTGAAGGTGAATGCTGGAGCCAAGAGGTATGATCAAAGGTGCGGCTCCAAGATTCAAGCCCTCAGCTCTCATCCCCCCAGTTGCCTCTTTCATTTGTATATGAAATTGATTGGTTGTTTGCAGCTCAATTCAGTGGAATGCCATTGTGATCTAGTTAGGCTTGAGGATTGAGGAATTCTGATTTGAAGGAAAATGCTGGAGCCAAGAGGTATGATCAGAGATGTGACTCCAAGATTCAAGCTCTCAGCTCTCATCCCCCAGTTGCCTTTTTAGTTCATATATGAAGAAAATGTGTTTAAGCAGCTAAAATAAGTTGAATGCCACTGTGCTCCAGATAGGCTTGAGGATTCAGGAATTCTGGTATATAGGAGAATGATTCCAATGGATTCAGGAATTCTGGTATATAGGAGAATGATTCCAAAAGTCAGGTGCAAAATGGTGAAAGAAAACGCTCTAGGAATGCACACACTCCATCACAAAGTGTTCCAAGCATACTCCTGAAATCTATTTCATGCAAATAATCAGTTGTAAAAGACAGCATTTAGAGGACAGGGGCAGCCTGAAAGATAAACACTGGGTTGCTCACCACTCATACCCCTGTAAAAAGTCAGGTGCAAAATGGTGAAGGAAAGTGCCCTAGAGATGCACACACTCCATCACAAAGTGTTCCAAGCATACTCATGGAACCCTTAAGAGGTATATAATCAGTTGCAAAAGACAGCATTTAGAGGACAGGGGCAGCCTGAAAGATATACACTGGGTTGCTGACCAACCATACTCCTGTAAAAAGTCAGGTGCAAAATGGTGAAGGGAAGTGCCCTAGAGATGCACACACTCCATCACAAAGTGTTCCAAGCATACTCCTGGAACCCTTAAGAGTTATAGAATCAGTTGCAAAAGATAGCATGTGGAGGACAGGGGCAACCTAAAAGATATACACTGGGTTGCTCACAACCCATACTCCTGTAAACAGTCAGGTTCAAAATGGTGAAGGAAAATGCTCTAGAAATGCACACACTCCATCACAAAGTGTTCCAAGCATACTCCTGGAACCCTTAAGAGGTATATAATCAGTTGCAAAAGACAGCATTTAGAGGACAGGGGCAGCCTGAAAGATATACACTGGGTTGCTGACCACCCATACTCCTGTAAAAAGTCAGGTGCAAAATGGTGAAGGGAAGTGCCCTAGAGATGCACACACTCCATCACAAAGTGTCCCAAGCATACTCCTGGAACCCTTACGAGGTATATAATCAGTTGCAAAAGTCATCATGTGAAGGACAGGGAAAGCCTGAAAGATATACACTGGGTTGCTCACCACCCATACTCCTGTAAAAAGTCAGGTGCAAAATGGTGAAGGCAAATGCTGGAGCCAAGAGGTATGATCAGAGATGTGACTCCAAGATTCAAGCTCTGAGCTTTTATCCCCCCAGTTGTCTTTTTAGTTTATGTATGTAAAATAATGTGTTTAAGCAGCTAAAACAAGTGGAATGCCACTGTGCTCCAGACAGACATGAAAATTGAGGATTTCTGGTATATAGGAAAATGCTGGAGCCAAGAGGTATGATAAAAGGTGCGGCTCCAAGATTCAAGCTCTCAGCTCTCATCCCCCCAGTTGTCTTTTTAATTTATATATGAAATATAATTCGTTGAAGCAGGTCAGGCCAGTGGAATGCCACTGTGCTCCAGACAAGCTTGAGGATTGAGGAATTCTGGTTCGAAGGAAAATGCTGAAGCCAAGAGGTATGATCAGAGGTGTGGCTCCAAAATTCAAGCTCTCAGCTGTCATCCCCTCAGTTGCCTTTTTAGTTTAAATATGAAATAACGTGTTTAAGCAGCTAAAACAAGTGGAATGCCACTGTGCTCCAGATAGGCTTGAGGATTCAGGAATTCTGGTATATAGGAGAATGCTGGAGCCAAGAGGTATCATCAGAGGTGTGGCTCCAAGATTCAAGCTCTCAGCTCTCATCCCCCCAGTTGCCTTTTTAGTTCATATGTTAAATATAATGTGTTTAAGCAGCTAAATTAAGTGGAATGCCACTGTGCTCCAGACGAGCTTGAGGAATGAGATATTCTGTTTTGAAGGTGAATGCTGGAGCCAAGAGGTATGATCAAAGGTGCGGCTCCAAGATTCAAGCCCTCAGCTCTCATCCCCCCAGTTGCCTCTTTCATTTGTATATGAAATGGATTGGTTGTAAGCAGCTCAATTCAGTGGAATGCCATTGTGCTCCAGACAAGCTTGAGGATTGAGAAATTCTGGTTCGAAGGAAAATGCTGGAGCCAAGAGGTATGATCAGAGATGTGACTCCAAGATTCAAGCTCTCAGCTCTCATCCCCCCAGTTGCCTTTTTAGTTCATATATGAAGAAAATGTGTTTAAGCAGCTAAAATAAGTTGAATGCCACTGTGCTCCAGATAGGCTTGAGGATTCAGGAATTCTGGTATATAGGAGAATGATTCCAATGGATTCAGGATATCTGGTATATAGGAGAATGATTCCAAAAGTCAGGTGCAAAATGGTGAAGGAAAACGCTCTAGGAATGCACACACTCCATCACAAAGTGTTCCAAGCATACTCCTGAAATCTATTTCATGCATATAATCAGTTGTAAAAGACAGCATTTAGAGGACAGGGGCAGCCTGAAAGATAAATACTGGGTTGCTCACCACTCATACCCCTGTAAAAAGTCAGGTGCAAAATGGTGAAGGAAAGTGCCCTAGAGATGCACACACTCCATCACAAAGTGTTCCAAGCATACTCATGGAACCCTTAAGAGGTATATAATCAGTTGCAAAAGACAGCATTTAGAGGACAGGGGCAGCCTGAAAGATATACACTGGGTTGCTGACCACCCATACTCCTGTAAAAAGTCAGGTGCAAAATGGTGAAGGGAAGTGCCCTAGAGATGCACACACTCCATCACAAAGTGTTCCAAGCATACTCCTGGAACCCTTAAGAGTTATAGAATCAGTTGCAAAAGATAGCATGTGGAGGACAGGGGTAACCTAAAAGATATACACTGGGTTGCTCACAACCCATACTCCTGTAAACAGTCAGGTGCAAAATGGTCAAGGAAAATGCTCTAGAAATGCACACACTCCATCACAAAGTGTTCCAAGCATACTCCTGGAACCCTTAAGAGGTATATAATCAGTTGCAAAAGACAGCATTTAGAGGAAAGGGGCAGCCTGAAAGATATGCACTGGGTTGCTGACCACCCATACTCCTGTAAAAAGTCAGGTGCAAAATGGTGAAGGGAAGTGCCCTAGAGATGCACACACTCCATCACAAAGTGTCCCAAGCATACTCCTGGAACCCTTACGAGGTATATAATCAGTTGCAAAAGTCATCATGTGAAGGACAGGGAAAGCCTGAAAGATATACACTGGGTTGCTCACCACCCATACTCCTGTAAAAAGTCAGGTGCAACAGGGTGAAGGAAAATGCTGGAGCCAAGAGGTATGATCAGAGATGTGACTCCAAGATTCAAGCTCTGAGCTTTTATCCCCCCAGTTGTCTTTTTAGTTTATGTATGTAAAATAATGTGTTTAAGCAGCTAAAACAAGTGGAATGCCACTGTGCTCCAGACAGGCTTAAGGATCGAGGAATTCTGGTTCGAAGGAAAATGTTGGAGCCAGGAGGTATGATCAGAGGTGGGGCTCCAAGATTCAAGCTCTCAGCTCTCATCCCCCCAGTTGCCTTTTTAGTTTATATATGCAATATAATGTGTTTAAGCAGCTAAAAGCAGTGGAATGCCACTGTGCTTCAGACAAGCTTGAAGATTGAGGAATTCTGTTTTGAAGGTGAATGCTGGAGCCAAGAGGTATGATCAGAGGTGGGGCTCCAAGATTCAAGCCCTCAGCTCTCATCCCCCCAGTGGCTTCTTTCATTTGTATATGAAATGAATTGGTTTTAGGCATCTCAGGTCAGTGGAATGCCACTGTGCTTTAGACAAGCTTGAGGAATGAGATATTCTGTTTTGAAGGTGAATGCTGGAGCCAAGAGGTATGATCAAAGGTGCGGCTCCAAGATTCAAGCCCTCAGCTCTCATCCCCCCAGTTGCCTCTTTCATTTGTATATGAAATGGATTGGTTATAAGCAGCTCAATTCAGTGGAATGCCATTGTGATCTAGTTAGGCTTGAGGATTGAGGAATTCTGATTTGAAGGAAAATGCTGGAGCCAAGAGGTATGATCAGAGATGTGACTCCAAGATTCAAGCTCTCAGCTCTCATCCCCCAGTTGCCTTTTTAGTTCATATATGAAGAAAATGTGTTTAAGCAGCTAAAATAAGTTGAATGCCACTGTGCTCCAGATAGGCTTGAGGATTCAGGAATTCTGGTATATAGGAGAATGATTCCAATGGATTCAGGAATTCTGGTATATAGGAGAATGATTCCAAAAGTCAGGTGCAAAATGGTGAAAGAAAACGCTCTAGGAATGCACACACTCCATCACAAAGTGTTCCAAGCATACTCCTGAAATCTATTTCATGCAAATAATCAGTTGTAAAAGACAGCATTTAGAGGACAGGGGCAGCCTGAAAGATAAACACTGGGTTGCTCACCACTCATACCCCTGTAAAAAGTCAGGTGCAAAATGGTGAAGGAAAGTGCCCTAGAGATGCACACACTCCATCACAAAGTGTTCCAAGCATACTCATGGAACCCTTAAGAGGTATATAATCAGTTGCAAAAGACAGCATTTAGAGGACAGGGGCAGCCTGAAAGATATACACTGGGTTGCTGACCAACCATACTCCTGTAAAAAGTCAGGTGCAAAATGGTGAAGGGAAGTGCCCTAGAGATGCACACACTCCATCACAAAGTGTTCCAAGCATACTCCTGGAACCCTTAAGAGTTATAGAATCAGTTGCAAAAGATAGCATGTGGAGGACAGGGGCAACCTAAAAGATATACACTGGGTTGCTCACAACCCATACTCCTGTAAACAGTCAGGTTCAAAATGGTGAAGGAAAATGCTCTAGAAATGCACACACTCCATCACAAAGTGTTCCAAGCATACTCCTGGAACCCTTAAGAGGTATATAATCAGTTGCAAAAGACAGCATTTAGAGGACAGGGGCAGCCTGAAAGATATACACTGGGTTGCTGACCACCCATACTCCTGTAAAAAGTCAGGTGCAAAATGGTGAAGGGAAGTGCCCTAGAGATGCACACACTCCATCACAAAGTGTCCCAAGCATACTCCTGGAACCCTTACGAGGTATATAATCAGTTGCAAAAGTCATCATGTGAAGGACAGGGAAAGCCTGAAAGATATACACTGGGTTGCTCACCACCCATACTCCTGTAAAAAGTCAGGTGCAAAATGGTGAAGGAAAATGCTGGAGCCAAGAGGTATGATCAGAGATGTGACTCCAAGATTCAAGCTCTGAGCTTTTATCCCCCCAGTTGTCTTTTTAGTTTATGTATGTAAAATAATGTGTTTAAGCAGCTAAAACAAGTGGAATGCCACTGTGCTCCAGACAGACATGAAAATTGAGGATTTCTGGTATATAGGAAAATGCTGGAGCCAAGAGGTATGATAAAAGGTGCGGCTCCAAGATTCAAGCTCTCAGCTCTCATCCCCCCAGTTGTCTTTTTAATTTATATATGAAATATAATTCGTTGAAGCAGGTCAGGCCAGTGGAATGCCACTGTGCTCCAGACAAGCTTGAGGATTGAGGAATTCTGGTTCGAAGGAAAATGCTGAAGCCAAGAGGTATGATCAGAGGTGTGGCTCCAAAATTCAAGCTCTCAGCTGTCATCCCCTCAGTTGCCTTTTTAGTTTAAATATGAAATAACGTGTTTAAGCAGCTAAAACAAGTGGAATGCCACTGTGCTCCAGATAGGCTTGAGGATTCAGGAATTCTGGTATATAGGAGAATGCTGGAGCCAAGAGGTATCATCAGAGGTGTGGCTCCAAGATTCAAGCTCTCAGCTCTCATCCCCCCAGTTGCCTTTTTAGTTCATATGTTAAATATAATGTGTTTAAGCAGCTAAATTAAGTGGAATGCCACTGTGCTCCAGACAAGCTTGAGGAATGAGATATTCTGTTTTGAAGGTGAATGCTGGAGCCAAGAGGTATGATCAAAGGTGCGGCTCCAAGATTCAAGCCCTCAGCTCTCATCCCCCCAGTTGCCTCTTTCATTTGTATATGAAATGGATTGGTTGTAAGCAGCTCAATTCAGTGGAATGCCATTGTGCTCCAGACAAGCTTGAGGATTGAGGAATTCTGGTTCGAAGGAAAATGCTGGAGCCAAGAGGTATGATCAGAGATGTGTCTCCAAGATTCAAGCTCTCAGCTCTCATCCCCCCAGTTGCCTTTTTAGTTCATATATGAAGAAAATGTGTTTAAGCAGCTAAAATAAGTTGAATGCCACTGTGCTCCAGATAGGCTTGAGGATTCAGGAATTCTGGTATATAGGAGAATGATTCCAATGGATTCAGGATATCTGGTATATAGGAGAATGATTCCAAAAGTCAGGTGCAAAATGGTGAAGGAAAACGCTCTAGGAATGCACACACTCCATCACAAAGTGTTCCAAGCATACTCCTGAAATCTATTTCATGCATATAATCAGTTGTAAAAGACAGCATTGAGAGGACAGGGGCAGCCTGAAAGATAAATACTGGGTTGCTCACCACTCATACCCCTGTAAAAAGTCAGGTGCAAAATGGTGAAGGAAAGTGCCCTAGAGATGCACACACTCCATCACAAAGTGTTCCAAGCATACTCATGGAACCCTTAAGAGGTATATAATCAGTTGCAAAAGACAGCATTTAGAGGACAGGGGCAGCCTGAAAGATATACACTGGGTTGCTGACCACCCATACTCCTGTAAAAAGTCAGGTGCAAAATGGTGAAGGGAAGTGCCCTAGAGATGCACACACTCCATCACAAAGTGTTCCAAGCATACTCCTGGAACCCTTAAGAGTTATAGAATCAGTTGCAAAAGATAGCATGTGGAGGACAGGGGTAACCTAAAAGATATACACTGGGTTGCTCACAACCCATACTCCTGTAAACAGTCAGGTGCAAAATGGTCAAGGAAAATGCTCTAGAAATGCACACACTCCATCACAAAGTGTTCCAAGCATACTCCTGGAACCCTTAAGAGGTATATAATCAGTTGCAAAAGACAGCATTTAGAGGAAAGGGGCAGCCTGAAAGATATGCACTGGGTTGCTGACCACCCATACTCCTGTAAAAAGTCAGGTGCAAAATGGTGAAGGGAAGTGCCCTAGAGATGCACACACTCCATCACAAAGTGTCCCAAGCATACTCCTGGAACCCTTACGAGGTATATAATCAGTTGCAAAAGTCATCATGTGAAGGACAGGGAAAGCCTGAAAGATATACACTGGGTTGCTCACCACCCATACTCCTGTAAAAAGTCAGGTGCAAAATGGTGAAGGAAAATGCTGGAGCCAAGAGGTATGATCAGAGATGTGACTCCAAGATTCAAGCTCTGAGCTTTTATCCCCCCAGTTGTCTTTTTAGTTTATGTATGTAAAATAATGTGTTTAAGCAGCTAAAACAAGTGGAATGCCACTGTGCTCCAGACAGGCTTAAGGATCGAGGAATTCTGGTTCGAAGGAAAATGTTGGAGCCAGGAGGTATGATCAGAGGTGGGGCTCCAAGATTCAAGCTCTCAGCTCTCATCCCCTCAGTTGCCTTTTTAGTTTAAATATGCAATATAATGTGTTTAAGCAGCTAAAAGCAGTGGAATGCCACTGTGCTTCAGACAAGCTTGAAGATTGAGGAATTCTGTTTTGAAGGTGAATGCTGGAGCCAAGAGGTATGATCAGAGGTGGGGCTCCAAGATTCAAGCCCTCAGCTCTCATCCCCCCAGTGGCTTCTTTCATTTGTATATGAAATGAATTGGTTTTAGGCAGCTCAGTTCAGTGGAATGCCACTGTGCTTTAGACAAGCTTGAGGAATGAGATATTCTGTTTTGAAGGTGAATGCTGGAGCCAAGAGGTATGATCAAAGGTGCGGCTCCAAGATTCAAGCCCTCAGCTCTCATCCCCCCAGTTGCCTCTTTCATTTGTATATGAAATTGATTGGTTGTTTGCAGCTCAATTCAGTGGAATGCCATTGTGATCTAGTTAGGCTTGAGGATTGAGGAATTCTGATTTGAAGGAAAATGCTGGAGCCAAGAGGTATGATCAGAGATGTGACTCCAAGATTCAAGCTCTCAGCTCTCATCCCCCCAGTTGCCTTTTTAGTTCATATATGAAGAAAATGTGTTTAAGCAGCTAAAATAAGTTGAATGCCACTGTGCTCCAGATAGGCTTGAGGATTCAGGAATTCTGGTATATAGGAGAATGATTCCAATGGATTCAGGAATTCTGGTATATAGGAGAATGATTCCAAAAGTCAGGTGCAAAATGGTGAAAGAAAACGCTCTAGGAATGCACACACTCCATCACAAAGTGTTCCAAGCATACTCCTGAAATCTATTTCATGCATATAATCAGTTGTAAAAGACAGCATTTAGAGGACAGGGGCAGCCTGAAAGATAAACACTGGGTTGCTCACCACTCATACCCCTGTAAAAAGTCAGGTGCAAAATGGTGAAGGAAAGTGCCCTAGAGATGCACACACTCCATCACAAAGTGTTCCAAGCATACTCATGAAACCCTTAAGAGGTATATAATCAGTTGCAAAAGACAGCATTTAGAGGACAGGGGCAGCCTGAAAGATATACACTGGGTTGCTGACCACCCATACTCCTGTAAAAAGTCAGGTGCAAAATGGTGAAGGGAAGTGCCCTAGAGATGCACACACTCCATCACAAAGTGTTCCAAGCATACTCCTGGAACCCTTAAGAGTTATAGAATCAGTTGCAAAAGATAGCATGTGGAGGACAGGGGCAACCTAAAAGATATACACTGGGTTGCTCACAACCCATACTCCTGTAAACAGTCAGGTGCAAAATGGTGAAGGAAAATGCTCTAGAAATGCACACACTCCATCACAAAGTGTTCCAAGCATACTCCTGGAACCCTTAAGAGGTATATAATCAGTTGCAAAAGACAGCATTTAGAGGACAGGGGCAGCCTGAAAGATATACACTGGGTTGCTGACCACCCATACTCCTGTAAAAAGTCAGGTGCAAAATGATGAAGGGAAGTGCCCTAGAGATGCACACACTCCATCACAAAGTGTCCCAAGCATACTCCTGGAACCCTTAAGAGTTATAGAATCAGTTGCAAAAGATAGCATGTGGAGGACAGGGGCAACCTAAAAGATATACACTGGGTTGCTCACAACCCATACTCCTGTAAACAGTCAGGTGCAAAATGGTGAAGGAAAATGCTCTAGAAATGCACACACTCCATCACAAAGTGTTCCAAGCATACTCCTGGAACCCTTAAGAGGTATATAATCAGTTGCAAAAGACAGCATTTAGAGGACAGGGGCAGCCTGAAAGATATACACTGGGTTGCTGACCACCCATACTCCTGTAAAAAGTCAGGTGCAAAATGATGAAGGGAAGTGCCCTAGAGATGCACACACTCCATCACAAAGTGTCCCAAGCATACTCATGGAACCCTTACGAGGTATATAATCAGTTGCAAAAGTCATCATGTGAAGGACAGGGAAAGCCTGAAAGATATGCACTGGGTTGCTGACCACCCATACTCCTGTAAAAAGTCAGGTGCAAAATGGTGAAGGGAAGTGCCCTAGAGATGCACACACTCCATCACAAAGTGTTCCAAGCATACTCCTGGAACCCTTAAGAGTTATAGAATCAGTTGCAAAAGATAGCATGTGGAGGACAGGGGCAACCTAAAAGATATACACTGGGTTGCTCACAACCCATACTCCTGTAAACAGTCAGGTTCAAAATGGTGAAGGAAAATGCTCTAGAAATGCACACACTCCATCACAAAGTGTTCCAAGCATACTCCTGGAACCCTTAAGAGGTATATAATCAGTTGCAAAAGACAGCATTTAGAGGACAGGGGCAGCCTGAAAGATATACACTGGGTTGCTGACCACCCATACTCCTGTAAAAAGTCAGGTGCAAAATGGTGAAGGGAAGTGCCCTAGAGATGCACACACTCCATCACAAAGTGTCCCAAGCATACTCCTGGAACCCTTACGAGGTATATAATCAGTTGCAAAAGTCATCATGTGAAGGACAGGGAAAGCCTGAAAGATATACACTGGGTTGCTCACCACCCATACTCCTGTAAAAAGTCAGGTGCAAAATGGTGAAGGAAAATGCTGGAGCCAAGAGGTATGATCAGAGATGTGACTCCAAGATTCAAGCTCTGAGCTTTTATCCCCCCAGTTGTCTTTTTAGTTTATGTATGTAAAATAATGTGTTTAAGCAGCTAAAACAAGTGGAATGCCACTGTGCTCCAGACAGACATGAAAATTGAGGATTTCTGGTATATAGGAAAATGCTGGAGCCAAGAGGTATGATAAAAGGTGCGGCTCCAAGATTCAAGCTCTCAGCTCTCATCCCCCCAGTTGTCTTTTTTATTTATATATGAAATATAATTCGTTGAAGCAGGTCAGGCCAGTGGAATGCCACTGTGCTCCAGACAAGCTTGAGGATTGAGGAATTCTGGTTCGAAGGAAAATGCTGAAGCCAAGAGGTATGATCAGAGGTGTGGCTCCAAAATTCAAGCTCTCAGCTCTCATCCCCTCAGTTGCCTTTTTAGTTTAAATATGAAATAACGTGTTTAAGCAGCTAAAACAAGTGGAATGCCACTGTGCTCCAGATAGGCTTGAGGATTCAGGAATTCTGGTATATAGGAGAATGCTGGAGCCAAGAGGTATCATCAGAGGTGTGGCTCCAAGATTCAAGCTCTCAGCTCTCATCCCCCCAGTTGCCTTTTTAGTTCATATGTTAAATATAATGTGTTTAAGCAGCTAAATTAAGTGGAATGCCACTGTGCTCCAGACAAGCTTGAGGAATGAGATATTCTGTTTTGAAGGTGAATGCTGGAGCCAAGAGGTATGATCAAAGGTGCGGCTCCAAGATTCAAGCCCTCAGCTCTCATCCCCCCAGTTGCCTCTTTCATTTGTATATGAAATGGATTGGTTGTAAGCAGCTCAATTCAGTGGAATGCCATTGTGCTCCAGACAAGCTTGAGGATTGAGGAATTCTGGTTCGAAGGAAAATGCTGGAGCCAAGAGGTATGATCAGAGATGTGACTCCAAGATTCAAGCTCTCAGCTCTCATCCCCCCAGTTGCCTTTTTAGTTCATATATGAAGAAAATGTGTTTAAGCAGCTAAAATAAGTGGAATGCCACTGTGCTCCAGATAGGCTTGAGGATTCAGGAATTCTGGTATATAGGAGAATGATTCCAATGGATTCAGGATATCTGGTATATAGGAGAATGATTCCAAAAGTCAGGTGCAAAATGGTGAAGGAAAACGCTCTAGGAATGCACACACTCCATCACAAAGTGTTCCAAGCATACTCCTGAAATCTATTTCATGCATATAATCAGTTGTAAAAGACAGCATTTAGAGGACAGGGGCAGCCTGAAAGATAAATACTGGGTTGCTCACCACTCATACCCCTGTAAAAAGTCAGGTGCAAAATGGTGAAGGAAAGTGCCCTAGAGATGCACACACTCCATCACAAAGTGTTCCAAGCATACTCCTGGAACCCTTAAGAGGTATATAATCAGTTGCAAAAGACAGCATTTAGAGGACAGGGGCAGCCTGAAAGATATACACTGGGTTGCTGACCAACCATACTCCTGTAAAAAGTCAGGTGCAAAATGGTGAAGGGAAGTGCCCTAGAGATGCACACACTCCATCACAAAGTGTTCCAAGCATACTCCTGGAACCCTTAAGAGTTATAGAATCAGTTGCAAAAGATAGCATGTGGAGGACAGGGGTAACCTAAAAGATATACACTGGGTTGCTCACAACCCATACTCCTGTAAACAGTCAGGTGCAAAATGGTCAAGGAAAATGCTCTAGAAATGCACACACTCCATCACAAAGTGTTCCAAGCATACTCCTGGAACCCTTAAGAGGTATATAATCAGTTGCAAAAGACAGCATTTAGAGGAAAGGGGCAGCCTGAAAGATATGCACTGGGTTGCTGACCACCCATACTCCTGTAAAAAGTCAGGTGCAAAATGGTGAAGGGAAGTGCCCTAGAGATGCACACACTCCATCACAAAGTGTCCCAAGCATACTCCTGGAACCCTTACGAGGTATATAATCAGTTGCAAAAGTCATCATGTGAAGGACAGGGAAAGCCTGAAAGATATACACTGGGTTGCTCACCACCCATACTCCTGTAAAAAGTCAGGTGCAAAATGGTGAAGGAAAATGCTGGAGCCAAGAGGTATGATCAGAGATGTGACTCCAAGATTCAAGCTCTGAGCTTTTATCCCCCCAGTTGTCTTTTTAGTTTATGTATGTAAAATAATGTGTTTAAGCAGCTAAAACAAGTGGAATGCCACTGTGCTCCAGACAGGCTTAAGGATCGAGGAATTCTGGTTCGAAGGAAAATGTTGGAGCCAGGAGGTATGATCAGAGGTGGGGCTCCAAGATTCAAGCTCTCAGCTCTCATCCCCTCAGTTGCCTTTTTAGTTTAAATATGCAATATAATGTGTTTAAGCAGCTAAAAGCAGTGGAATGCCACTGTGCTTCAGACAAGCTTGAAGATTGAGGAATTCTGTTTTGAAGGTGAATGCTGGAGCCAAGAGGTATGATCAGAGGTGGGGCTCCAAGATTCAAGCCCTCAGCTCTCATCCCCCCAGTGGCTTCTTTCATTTGTATATGAAATGAATTGGTTTTAGGCAGCTCAGTTCAGTGGAATGCCACTGTGCTTTAGACAAGCTTGAGGAATGAGATATTCTGTTTTGAAGGTGAATGCTGGAGCCAAGAGGTATGATCAAAGGTGCGGCTCCAAGATTCAAGCCCTCAGCTCTCATCCCCCCAGTTGCCTCTTTCATTTGTATATGAAATTGATTGGTTGTTTGCAGCTCAATTCAGTGGAATGCCATTGTGATCTAGTTAGGCTTGAGGATTGAGGAATTCTGATTTGAAGGAAAATGCTGGAGCCAAGAGGTATGATCAGAGATGTGACTCCAAGATTCAAGCTCTCAGCTCTCATCCCCCCAGTTGCCTTTTTAGTTCATATATGAAGAAAATGTGTTTAAGCAGCTAAAATAAGTTGAATGCCACTGTGCTCCAGATAGGCTTGAGGATTCAGGAATTCTGGTATATAGGAGAATGATTCCAATGGATTCAGGAATTCTGGTATATAGGAGAATGATTCCAAAAGTCAGGTGCAAAATGGTGAAAGAAAACGCTCTAGGAATGCACACACTCCATCACAAAGTGTTCCAAGCATACTCCTGAAATCTATTTCATGCATATAATCAGTTGTAAAAGACAGCATTTAGAGGACAGGGGCAGCCTGAAAGATAAACACTGGGTTGCTCACCACTCATACCCCTGTAAAAAGTCAGGTGCAAAATGGTGAAGGAAAGTGCCCTAGAGATGCACACACTCCATCACAAAGTGTTCCAAGCATACTCATGAAACCCTTAAGAGGTATATAATCAGTTGCAAAAGACAGCATTTAGAGGACAGGGGCAGCCTGAAAGATATACACTGGGTTGCTGACCACCCATACTCCTGTAAAAAGTCAGGTGCAAAATGGTGAAGGGAAGTGCCCTAGAGATGCACACACTCCATCACAAAGTGTTCCAAGCATACTCCTGGAACCCTTAAGAGTTATAGAATCAGTTGCAAAAGATAGCATGTGGAGGACAGGGGCAACCTAAAAGATATACACTGGGTTGCTCACAACCCATACTCCTGTAAACAGTCAGGTGCAAAATGGTGAAGGAAAATGCTCTAGAAATGCACACACTCCATCACAAAGTGTTCCAAGCATACTCCTGGAACCCTTAAGAGGTATATAATCAGTTGCAAAAGACAGCATTTAGAGGACAGGGGCAGCCTGAAAGATATACACTGGGTTGCTGACCACCCATACTCCTGTAAAAAGTCAGGTGCAAAATGATGAAGGGAAGTGCCCTAGAGATGCACACACTCCATCACAAAGTGTCCCAAGCATACTCCTGGAACCCTTACGAGGTATATAATCAGTTGCAAAAGTCATCATGTGAAGGACAGGGAAAGCCTGAAAGATATACACTGGGTTGCTCACCACCCATACTCCTGTAAAAAGTCAGGTGCAAAATGGTGAAGGAAAATGCTGGAGCCAAGAGGTATGATCAGAGATGTGATTCCAAGATTCAAGCTCTGAGCTTTTATCCCCCCAGTTGTCTTTTTAGTTTATGTATGTAAAATAATGTGTTTAAGCAGCTAAAACAAGTGGAATGCCACTGTGCTCCAGACAGACATGAAAATTGAGGATTTCTGGTATATAGGAAAATGCTGGAGCCAAGAGGTATGATAAAAGGTGCGGCTCCAAGATTCAAGCTCTCAGCTCTCATCCCCCCAGTTGTCTTTTTAATTTATATATGAAATATAATTCTTTGAAGCAGTTCAGGCCAGTGGAATGCCACTGTGCTCCAGACAAGCTTGAGGATTGAGGAATTCTGGTTCGAAGGAAAATGCTGAAGCCAAGAGGTATGATCAGAGGTGTGGCTCCAAAATTCAAGCTCTCAGCTGTCATCCCCTCAGTTGCCTTTTTAGTTTACATATGAAATAACGTGTTTAAGCAGCTAAAACAAGTGGAATGCCACTGTGCTCCAGATAGGCTTGAGGATTCAGGAATTCTGGTATATAGGAGAATGCTGGAGCCAAGAGGTATCATCAGAGGTGTGGCTCCAAGATTCAAGCTCCCAGCTCTCATCCCCCCAGTTGCCTTTTTAGTTCATATGTTAAATATAATGTGTTTAAGCAGCTAAATTAAGTGGAATGCCACTGTGCTCCAGACAAGCTTGAGGAATGAGATATTCTGTTTTGAAGGTGAATGCTGGAGCCAAGAGGTATGATCAAAGGTGCGGCTCCAAGATTCAAGCCCTCAGCTCTCATCCCCCCAGTTGCCTCTTTCATTTGTATATGAAATGGATTGGTTGTAAGCAGCTCAATTCAGTGGAATGCCATTGTGCTCCAGACAAGCTTGAGGATTGAGGAATTCTGGTTCGAAGGAAAATGCTGGAGCCAAGAGGTATGATCAGAGATGTGACTCCAAGATTCAAGCTCTCAGCTCTCATCCCCCCAGTTGCCTTTTTAGTTCATATATGAAGAAAATGTGTTTAAGCAGCTAAAATAAGTTGAATGCCACTGTGCTCCAGATAGGCTTGAGGATTCAGGAATTCTGGTATATAGGAGAATGATTCCAATGGATTCAGGATATCTGGTATATAGGAGAATGATTCCAAAAGTCAGGTGCAAAATGGTGAAGGAAAACGCTCTAGGAATGCACACACTCCATCACAAAGTGTTCCAAACATACTCCTGAAATCTATTTCATGCATATAATCAGTTGTAAAAGACAGCATTTAGAGGACAGGGGCAGCCTGAAAGATAAACACTGGGTTGCTCACCACTCATACCCCTGTAAAAAGTCAGGTGCAAAATGGTGAAGGAAAGTGCCCTAGAGATGCACACACTCCATCACAAAGTGTTCCAAGCATACTCATGGAACCCTTAAGAGGTATATAATCAGTTGCAAAAGACAGCATTTAGAGGACAGGGGCAGCCTGAAAGATATACACTGGGTTGCTGACCACCCATACTCCTGTAAAAAGTCAGGTGCAAAATGGTGAAGGGAAGTGCCCTAGAGATGCACACACTCCATCACAAAGTGTTCCAAGCATACACCTGGAACCCTTAAGAGTTATAGAATCAGTTGCAAAAGATAGCATGTGGAGGACAGGGGCAACCTAAAAGATATACACTGGGTTGCTCACAACCCATACTCCTGTAAACAGTCAGGTGCAAAATGGTCAAGGAAAATGCTCTAGAAATGCACACACTCCATCACAAAGTGTTCCAAGCATACTCATGAAACCCTTAAGAGGTATATAATCAGTTGCAAAAGACAGCATTTAGAGGACAGGGGCAGCCTGAAAGATATACACTGGGTTGCTGACCACCCATACTCCTGTAAAAAGTCAGGTGCAAAATGGTGAAGGAAAGTGCTCTAGAAATGCACACACTCCATCACAAAGTGTTCCAAGCATACTCCTGGAACCCTTAAGAGGTATATAATCAGTTGCAAAAGACAGCATTTAGAGGAAAGGGGCAGCCTGAAAGATATACACTGGGTTGCTCACCACTCATACCCCTGTAAAAAGTCAGGTGCAAAATGGTGAAGGAAAGTGCCCTAGAGATGCACACACTCCATCACAAAGTGTTCCAAGCATACTCCTGGAATCTATTTCATGCATATAATCAGTTGCAAAAGACAGCATGTGGAGTACAGGGACAGCCTGAAAGATATATACTGGGTTGCTCACCACCCATACCCCTGTAAAAAGTCAGGTGCAAAATGGTGAAGGGAAGTGCCCTAGAGATGCACACACTCCATCACAAAGTGTTCCAAGCATACTCCTGGAACCCTAAACATGTATATAATTAGTTGCAAAAGACAGCATGTGAAGGACAGGGACAGCCTGAAAGATATACACTGGGTTGCTCACAACCCATACTCCTGTAAACATTCTGGTGCAAAATGGTGAAGGAAAATGCTCTAGAAATGCACACACTCCATCACAAAGTGTTCCAAGCATACTCCTGGAACCCTTAAGAGGTATATAATCAGTTGCAAAAGACAGCATTTAGAGGAAAGGGGCAGCCTGAAAGATATACACTGGGTTGCTCACCACTCATACCCCTGTAAAAAGTCAGGTGCAAAATGGTGAAGGAAAGTGCCCTAGAGATGCACACACTCCATCACAAAGTGTTCCAAGCATACTCCTGGAATCTATTTCATGCATATAATCAGTTGCAAAAGACAGCATGTGGAGTACAGGGACAGCCTGAAAGATATATACTGGGTTGCTCACCACCCATACCCCTGTAAAAAGTCAGGTGCAAAATGGTGAAGGGAAGTGCCCTAGAGATGCACACACTCCATCACAAAGTGTTCCAAGCATACTCCTGGAACCCTAAACATGTATATAATTAGTTGCAAAAGACAGCACGTGAAGGACAGGGACAGCCTGAAAGATATACACTGGGTTGCTCACAACCCATACTCCTGTAAACATTCTGGTGCAAAATGGTGAAGGAAAGTGCCCTAGAGATGCACACACTCCATCACAAAGTGTTCCAAGCATACTCCTGGAATCTATTTTATGCATATAATCAGTTGCAAAAGACAGCATTTAGAGGACAGGGGCATCCTGAAAGATACACACTGGGTTGCTGACCACCCATACTAATGTAAAAAGTCAGGTGCAAAATGGTGAAGGAAAGTGCCCTAGAGATGCACACACTCCATCACAAAGTGTTCCAATCATACTCCTGGAACCCTTAAGAAGTATATAATCAGTTGTAAAAGACAGCATTTAGAGGACAGGGGCAGCCTGAAAGATATACACTGGGTTGCTCACCACTCATACCCCTGTAAAAAGTCAGGTGCAAAATGGTGAAGGAAAGTGCCCTAGAGATGCACACACTCCATCACAAAGTGTTCCAAGCATACTCCTGGAACCCTTAAGAGTTATAGAATCAGATGCAAAAGATAGCATGTGGAGGACAGGGGCAACCTGAAAGATATACACTGGGTTGCTCACAACCCATACTCCTGTAAACAGTCAGGTGCAAAATGGTGAAGGAAGTGCCCTAGAGATGCACACACTCCATCACAAAGTGTTCCAAGCATACTCATGGAACCCTTAAGAGGTATATAATCAGTTGCAAAAGACAGCATTTAGAGGACCGGGGCATCCTGAAAGATGTACACTGGGTTGCTGACCACCCATACTCCTGTAAAAAGTCAGGTGCAAAATGGTGAAGGAAAATGCTGGAGCCAAGAGGTATGATCAGAGATGTGACTCCAAGATTTAAGCTCTGAGCTTTTATCCCCCCAGTTGTCTTTTTAGTTTATGTATGTAAAATAATGTGTTTAAGCAGCTAAAACAAGTGGAATGCCACTGTGCTCCAGACAGACATGAAAATTGAGGAATTCTGGTATATAGGATAATGATGGAGCCAAGAGGTATCATCAGAGGTGCGGCTCCAAGATTCAAGCCCTCATCTCTCATCCCCCCAGTGGCCTCTTTCATTTGTATATGCAATGAATTGGTTGTAAGCAGATAAGGTCAGTGGAATGCCACTGTGCTCCAGACAGGCTTGAGGATTGAGGAATTCTGATTTGAAGGAAAATGTTGGAGCCAAGAGGTATGATTAGAGGTGTGGCTCCAAGATTCAAGCTCTCAGCTCTCATCCCCCCGGTTGACTTTTTAGTTTATATATGAAAAAAATGTGTTTAAGCAGCTAAAACAAGTGGAATTCCACTGTGCTCCAGATAGGCTTGAGGATTCAGGAATTCTGGTATATAGGAGAATGCTGGAGCCAAGAGGTATCGTCAGAGGTGCGGCTCCATGTTTCAAGCCCTCAGATCTCATCCCCCCAGTAACCTCTTTCATTTGCCTAACAAATGAATTGTTTTTAAGCAGCTAAAACCATCGGAACTCCAAGATTCAAGCTCTCAGATCTCATCCCCCCAGTTGCCTTTTTATTTTATTTATGTGCAATAACGTGTTTAAGCAGCTAAAACAAGTGGAATGCCACTGTGCTCCAGACAGGCTTAAGGATTGAGGAATTCTGGTTCGAAGGAAAATGTTGGAGCCAGGAGGTATGATCAGAGGTGGGGCTCCAAGATTCAAGCTCTCAGCTTTCATCCCCCCAGTTGCCTTTTTAGTTTATATATGAAAACAAATGTATTTAAGCAGCTAAAACAAGTGGAATGCCACTGTACTCCAGATAGGCTTGAGGATTCAGGAATTCTGGTATATAGGAGAATGCTGGAGCCAAAAGGTATCGTCAGAGGTGTGGCTCCATGTTTAAAGCCCTCAGATCTCATCCCACCAGTGGCCTATTTCATTTGCCTAACAAATGAATTGTTTTTAAGCAGCTAAAACCAGTGGAACTCCAAGATTCAAGCTCTCAGCTCTCATCCCCCCAGTTGCCTTTTTAGTTTATTTATGTAAAATAATGAGTTTAAGCGGCTAAAACCAGTGGAATGCCACTGTGCTCCAGACAGGCTTGAGGATTGAGGAATTTTGGTATGTAGGAGAATACTGGAGCCAAGAGGTATCATCAGAGGTGCGGCTCCAAGATTCAAGCCCTCAGCTCTCATCCCCCCAGTAACCTCTTTCATTTGAAAATGAAATGAATTGGTTGTAAGCAGCTCAAGTCAGTGGAATGCCATTGTGCTCTAGTTAGGCTTGAGGATTGAGGAATTCTGGTTCGAAGGAAAATGCTGGAGCCAAGAGGTATGATCAGAGGTGTGGCTCCAAGATTCAAGCTCTCAGCTCTCATCCCCCATGTTGCCTTTTTTATTTAAATATGAAAAAATGTATTTAAGCAGCTAAAACAAGTGGAATGCCACTGTGCTCCAGATAGGCTTGAGGATTCAGGAATTCTGGTATATAGGAGAATGCTGGAGCCAAGAGGTATGATCAGAGGTGCGGCTCCAAGATTCAAGCCCTCAGCTCTCATCCCCCCAGTGGCCTCTTTCATTTGTATATGAAATGGATTGGTTGTAAGCAGCTCAGGTCAGTGGAATTCCACTGTGCTTTAGTTAGGCTTGAAGATTGAGGAATTCTGGTTCGAAGGAAAATGCTGGAGCCAAGAGGTATGATCAGAGGTGGGGCTCCAAGATTCAAGCTCTCAGCTCTCATCCCCCCAGTTGCCTTTTTAGTTTATATATGAAAACAAATGTATTTAAGCAGCTAAAACAAGTGGAATGCCACTGTACTCCAGATAGGCTTGAGGATTCAGGAATTCTGGTATATAGGAGAATGCTGGAGCCAAAAGGTATCGTCAGAGGTGTGGCTCCATGTTTAAAGCCCTCAGATCTCATCCCACCAGTGGCCTATTTCATTTGCCTAACAAATGAATTGTTTTGAAGCAGCTAAAACCAGTGGAACTCCAAGATTCAAGCTCTCAGCTCTCATCCCCCCAGTTGCCTTTTTATTTTATTTATGTGAAATAACGTGTTTAAGCAGCTAAAACAAGTGGAATGCCACTGTGCTCCAGACAGGCTTAAGGATTGAGGAATTCTGGTTCGAAGGAAAATGTTGGAGCTAGGAGGTATGATCAGAGGTGGGGCTCCAAGATTCAAGCTCTCAGCTCTCATCCCCCCAGTTGCCTTTTTAGTTTATATATGAAAACAAATGTATTTAAGCAGCTAAAAGCAGTGGAATGCCACTGTACTTCAGACAAGCTTGAAGATTGAGGAATTCTGTTTTGAAGGTGAATGCTGGAGCCAAGAGGTATGATCAGAGGTGGGGCTCCAAGATTCAAGCCCTCAGCTCTCATCCCCCCAGTGGCTTCTTTCATTTGTATATGAAATGAATTGGTTTTAAGCAGCTCAGGTCAGTGGAATGCCACTGTGATTTAGACAGGCTTGAGGATTGAGGAATTCTGATTTGAAGGAAAATGCTGGAGCCAAGAGGTATGATAAAAGGTGCGGCTCCAAGATTCAAGCTCTCAGCTCTCATCCCCCCAGTTTTCTTTTTAATTAATATATGAAATATAATTCGTTGAAGCAGGTCAGGCCAGTGGAATGCCACTGTGCTCCAGACAAGCTTGAGGATTGAGGAATTCTGGTTTGAAGGAAAATGCTGGAGCCAAGAGGTATGATCAGAGGTGGGGCTCCAAATTTCAAGCTCTCAGCTCTCATCCCCCCAGTTGCCTTTTTAGTTTATTTATGAAACATAATGTGTTTAAGCAGCTAAAACAAGTGGAAGGCCACTGTGCTCCTGACAGGCTTGAGGATTGAGGAATTCTGGTATATAGGAGAATGCTGGAGTCAAGAGGTATCATCAGAGGTGTGGCTCCAAGATTCAAGCTCTCAGCTCTCATCCCCCCAGTTGCCTTTTTAGTTTATTTATGAAACATAATGTGTTTAAGCAGCTAAAACAAGTGGAATTCCACTGTGCTCCTGACAGGCTTGAGGATTGAGATATTCTGTTTTGAAGGTGAATGCTGGAGCCAAAAGGTATGATCAAAGGTGCGGCTCCAAGATTCAAGCCCTCAGCTCTCATCCCCCCAGTTGCCTCTTTCATTTGTATATGAAATGGATTGGTTGTAAGCAGCTCAGGCCACTGGAATGCCACTGTGCTCTATTTAGGCTTGAGGATTGAGGAATTCTGGTTCGAAGGAAAATGCTGAAGCCAAGAGGTATGATCAGAGGTGTGGCTCCAAAATTCAAGCTCTCAGCTCTCATCCCCTCAGTTGCCTTTTTAGTTTAAATATGAAATAACGTGTTTAAGCAGCTAAAATAAGTTGAATGCCACTGTGCTCCAGATAGGCTTGAGGATTCAGGAATTCTGGTATATAGGAGAATGATTCCAATGGATTCAGGAATTCTGGTATATAGGAGAATGATTCCAAAAGTCAGGTGCAAAATGGTGAAGGAAAATGCTCTAGAAATGCACACACTCCATCACAAAGTGTTCCAAGCTTACTCCTGAAATCTATTTCATGCATATAATCAGTTGTAAAAGACAGCATTTAGAGGACAGGGGCAGCCTGAAAGATATACACTGGGTTGCTCACCACTCATACCCCTGTAAAAAGTCAGGTGCAAAATGGTGAAGGAAAGTGCCCTAGAGATGCACACACTCCATCACAAAGTGTTCCAAGCATACTCATGGAACCCTTAAGAGGTATATAATCAGTTGCAAAAGACAGCATTTAGAGGACAGGGGTAGCCTGAAAGATATACACTGGGTTGCTGACCACCCATACTCCTGTAAAAAGTCAGGTGCAAAATGGTGAAGGGAAGTGCCCTAGAGATGCACACACTCCATCACAAAGTGTTCCTAGCATACTCCTGGAACCCTTAAGAGTTATAGAATCAGTTGCAAAAGATAGCATGTGGAGGACAGGGGCAACCTAAAAGATATACACTGGGTTGCTCACAACCCATACTCCTATAAACAGTCAGGTGCAAAATGGTGAAGGAAAATGCTCTAGAAATGCACACACTCCATCACAAAGTGTTCCAAGCATACTCCTGGAACCCTTAAGAGGTATATAATCAGTTGCAAAAGACAGCATTTAGAGGAAAGGGGCATCCTGAAAGATATACACTGGGTTGCTGACCACCCATACTCCTGTAAAAAGTCAGGTGCAAAATGGTGAAGGGAAGTGCCCTAGAGATGCACACACTCCATCACAAAGTGTTCCAAGCATACTCCTGGAACCCTTAAGAGTTATAGAATCAGTTGCAAAAGATAGCATGTGGAGGACAGGGGCAACCTAAAAGATATACACTGGGTTGCTCACAACCCAAACTCCTGTAAACAGTCAGGTGCAAAATGGTGAAGGAAATGCTCTAGAAATGCACACACTCCATCACAAAGTGTTCCAAGCATACTCCTGGAATCTATTTCATGCATATAATCAGTTGCAAAAGGCAGCATGTGGAGTACAGGGACAGCCTGAAAGATATATACTGGGTTGCTCACCACCCATACCCCTGTAAAAAGTCAGGTGCAAAATGGTGATGGAAAGTGCCCTAGAGATGCACACACTCCATCACAAAGTGTTCCAAGCATACTCCTGGAACCCTAAAGATGTATATAATTAGTTGCAAAAGACAGCATGTGAAGGACAGGGACAGCCTGAAAGATATACACTGGGTTGCTCACAACCCATACTCCTGTAAAAAGTCAGGTGCAAAATGGTGAAGGAAAGTGCCCTAGAGATGCACACACTCCATCACAAAGTGTTCCAAGCATACTCATGGAATCTATTTTATGCATATGATCAGTTGCAAAAGACAGAATGTAGAGGACAGGGGCAGCCTGAAAGATATACACTGGGTTGCTGACCACCCATACTCCTGTAAAAAGTCAGGTGCAAAATGGTGAAGGGAAGTGCCCTAGAGATGCACACACTCCATCACAAAGTGTTCCAAGCATACTCCTGGAACCCTTAAGAGTTATAGAATCAGTTGCAAAAGATAGCATGTGGAGGACAGGGGCAACCTGAAAGATATACACTGGGTTGCTCACAACCCATACTCCTGTAAACAGTCAGGTGCAAAATGGTGAAGGGAAGTGCCCTAGAGATGCACACACTCCATCACAAAGTGAACCAAGCATACTCATGAAACCCTTAAGAGGTATATAATCAGTTGCAAAAGTCATCATGTGAAGGACAGGGAAAGCCTGAAAGATATACACTGGGTTGCTCACCACCCATACTCCTGTAAAAAGTCAGGTGCAAAATGGTGAAGGAAAATGCTGGAGCCAAGAGGTATGATCAGAGATGTGACTTCAAGATTCAAGCTCTGAGCTTTTATCCCCCAAGTTGTCTTTTTAGTTTATGTATGTAAAATAATGTGTTTAAGCAGCTAAAACAAGTGGAATGCCACTGTGCTCCAGACAGACATGCAAATTGAGGAATTCTGGTATATAGGAGAATGCTGGAGCCAAGAGGTATCATCAGAGGTGCGGCTCCAAGATTCAAGCCCTCAGCTCTCATCCCCCCAGTAACCTCTTTCATTTGAATATGAAATGAATTGGTTGTAAGCAGCTCAAGTCAGTGGAATGCCACTGTGCTCTATTTAGGCTTGAGGATTGAGGAATTCTGGTTCGAAGGAAAATGCTGAAGCCAAGAGGTATGATCAGAGGTGTGGCTCCAAAATTCAAGCTCTCAGCTCTCATCCCCTCAGTTGCCTTTTTAGTTTAAATATGAAATAACGTGTTTAAGCAGCTAAAACAAGTGGAATGCCACTGTGCTCCAGATAGGCGTGAGGATTCAGGAATTCTGGTATATAGGAGAATGCTGGAGCCAAGAGGTATCATCAGAGGTGTGGCTCCAAGATTCAAGCCCTCAGCTCTCATCCCCCCGGTTGCCTTTTTAGTTCATATGTTAAATATAACGTGTTTAAGCAGCTAAATTAAGTGGAATGCCACTGTGCTCCAGATAGGCTTGAGGATTCAGGAATTCTGGTATATAGGAGAATGATTCCAATGGATTCAGGAATTCTGGTATATAGGAGAATGATTCCGAAAGTCAGGTGCAAAATGGTGAAGGAAAACGCTCTAGGAATGCACACACTCCATCACAAAATGTTCCAAGCACACTCCTGAAATCTATTTCATGCATATAATCAGTTGTAAAAGACAGCATTTAGAGGACAGGGGCAGCCTGAAAGATAAACACTGGGTTGCTCACCACTCATACCCCTGTAAAAAGTCAGGTGCAAAATGGTGAAGGGAAGTGCCCTAGAGATGCACACACTCCATCACAAAGTGTTCCAAGCATACTCCTGGAACCCTTAAGAGTTATAGAATCAGTTGCAAAAGATAGCATGTGGAGGACAGGGGCAACCTAAAAGATATACACTGGGTTGCTCACAACCCATACTCCTGTAAACAGTCAGGTGCAAAATGGTGAAGGAAAATGCTCTAGAAATACACACACTCCATCACAAAGCATACTCCTGGAACCCTTAAGAGGTATATAATCAGTTGCAAAAGACAGCATTTAGAGGAAAGGGGCAGCCTGAAAGATATACACTGGGTTGCTGACCACCCATACTCCTGTAAAAAGTCAGGTGCAAAATGGTGAAGGAAAGTGCCCTAGAGATGCACACACTCCATCACAAAGTGTTCCAAGCATACTCCTGGAACCCTTAAGAAGTATATAATCAGTTGTAAAAGACAGCATTTAGAGGACAGGGGCAGCCTGAAAGATGTACACTGGGTTGCTCACCACTCATACCCCTGTAAAAAGTCAGGTGCAAAATGGTGAAGGAAAGTGCCCTAGAGATGCACACACTCCATCACAAAGTGTTCCAAGCATACTCCTGGAACCCTTAAGAGGTATATAATCAGTTGCAAAAGACAGCATTTAGAGGACCGGGGCATCCTGAAAGATATACACTGGGTTGCTGACCACCCATACTCCTGTAAAAAGTCAGGTGCAAAATGGTGAAGGGAAGTGCCCTAGAGATGCACACACTCCATCACAAAGTGTTCCAAGCATACTCCTGGAATTCTTAAGAGTTATAGAATCAGTTGCAAAAGATAGCATGTGGAGGACAGGGGCAACCTGAAAGATATACACTGGGTTGCTCACAACCCATACTCCTGTAAACAGTCAGGTGCAAAATGGTGAAGGGAAGTGCCCTAGAGATGCACACACTCCATCACAAAGTGAACCAAGCATACTCATGAAACCCTTAAGAGGTATATAATCAGTTGCAAAAGTCATCATGTGAAGGACAGGGAAAGCCTGAAAGATATACACTGGGTTGCTCACCACCCATACTCCTGTAAAAAGTCAGGTGCAAAATGGTGAAGGAAAATGCTGGAGCCAAGAGGTATGATCAGAGATGTGACTTCAAGATTCAAGCTCTGAGCTTTTATCCCCCAAGTTGTCTTTTTAGTTTATGTATGTAAAATAATGTGTTTAAGCAGCTAAAACAAGTGGAATGCCACTGTGCTCCAGACAGACATGCAAATTGAGGAATTCTGGTATATAGGAGAATGCTGGAGCCAAGAGGTATCATCAGAGGTGCGGCTCCAAGATTCAAGCCCTCAGCTCTCATCCCCCCAGTAACCTCTTTCATTTGAATATGAAATGAATTGGTTGTAAGCAGCTCAAGTCAGTGGAATGCCACTGTGCTCTATTTAGGCTTGAGGATTGAGGAATTCTGGTTCGAAGGAAAATGCTGAAGCCAAGAGGTATGATCAGAGGTGTGGCTCCAAAATTCAAGCTCTCAGCTCTCATCCCCTCAGTTGCCTTTTTAGTTTAAATATGAAATAACGTGTTTAAGCAGCTAAAACAAGTGGAATGCCACTGTGCTCCAGATAGGCTTGAGGATTCAGGAATTCTGGTATATAGGAGAATGCTGGAGCCAAGAGGTATCATCAGAGGTGTGGCTCCAAGATTCAAGCCCTCAGCTCTCATCCCCCCGGTTGCCTTTTTAGTTCATATGTTAAATATTATGTGTTTAAGCAGCTAAATTAAGTGGAATGCCACTGTGCTCCAGACAAGCTTGAGGAATGAGATATTCTGTTTTGAAGGTGAATGCTGGAGCCAAGAGGTATGATCAAAGGTGCGGCTCCCAGATTCAAGCCCTCAGCTCTCATCCCCCCAGTTGCCTCTTTCATTTGTATATGAAATGGATTGGTTGTAAGCAGCTCAATTCAGTGTAATGCCATTGTGCTCTAGTTAGGCTTGAGGATTGAGGAATTCTGATTTGAAGGAAAATGCTGGAGCCAAGAGGTATGATCAGAGATGTGACTCCAAGATTCAAGCTCTCAGCTCTCATCCCCCCAGTTGCCTTTTTAGTTTATATATGAAGAAAATGTGTTTAAGCAGCTAAAATAAGTTGAATGCCACTGTGCTCCAGATAGGCTTGAGGATTCAGGAATTCTGGTATATAGGAGAATGATTCCAATGGATTCAGGAATTCTGGTATATAGGAGAATGATTCCGAAAGTCAGGTGCAAAATGGTGAAGGAAAACGCTCTAGGAATGCACACACTCCATCACAAAATGTTCCAAGCACACTCCTGAAATCTATTTCATGCATATAATCAGTTTTAAAAGACAGCATTTAGAGGACAGGGGCAGCCTGAAAGATAAACACTGGGTTGCTCACCACTCATACCCCTGTAAAAAGTCAGGTGCAAAATGGTGAAGGGAAGTGCCCTAGAGATGCACACACTCCATCACAAAGTGTTCCAAGCATACTCCTGGAACCCTTAAGAGTTATAGAATCAGTTGCAAAAGATAGCATGTGGAGGACAGGGGCAACCTAAAAGATATACACTGGGTTGCTCACAACCCATACTCCTGTAAACAGTCAGGTGCAAAATGGTGAAGGAAAATGCTCTAGAAATACACACACTCCATCACAAAGCATACTCCTGGAACCCTTAAGAGGTATATAATCAGTTGCAAAAGACAGCATTTAGAGGAAAGGGGCAGCCTGAAAGATATACACTGGGTTGCTGACCACCCATACTCCTGTAAAAAGTCAGGTGCAAAATGGTGAAGGAAAGTGCCCTAGAGATGCACACACTCCATCACAAAGTGTTCCAAGCATACTCCTGGAACCCTTAAGAAGTATATAATCAGTTGTAAAAGACAGCATTTAGAGGACAGGGGCAGCCTGAAAGATGTACACTGGGTTGCTCACCACTCATACCCCTGTAAAAAGTCAGGTGCAAAATGGTGAAGGAAAGTGCCCTAGAGATGCACACACTCCATCACAAAGTGTTCCAAGCATACTCCTGGAACCCTTAAGAGGTATATAATCAGTTGCAAAAGACAGCATTTAGAGGACCGGGGCATCCTGAAAGATATACACTGGGTTGCTGACCACCCATACTCCTGTAAAAAGTCAGGTGCAAAATGGTGAAGGGAAGTGCCCTAGAGATGCACACACTCCATCACAAAGTGTTCCAAGCATACTCCTGGAATTCTTAAGAGTTATAGAATCAGTTGCAAAAGATAGCATGTGGAGGACAGGGGCAACATGAAAGATATACACTGGGTTGCTCACAACCCATACTCCTGTAAACAGTCAGGTGCAAAATGGTGAAGGGAAGTGCCCTAGAGATGCACACACTCCATCACAAAGTGTTCCAAGCATACTCATGAAACCCTTAAGAGGTATATAATCAGTTGCAAAAGTCATCATGTGAAGGACAGGGAAAGCCTGAAAGATATACACTGGGTTGCTCACCACCCATACTCCTGTAAAAAGTCAGGTGCAAAATGGTGAAGGAAAATGCTGGAGCCAAGAGGTATGATCAGAGATGTGACTCCAAGATTCAAGCTCTGAGCTTTTATCCCCCAAGTTGTCTTTTTAGTTTATGTATGTAAAATAATGTGTTTAAGCAGCTAAAAGCAGTGGAATGCCACTGTGCTCGAGACAGACATGCAAATTAAGGAATTCTGGTATATAGGATAATGTTGGAGCCAAGAGGTATCATCAGAGGTGCGGCTCCAAGATTCAAGCCCTCATCTCTCATCCCCCCAGTGGCCTCTTTCATTTGTATATGCAATGAATTGGTTGTAAGCAGCTCAAGTCAGTGGAATGCCATTGTGCTCTAGTTAGGCTTGAGGATTGAGGAATTCTGGTTCGAAGGAAAATGCTGGAGCCAAGAGGTATGATCAGAGGTGTGGCTCCAAGATTCAAGCTCTCAGCTCTCATCCCCCAAGTTGCCTTTTTTATTTAAATATGAAAAAATGTGTTTAAGCAGCTAAAACAAGTGGAATACCACTGTGCTCCAGATAGGCTTGAGGATTCAGGAATTCTGGTATATAGGAGAATGCTGGAGCCAAGAGGTTTGATCAGAGGTGCGGCTCCAAGATTCAAGCCCTCAGCTCTCATCCCCCCAGTGGCCTCTTTCATTTGTATATGAAATGGATTGGTTGTAAGCAGCTCAGGTCAGTGGAATTCCACTGTGCTTTAGTTAGGCTTGAAGATTGAGGAATTCTGGTTCGAAGGAAAATGCTGGAGCCAAGAGGTATGATCAGAGGTGGGGCTCCAAGATTCAAGCTCTCAGCTCTCATCCTTCCAGTTGCCTTTTTAGTTTATATATGAAAAAAATGTGTTTAAGCAGCTAAAACAAGTGGAATGCCACTGTGCTCCAGATAGGCTTGAGGATTCAGGAATTCTGGTATATAGGAGAATGCTGGAGCCAAGAGGTATCGTCAGAGGTGTGGCTCCATGTTTAAAGCCCTCAGATCTCATCCCACCAGTGGCCTATTTCATTTGCCTAACAAATGAATTGTTTTTAAGCAGCTAAAACCAGTGGAACTCCAAGATTCAAGCTCTCAGCTCTCATCCCCCCAGTTGCCTTTTTATTTTATTTATGTGAAATAACGTGTTTAAGCAGCTAAAACAAGTGGAATGCCACTGTGCTCCAGACAGGCTTAAGGATTGAGAAATTCTGGTTCGAAGGAAAATGTTGGAGCTAGGAGGTATGATCAGAGGTGGGGCTCCAAGATTCAAGCTCTCAGCTCTCATCCCCCCAGTTGCCTTTTTAGTTTATATATGCAATATAATGTGTTTAAGCAGCTAAAAGCAGTGGAATGCCACTGTGCTTCAGACAAGCTTGAAGATTGAGAAATTCTGTTTTGAAGGTGAATGCTGGAGCCAAGAGGTATGATCAGAGGTGGGGCTCCAAGATTCAAGCCCTCAGCTCTCATCCCCCCAGTGGCCTCTTTCATTTGTATATGAAATGAATTGGTTTTAGGCAGCTCAGGTCAGTGGAATGCCACTGTGCTCCAGACAGACATGAAAATTGAGGAATTCTGGTATATAGGAAAATGCTGGAGCCAAGAGGTATGATAAAAGGTGCGGCTCCAAGATTCAAGCTCTCAGCTCTCATCCCCCCAGTTGTCTTTTTAATTTATATATGAATTATAATTCGTTGAAGCAGGTCAGGCCAGTGGAATGCCACTGTGCTCCAGACAAGCTTGAGGATTGAGGAATTCTGGTTTGAAGGAAAATGCTGGAGCCAAGAGGTATGATCAGAGGTGGGGCTCCAAATTTCAAGCTCTCAGCTCTCATCCCCCCAGTTGCCTTTTTAGTTTATTTATGAAACATAATGTGTTTAAGCAGCTAAAACAAGTGGAATTCCACTGTGCTCCTGACAGGCTTGAGGATTGAGAAATTCTGGTATGTAGGAGAATGCTGGAGCCAAGAGGTATCATCAGAGGTGTGGCTCCAAGATTCAAGCCCTCAGCTCTCATCCCCCCAGTAACCTCTTTCATTTGAATATGAAATGAATTGGTTGTAAGCAGCTCAAGTCAGTGGAATGCCACTGTGCTCTATTTAGGCTTGAGGATTGAGGAATTCTGGTTCGAAGGAAAATGCTGAAGCCAAGAGGTATGATCAGAGGTGTGGCTCCAAAATTCAAGCTCTCAGCTCTCATCCCCTCAGTTGCCTTTTTAGTTTAAATATGAAATAACGTGTTTAAGCAGCTAAAACAAGTGGAATGCCACTGTGCTCCAGATAGGCTTGAGGATTCAGGAATTCTGGTATATAGGAGAATGCTGGAGCCAAGAGGTATCATCAGAGGTGTGGCTCCAAGATTCAAGCTCTCAGCTCTCATCCCCCCGGTTGCCTTTTTAGTTCATATGTTAAATATAATGTGTTTAAGCAGCTAAATTAAGTGGAATGCCACTGTGCTCCAGACAATCTTGAGGAATGAGATATTCTGTTTTGAAGGTGAATGCTGGAGCCAAGAGGTATGATCAAAGGTGCGGCTCCCAGATTCAAGCCCTCAGCTCTCATCCCCCCAGTTGCCTCTTTCATTTGTATATGAAATGGATTGGTTGTAAGCAGCTCAATTCAGTGGAATGCCATTGTGCTCTAGTTAGGCTTGAGGATTGAGGAATTCTGATTTGAAGGAAAATGCTGGAGCCAAGAGGTATGATCAGAGATGTGACTCCAAGATTCAAGCTCTCAGCTCTCATCCCCCCAGTTGCCTTTTAAGTTTATATATGAAGAAAATGTGTTTAAGCAGCTAAAATAAGTTGAATGCCACTGTGCTCCAGATAGGCTTGAGGATTCAGGAATTCTGGTATATAGGAGAATGATTCCAATGGATTCAGGAATTCTGGTATATAGGAGAATGATTCCAAAAGTCAGGTGCAAAATGGTGAAGGAAAATGCTCTAGAAATGCACACACTCCATCACAAAGTGTTCCAAGCTTATTCCTGAAATCTATTTCATGCATATAATCAGTTGTAAAAGACAGCATTTAGAGGACAGGGGCAGCCTGAAAGATATACACTGGGTTGCTCACCACTCATACCCCTGTAAAAAGTCAGGTGCAAAATGGTGAAGGAAAGTGCCCTAGAGATGCACACACTCCATCACAAAGTGTTCCAAGCATACTCCTGGAACCCTTAAGAGTTATAGAATCAGTTGCAAAAGATAGCATGTGGAGGACAGGGGCAGCCTGAAAGATATACACTGGGTTGCTGACCACCCATACTCCTGTAAAAAGTCAGGTGCAAAATGGTGAAGGGAAGTGCCCTAGAGATGCACACACTCCATCACAAAGTTTTCCAAGCATACTCATGAAACCCTTAAGAGGTATATAATCAGTTGCAAAAGTCATCATGTGAAGGACAGGGAAAGCCTGAAAGATATACACTGGGTTGCTCACCACCCATACTCCTGTAAACAGTCAGGTGCAAAATGGTGAAGGAAAATGCTGGAGCCAAGAGGTATGATCAGAGATGTGACTCCAAGATTCAAGCTCTGAGCTTTTATCCCCCCAGTTGTCTTTTTAGTTTATGTATGTAAAATAATGTGTTTAAGCAGCTAAAAGCAGTGGAATGCCACTGTGCTCCAGACAGACATGCAAATTGAGGAATTCTGGTATATAGGATAATGTTGGAGCCAAGAGGTATCATCAGAGGTGCGGCTCCAAGATTCAAGCCCTCATCTCTCATCCCCCCAGTGGCCTCTTTCATTTGTATATGCAATGAATTGGTTGTAAGCAGCTCAAGTCAGTGGAATGCCATTGTGCTCTAGTTAGGCTTGAGGATTGAGGAATTCTGGTTCGAAGGAAAATGCTGGAGCCAAGAGGTATGATCAGAGGTGTGGCTCCAAGATTCAAGCTCTCAGCTCTCATCCCCCAAGTTGCCTTTTTTATTTAAATATGAAAAAATGTGTTTAAGCAGCTAAAACAAGTGGAATGCCACTGTGCTCCAGATAGGCTTGAGGATTCAGGAATTCTGGTATATAGGAGAATGCTGGAGCCAAGAGGTATGATCAGAGGTGCGGCTCCAAGATTCAAGCCCTCAGCTCTCATCCCCCCAGTGGCCTCTTTCATTTGTATATGAAATGGATTGGTTGTAAGCAGCTCAGGTCAGTGGAATTCCACTGTGCTTTAGTTAGGCTTGAAGATTGAGGAATTCTGGTTCGAAGGAAAATGCTGGAGCCAAGAGGTATGATCAGAGGTGGGGCTCCAAGATTCAAGCTCTCAGCTCTCAACCCCCCAGTTGCCTTTTTAGTTTATATATGAAAACAATGTGTTTAAGCAGCTAAAACAAGTGGAATGCCACTGTGCTCCAGATAGGCTTGAGGATTCAGGAATTCTGGTATATAGGAGAATGCTGGAGCCAAGAGGTATCGTCAGAGGTGTGGCTCCATGTTTAAAGCCCTCAGATCTCATCCCACCAGTGGCCTATTTCATTTGCCTAACAAATGAATTGTTTTTAAGCAGCTAAAACCAGTGGAACTCCAAGATTCAAGCTCTCAGCTCTCATCCCCCCAGTTGCCTTTTTATTTTATTTATGTGAAATAACGTGTTTAAGCAGCTAAAACAAGTGGAATGCCACTGTGCTCCAGACAGGCTTAAGGATTGAGGAATTCTGGTTCGAAGGAGAATGTTGGAGCTAGGAGGTATGATCAGAGGTGGGGCTCCAAGATTCAAGCTCTCAGCTCTCATCCCCCCAGTTGCATTTTTAGTTTATATATGCAATATAATGTGTTTAAGCAGCTAAAAGCAGTGGAATGCCACTGTGCTTCAGACAAGCTTGAAGATTGAGAAATTCTGTTTTGAAGGTGAATGCTGGAGCCAAGAGGTATGATCAGAGGTGGGGCTCCAAGATTCAAGCCCTCAGCTCTCATCCCCCCAGTGGCCTCTTTCATTTGTATATGAAATGAATTGGTTTTAGGCAGCTCAGGTCAGTGGAATGCCACTGTGCTCCAGACAGACATGAAAATTGAGGAATTCTGGTATATAGGAAAATGCTGGAGCCAAGAGGTATGATAAAAGGTGCGGCTCCAAGATTCAAGCTCTCAGCTCTCATCCCCCCAGTCGTCTTTTTAATTTATATATGAATTATAATTCGTTGAAGCAGGTCAGGCCAGTGGAATGCCACTGTGCTCCAGACAAGCTTGAGGATTGAGGAATTCTGGTTTGAAGGAAAATGCTGGAGCCAAGAGGTATGATCAGAGGTGGGGCTCCAAATTTCAAGCTCTCAGCTCTCATCCCCCCAGTTGCCTTTTTAGTTTATTTATGAAACATAATGTGTTTAAGCAGCTAAAACAAGTGGAATTCCACTGTGCTCCTGACAGGCTTGAGGATTGAGAAATTCTGGTATATAGGAGAATGCTGGAGCCAAGAGGTATCATCAGAGGTGTGGCTCCAAGATTCAAGCCCTCAGCTCTCATCCCCCCAGTAACCTCTTTCATTTGAATATGAAATGAATTGGTTGTAAGCAGCTCAAGTCAGTGGAATGCCACTGTGCTCTATTTAGGCTTGAGGATTGAGGAATTCTGGTTCGAAGGAAAATGCTGAAGCCAAGAGGTATGATCAGAGGTGTGGCTCCAAAATTCAAGCTCTCAGCTCTCATCCCCTCAGTTGCCTTTTTAGTTTAAATATGAAATAACGTGTTTAAGCAGCTAAAACAAGTGGAATGCCACTGTGCTCCAGAAAGGCTTGAGGATTCAGGAATTCTGGTATATAGGAGAATGCTGGAGCCAAGAGGTATCATCAGAGGTGTGGCTCCAAGATTCAAGCTCTCAGCTCTCATCCCCCCGGTTGCCTTTTTTATTTAAATATGAAAAAATGTGTTTAAGCAGCTAAATTAAGTGGAATGCCACTGTGCTCCAGACAAGCTTGAGGAATGAGATATTCTGTTTTGAAGGTGAATGCTGGAGCCAAGAGGTATGATCAAAGGTGCGGCTCCCAGATTCAAGCCCTCAGCTCTCATCCCCCCAGTTGCCTCTTTCATTTGTATATGAAATGGATTGGTTGTAAGCAGCTCAATTCAGTGGAATGCCATTGTGCTCTAGTTAGGCTTGAGGATTGAGGAATTCTGATTTGAAGGAAAATGCTGGAGCCAAGAGGTATGATCAGAGATGTGACTCCAAGATTCAAGCTCTCAGCTCTCATCCCCCCAGTTGCCTTTTAAGTTTATATATGAAGAAAATGTGTTTAAGCAGCTAAAATAAGTTGAATGCCACTGTGCTCCAGATAGGCTTGAGGATTCAGGAATTCTGGTATATAGGAGAATGATTCCAATGGATTCAGGAATTCTGGTATATAGGAGAATGATTCCAAAAGTCAGGTGCAAAATGGTGAAGGAAAATGCTCTAGAAATGCACACACTCCATCACAAAGTGTTCCAAGCTTATTCCTGAAATCTATTTCATGCATATAATCAGTTGTAAAAGACAGCATTTAGAGGACAGGGGCAGCCTGAAAGATATACACTGGGTTGCTCACCACTCATACCCCTGTAAAAAGTCAGGTGCAAAATGGTGAAGGAAAGTGCCCTAGAGATGCACACACTCCATCACAAAGTGTTCCAAGCATACTCCTGGAACCCTTAAGAGTTATAGAATCAGTTGCAAAAGATAGCATGTGGAGGACAGGGGCAGCCTGAAAGATATACACTGGGTTGCTGACCACCCATACTCCTGTAAAAAGTCAGGTGCAAAATGGTGAAGGGAAGTGCCCTAGAGATGCACACACTCCATCACAAAGTTTTCCAAGCATACTCATGAAACCCTTAAGAGGTATATAATCAGTTGCAAAAGTCATCATGTGAAGGACAGGGAAAGCCTGAAAGATATACACTGGGTTGCTCACCACCCATACTCCTGTAAACAGTCAGGTGCAAAATGGTGAAGGAAAATGCTGGAGCCAAGAGGTATGATCAGAGATGTGACTCCAAGATTCAAGCTCTGAGCTTTTATCCCCCCAGTTGTCTTTTTAGTTTATGTATGTAAAATAATGTGTTTAAGCAGCTAAAAGCAGTGGAATGCCACTGTGCTCCAGACAGACATGCAAATTGAGGAATTCTGGTATATAGGATAATGTTGGAGCCAAGAGGTATCATCAGAGGTGCGGCTCCAAGATTCAAGCCCTCATCTCTCATCCCCCCAGTGGCCTCTTTCATTTGTATATGCAATGAATTGGTTGTAAGCAGCTCAAGTCAGTGGAATGCCATTGTGCTCTAGTTAGGCTTGAGGATTGAGGAATTCTGGTTCGAAGGAAAATGCTGGAGCCAAGAGGTATGATCAGAGGTGTGGCTCCAAGATTCAAGCTCTCAGCTCTCATCCCCCAAGTTGCCTTTTTTATTTAAATATGAAAAAATGTGTTTAAGCAGCTAAAACAAGTGGAATGCCACTGTGCTCCAGATAGGCTTGAGGATTCAGGAATTCTGGTATATAGGAGAATGCTGGAGCCAAGAGGTATGATCAGAGGTGCGGCTCCAAGATTCAAGCCCTCAGCTCTCATCCCCCCAGTGGCCTCTTTCATTTGTATATGAAATGGATTGGTTGTAAGCAGCTCAGGTCAGTGGAATTCCACTGTGCTTTAGTTAGGCTTGAAGATTGAGGAATTCTGGTTCGAAGGAAAATGCTGGAGCCAAGAGGTATGATCAGAGGTGGGGCTCCAAGATTCAAGCTCTCAGCTCTCAACCCCCCAGTTGCCTTTTTAGTTTATATATGAAAACAATGTGTTTAAGCAGCTAAAACAAGTGGAATGCCACTGTGCTCCAGATAGGCTTGAGGATTCAGGAATTCTGGTATATAGGAGAATGCTGGAGCCAAGAGGTATCGTCAGAGGTGTGGCTCCATGTTTAAAGCCCTCAGATCTCATCCCACCAGTGGCCTATTTCATTTGCCTAACAAATGAATTGTTTTTAAGCAGCTAAAACCAGTGGAACTCCAAGATTCAAGCTCTCAGCTCTCATCCCCCCAGTTGCCTTTTTATTTTATTTATGTGAAATAACGTGTTTAAGCAGCTAAAACAAGTGGAATGCCACTGTGCTCCAGACAGGCTTAAGGATTGAGGAATTCTGGTTCGAAGGAGAATGTTGGAGCTAGGAGGTATGATCAGAGGTGGGGCTCCAAGATTCAAGCTCTCAGCTCTCATCCCCCCAGTTGCATTTTTAGTTTATATATGCAATATAATGTGTTTAAGCAGCTAAAAGCAGTGGAATGCCACTGTGCTTCAGACAAGCTTGAAGATTGAGAAATTCTGTTTTGAAGGTGAATGCTGGAGCCAAGAGGTATGATCAGAGGTGGGGCTCCAAGATTCAAGCCCTCAGCTCTCATCCCCCCAGTGGCCTCTTTCATTTGTATATGAAATGAATTGGTTTTAGGCAGCTCAGGTCAGTGGAATGCCACTGTGCTCCAGACAGACATGAAAATTGAGGAATTCTGGTATATAGGAAAATGCTGGAGCCAAGAGGTATGATAAAAGGTGCGGCTCCAAGATTCAAGCTCTCAGCTCTCATCCCCCCAGTCGTCTTTTTAATTTATATATGAATTATAATTCGTTGAAGCAGGTCAGGCCAGTGGAATGCCACTGTGCTCCAGACAAGCTTGATGATTGAGGAATTCTGGTTTGAAGGAAAATGCTGGAGCCAAGAGGTATGATCAGAGGTGGGGCTCCAAATTTCAAGCTCTCAGCTCTCATCCCCCCAGTTGCCTTTTTAGTTTATTTATGAAACATAATGTGTTTAAGCAGCTAAAACAAGTGGAATTCCACTGTGCTCCTGACAGGCTTGAGGATTGAGAAATTCTGGTATATAGGAGAATGCTGGAGCCAAGAGGTATCATCAGAGGTGTGGCTCCAAGATTCAAGCCCTCAGCTCTCATCCCCCCAGTAACCTCTTTCATTTGAATATGAAATGAATTGGTTGTAAGCAGCTCAAGTCAGTGGAATGCCACTGTGCTCTATTTAGGCTTGAGGATTGAGGAATTCTGGTTCGAAGGAAAATGCTGAAGCCAAGAGGTATGATCAGAGGTGTGGCTCCAAAATTCAAGCTCTCAGCTCTCATCCCCTCAGTTGCCTTTTTAGTTTAAATATGAAATAACGTGTTTAAGCAGCTAAAACAAGTGGAATGCCACTGTGCTCCAGAAAGGCTTGAGGATTCAGGAATTCTGGTATATAGGAGAATGCTGGAGCCAAGAGGTATCATCAGAGGTGTGGCTCCAAGATTCAAGCTCTCAGCTCTCATCCCCCCGGTTGCCTTTTTTATTTAAATATGAAAAAATGTGTTTAAGCAGCTAAATTAAGTGGAATGCCACTGTGCTCCAGACAAGCTTGAGGAATGAGATATTCTGTTTTGAAGGTGAATGCTGGAGCCAAGAGGTATGATCAAAGGTGCGGCTCCCAGATTCAAGCCCTCAGCTCTCATCCCCCCAGTTGCCTCTTTCATTTGTATATGAAATGGATTGGTTGTAAGCAGCTCAATTCAGTGGAATGCCATTGTGCTCTAGTTAGGCTTGAGGATTGAGGAATTCTGATTTGAAGGAAAATGCTGGAGCCAAGAGGTATGATCAGAGATGTGACTCCAAGATTCAAGCTCTCAGCTCTCATCCCCCCAGTTGCCTTTTAAGTTTATATATGAAGAAAATGTGTTTAAGCAGCTAAAATAAGTTGAATGCCACTGTGCTCCAGATAGGCTTGAGGATTCAGGAATTCTGGTATATAGGAGAATGATTCCAATGGATTCAGGAATTCTGGTATATAGGAGAATGATTCCAAAAGTCAGGTGCAAAATGGTGAAGGAAAATGCTCTAGAAATGCACACACTCCATCACAAAGTGTTCCAAGCTTATTCCTGAAATCTATTTCATGCATATAATCAGTTGTAAAAGACAGCATTTAGAGGACAGGGGCAGCCTGAAAGATATACACTGGGTTGCTCACCACTCATACCCCTGTAAAAAGTCAGGTGCAAAATGGTGAAGGAAAGTGCCCTAGAGATGCACACACTCCATCACAAAGTGTTCCAAGCATACTCCTGGAACCCTTAAGAGTTATAGAATCAGTTGCAAAAGATAGCATGTGGAGGACAGGGGCAGCCTGAAAGATATACACTGGGTTGCTGACCACCCATACTCCTGTAAAAAGTCAGGTGCAAAATGGTGAAGGGAAGTGCCCTAGAGATGCACACACTCCATCACAAAGTTTTCCAAGCATACTCATGAAACCCTTAAGAGGTATATAATCAGTTGCAAAAGTCATCATGTGAAGGACAGGGAAAGCCTGAAAGATATACACTGGGTTGCTCACCACCCATACTCCTGTAAACAGTCAGGTGCAAAATGGTGAAGGAAAATGCTGGAGCCAAGAGGTATGATCAGAGATGTGACTCCAAGATTCAAGCTCTGAGCTTTTATCCCCCCAGTTGTCTTTTTAGTTTATGTATGTAAAATAATGTGTTTAAGCAGCTAAAAGCAGTGGAATGCCACTGTGCTCCAGACAGACATGCAAATTGAGGAATTCTGGTATATAGGATAATGTTGGAGCCAAGAGGTATCATCAGAGGTGCGGCTCCAAGATTCAAGCCCTCATCTCTCATCCCCCCAGTGGCCTCTTTCATTTGTATATGCAATGAATTGGTTGTAAGCAGCTCAAGTCAGTGGAATGCCATTGTGCTCTAGTTAGGCTTGAGGATTGAGGAATTCTGGTTCGAAGGAAAATGCTGGAGCCAAGAGGTATGATCAGAGGTGTGGCTCCAAGATTCAAGCTCTCAGCTCTCATCCCCCAAGTTGCCTTTTTTATTTAAATATGAAAAAATGTGTTTAAGCAGCTAAAACAAGTGGAATGCCACTGTGCTCCAGATAGGCTTGAGGATTCAGGAATTCTGGTATATAGGAGAATGCTGGAGCCAAGAGGTATGATCAGAGGTGCGGCTCCAAGATTCAAGCCCTCAGCTCTCATCCCCCCAGTGGCCTCTTTCATTTGTATATGAAATGGATTGGTTGTAAGCAGCTAAGGTCAGTGGAATTCCACTGTGCTTTAGTTAGGCTTGAAGATTGAGGAATTCTGGTTCGAAGGAAAATGCTGGAGCCAAGAGGTATGATCAGAGGTGGGGCTCCAAGATTCAAGCTCTCAGCTCTCAACCCCCCAGTTGCCTTTTTAGTTTATATATGAAAACAATGTGTTTAAGCAGCTAAAACAAGTGGAATGCCACTGTGCTCCAGATAGGCTTGAGGATTCAGGAATTCTGGTATATAGGAGAATGCTGGAGCCAAGAGGTATCGTCAGAGGTGTGGCTCCATGTTTAAAGCCCTCAGATCTCATCCCACCAGTGGCCTATTTCATTTGCCTAACAAATGAATTGTTTTTAAGCAGCTAAAACCAGTGGAACTCCAAGATTCAAGCTCTCAGCTCTCATCCCCCCAGTTGCCTTTTTATTTTATTTATGTGAAATAACGTGTTTAAGCAGCTAAAACAAGTGGAATGCCACTGTGCTCCAGACAGGCTTAAGGATTGAGGAATTCTGGTTCGAAGGAGAATGTTGGAGCTAGGAGGTATGATCAGAGGTGGGGCTCCAAGATTCAAGCTCTCAGCTCTCATCCCCCCAGTTGCATTTTTAGTTTATATATGCAATATAATGTGTTTAAGCAGCTAAAAGCAGTGGAATGCCACTGTGCTTCAGACAAGCTTGAAGATTGAGAAATTCTGTTTTGAAGGTGAATGCTGGAGCCAAGAGGTATGATCAGAGGTGGGGCTCCAAGATTCAAGCCCTCAGCTCTCATCCCCCCAGTGGCCTCTTTCATTTGTATATGAAATGAATTGGTTTAAGGCAGCTCAGGTCAGTGGAATGCCACTGTGCTCCAGACAGACATGAAAATTGAGGAATTCTGGTATATAGGAAAATGCTGGAGCCAAGAGGTATGATAAAAGGTGCGGCTCCAAGATTCAAGCTCTCAGCTCTCATCCCCCCAGTCGTCTTTTTAATTTATATATGAATTATAATTCGTTGAAGCAGGTCAGGCCAGTGGAATGCCACTGTGCTCCAGACAAGCTTGAGGATTGAGGAATTCTGGTTTGAAGGAAAATGCTGGAGCCAAGAGGTATGATCAGAGGTGGGGCTCCAAATTTCAAGCTCTCAGCTCTCATCCCCCCAGTTGCCTTTTTAGTTTATTTATGAAACATAATGTGTTTAAGCAGCTAAAACAAGTGGAATTCCACTGTGCTCCTGACAGGCTTGAGGATTGAGAAATTCTGGTATATAGGAGAATGCTGGAGCCAAGAGGTATCATCAGAGGTGTGGCTCCAAGATTCAAGCCCTCAGCTCTCATCCCCCCAGTAACCTCTTTCATTTGAATATGAAATGAATTGGTTGTAAGCAGCTCAAGTCAGTGGAATGCCACTGTGCTCTATTTAGGCTTGAGGATTGAGGAATTCTGGTTCGAAGGAAAATGCTGAAGCCAAGAGGTATGATCAGAGGTGTGGCTCCAAAATTCAAGCTCTCAGCTCTCATCCCCTCAGTTGCCTTTTTAGTTTAAATATGAAATAACGTGTTTAAGCAGCTAAAACAAGTGGAATGCCACTGTGCTCCAGAAAGGCTTGAGGATTCAGGAATTCTGGTATATAGGAGAATGCTGGAGCCAAGAGGTATCATCAGAGGTGTGGCTCCAAGATTCAAGCTCTCAGCTCTCATCCCCCCGGTTGCCTTTTTTATTTAAATATGAAAAAATGTGTTTAAGCAGCTAAATTAAGTGGAATGCCACTGTGCTCCAGACAAGCTTGAGGAATGAGATATTCTGTTTTGAAGGTGAATGCTGGAGCCAAGAGGTATGATCAAAGGTGCGGCTCCCAGATTCAAGCCCTCAGCTCTCATCCCCCCAGTTGCCTCTTTCATTTGTATATGAAATGGATTGGTTGTAAGCAGCTCAATTCAGTGGAATGCCATTGTGCTCTAGTTAGGCTTGAGGATTGAGGAATTCTGATTTGAAGGAAAATGCTGGAGCCAAAAGGTATGATCAGAGATGTGACTCCAAGATTCAAGCTCTCAGCTCTCATCCCCCCAGTTGCCTTTTTAGTTTATATATGAAGAAAATGTGTTTAAGCAGCTAAAATAAGTTGAATGCCACTGTGCTCCAGATAGGCTTGAGGATTCAGGAATTCTGGTATATAGGAGAATGATTCCAATGGATTCAGGAATTCTGGTATATAGGAGAATGATTCCAAAAGTCAGGTGCAAAATGGTGAAGGAAAATGCTCTAGAAATGCACACACTCCATCACAAAGTGTTCCAAGCTTATTCCTGAAATCTATTTCATGCATATAATCAGTTGTAAAAGACAGAATTTAGAGGACAGGGGCAGCCTGAAAGATATACACTGGGTTGCTCACCACTCATACCCCTGTAAAAAGTCAGGTGCAAAATGGTGAAGGAAAGTGCCCTAGAGATGCACACACTCCATCACAAAGTGTTCCAAGCATACTCATGGAACCCTTAAGAGGTATATAATCAGTTGCAAAAGACAGCATTTAGAGGACAGGGGCAGCCTGAAAGATATACACTGGGTTGCTGACCACCCATACTCCTGTAAAAAGTCAGGTGCAAAATGGTGAAGGGAAGTGCCCTAGAGATGCACACACTCCATCACAAAGTGTTCCAAGCATACTCCTGGAACCCTTAAGAGTTATAGAATCAGTTGCAAAAGATAGCATGTGGAGGACAGGGGCAACCTAAAAGATATACACTGGGTTGCTCACAACCCATACTCCTGTAAACAGTCAGGTGCAAAATGGTGAAGGAAAATGCTCTAGAAATGCACACACTCCATCACAAAGTGTTCAAAGCATACTCCTGGAACCCTTAAGAGGTATATAATCAGTTGCAAAAGACAGCATTTAGAGGAAAGGGGCAGCCTGAAAGATATACACTGGGTTGCTGACCACCCATACTCCTGTAAAAAAGTCAGGTGCAAAATGGTGAAGGGAAGTGCCCTAGAGATGCACACACTCCATCACAAAGTGTTCCAAGCATACTCCTGGAACCCTTAAGAGTTATAGAATCAGTTGCAAAAGATAGCATGTGGAGGACAGGGGCAACCTAAAAGATATACACTGGGTTGCTCACAACCCATACTCCTGTAAACAGTCAGGTGCAAAATGGTGAAGGAAAATGCTCTAGAAATGCACACACTCCATCACAAAGTGTTCCAAGCATACTCCTGGAACCCTTAAGAGTTATAAAATCAGTTGCAAAAGATAGCATGTGGAGGACAGGGGCAACCTAAAAGATATACACTGGGTTGCTCACAACCCATACTCCTGTAAACAGTCAGGTGCAAAATGGTGAAGGAAAATGCTCTAGAAATGCACACACTCCATCACAAAGTGTTCAAAGCATACTCCTGGAACCCTTAAGAGGTATATAATCAGTTGCAAAAGACAGCATTTAGAGGAAAGGGGCAGCCTGAAAGATATACACTGGGTTGCTGACCACCCATACTCCTGTAAAAAGTCAGGTGCAAAATGGTGAAGGAAAGTGCCCTAGAGATGCACACACTCCATCACAAAGTGTTCCAAGCATACTCCTGGAACCCTTAAGAAGTATATAATCAGTTGTAAAAGACAGCATTTAGAGGACAGGGGCAGCCTGAAAGATGTACACTGGGTTGCTCACCACTCATACCCCTGTAAAAAGTCAGGTGCAAAATGGTGAAGGAAAGTGCCCTAGAGATGCACACACTCCATCACAAAGTGTTCCAAGCATACTCCTGGAACCCTTAAGAGGTATATAATCAGTTGCAAAAGACAGCATTTAGAGGACCGGGGCAGCCTGAAAGATATACACTGGGTTGCTGACCACCCATACTCCTGTAAAAAGTCAGGTGCAAAATGGTGAAGGGAAGTGCCCTAGAGATGCACACACTCCATCACAAAGTGTTCCAAGCATACTCCTGGAACCCTTAAGAGTTATAGAATCAGTTGCAAAAGATAGCATGTGGAGGACAGGGGCAACCTGAAAGATATACACTGGGTTGCTCACAACCCATACTCCTGTAAATAGTCAGGTGCAAAATGGTGAAGGGAAGTGCCCTAGAGATGCACACACTCCATCACAAAGTGTTCCAAGCATACTCCTGGAACCCTTAAGAGGTATATAATCAGTTGCAAAAGACAGCGTTTAGAGGAAAGGGGCAGCCTGAAAGATATACACTGGGTTGCTGACAACCCATACTCCTGTAAAAAGTCAGGTGCAAAATGGTGAAGGAAAGTGCCCTAGAGATGCACACACTCCATCACAAAGTGTTCCAAGCATACTCCTGGAACCCTTAAGAAGTATATTATCAGTTGTAAAAGACAGCATTTAGAGGACAGGGGCAGCCTGAAAGATATACACTGGGTTGCTCACCACTCATACCCCTGTAAAAAGTCAGGTGCAAAATGGTGAAGGAAAGTGCCCTAGAGATGCACACACTCCATCACAAAGTGTTCCAAGCATACTCCTGGAACCCTTAAGAGGTATATAATCAGTTGCAAAAGACAGCATTTAGAGGACCGGGGCATCCTGAAAGATATACACTGGGTTGCTGACCACCCATACTCCTGTAAAAAGTCAGGTGCAAAATGGTGAAGGGAAGTGCCCTAGAGATGCACACACTCCATCACAAAGTGTTCCAAGCATACTCCTGGAACCCTTAAGAGTTATAGAATCAGTTGCAAAAGATAGCATGTGGAGGACAGGGGCAACCTGAAAGATATACACTGGGTTGCTCACAACCCATACTCCTGTAAACAGTCAGGTGCAAAATGGTGAAGGGAAGCGCCCTAGAGATGCACACACTCCATCACAAAGTGTTCCAAGCATACTCATGAAACCCTTAAGAGGTATATAATCAGTTGCAAAAGTCATCATGTGAAGGACAGGGAAAGCCTGAAAGATATACACTGGGTTGCTCACCACCCATACTCCTGTAAAAAGTCAGGTGCAAAATGGTGAAGGAAAATGCTGGAGCCAAGAGGTATGATCAGAGATGTGACTCCAAGATTCAAGCTCTGAGCTTTTATCCCCCCAGTTTTCTTTTTAGTTTATGTATGTAAAATAATGTGTTTAAGCAGCTAAAACAAGTGGAATGCCACTGTGCTCCAGACAGACATGCAAATTAAGGAATTCTGGTATATAGGATAATGTTGGAGCCAAGAGGTATCATCAGAGGTGCGGCTCCAAGATTCAAGCCCTCATCTCTCATCCCCCCAGTGGCCTCTTTCATTTGTATATGCAATGAATTGGTTGTAAGCAGCTCAAGTCAGTGGAATGCCATTGTGCTCTAGTTAGGCTTGAGGATTGAGGAATTCTGGTTCGAAGGAAAATGCTGGAGCCAAGAGGTATGATCAGTGGTGTGGCTCCAAGACTCAAGCTCTCAGCTCTCATCCCCAAAGTTGCCTTTTTTATTTAAATATGAAAAAATGTGTTTATGCAGCTAAAACAAGTGGAATGCCACTGTGCTCCAGATAGGCTTGAGGATTCAGGAATTCTGGTATATAGGAGAATGCTGGAGCCAAGAGGTATGATCAGAGGTGCGGCTCCAAGATTCAAGCCCTCAGCTCTCATCCCCCCAGTGGCCTCTTTCATTTGTATATGAAATGGATTGGTTGTAAGCAGCTCAGGTCAGTGGAATTCCACTGTGCTTTAGTTAGGCTTGAAGATTGAGGAATTCTGGTTCGAAGGAAAATGCTGGAGCCAAGAGGTATGATCAGAGGTGGGGCTCCAAGATTCAAGCTCTCAGCTCTCATCCCCCCAGTTGCCTTTTTAGTTTATATATGAAAAAAATGTGTTTAAGCAGCTAAAACAAGTGGAATGCCACTGTGCTCCAGATAGGCTTAAGGATTCAGGAATTCTGGTATATAGGAGAATGCTGGAGCCAAGAGGTATCGTCAGAGGTGTGGCTCCATGTTTAAAGCCCTCAGATCTCATCCCACCAGTGGCCTATTTCATTTGCCTAACAAATGAATTGTTTTTAAGCAGCTAAAACCAGTGGAACTCCAAGATTCAAGCTCTCAGCTCTCATCCCTCCAGTTGCCTTTTTATTTTATTTATGTGAAATAACGTGTTAAAGCAGCTAAAACAAGTGGAATGCCACTGTGCTCCAGACAGGCTTAAGGATTGAGGAATTCTGGTTCGAAGGAAAATGTTGGAGCTAGGAGGTATGATCAGAGGTGGGGCTCCAAGATTCAAGCTCTCAGCTCTTATCCCCCCAGTTGCATTTTTAGTTTATATATGCAATATAATGTATTTAAGCAGCTAAAAGCAGTGGAATGCCACTGTGCTTCAGACAAGCTTGAAGATTGAGGAATTCTGTTTTGAAGGTGAATGCTGGAGCCAAGAGGTATGATCAGAGGTGGGGCTCCAAGATTCAAGCCCTCAGCTCTCATCCCCCCAGTGGCCTCTTTCATTTGTATATGAAATGAATTGGTTTTAAGCAGCGAAAAGCAGTGGAATGCTCCTGTGCTCTATTCAGGCTTGAGGATTGAGGAATTCTGATTTGAAGGTGAATGCAGGAGCCAAGAGGTATGACAATAAGACCAGCTTCAAGATTCAAGCCCTGAGATCTCATCCCCCCAGTGGCCTTTTTAATTTATATATGAAATATCTTGTTTTTAAGCAGCTAAGAACAGTGGAATGCCACTGTGCTCCAAACAAGCGTGAGGATTGAGGAATTCTGGTTTATAGGTTAATGCTGGAGCCAAGAGCTATGATCAGAGGTGCGGCTCCAAGATTCAAGCCCTCAGCTCTCATCCCCCCAGTGGCCTCTTTCATTTGTATATGAAATGAATTGGTTGTAAGCAGGTAAAACCAGTGTAATGCCACTGTGCTCTAGTTAGGCTTGAGGATTGAGGAATTCTGGTTCGAAGGAAAATGCTGGAGCCAAGAGGTATGATCAGAGGTTTGGCTCCAAGAATCAAGCTATCAGCTCTCATCCCCCAAGTTGCCTTTTTAGTTTATATATACAATTACTTGTTTTTAAGCAGCTAAAACCAGTGGAATGCCACTGTCCTCCAGACAAGCTTGAGGATTGAGGAATTCTGGTTTGAAGGTGAATGCTGGAGCCAAGAGGTATAATAAGAGATGCGGCTCCAAGATTCAAGCTCTCAGCTCTCATCCCTCCAGTGGCCTGTTTCATTTATATATGAAATGAATTGGGTTTAAGCAGCTAAGATAAGTGGAATGCCACTGTGCTCTAGTTAGGCTTAAGGATTGAGTAATTCTGGTTTGAAGGAAAATGCTGGAGCCTAGAGGTATCATCAGAGGTGTGGCTCAAGAATTCAAGTTCTCAGCTCTCATCCCCCCAGTTGCCTTTTTAGTATATATATGAAATAAAATGTTTTTAAGCAGCTCAGGCCAGTGGAATGCCACTGTGCTCCAGACAAGCCAGAGGATTGAGGAATTCTGGTTTGAAGGTGAATGCTGGAGCCAAGAGGTATAATAAGAGATGCGGCTCCAAGATTCAAGCTCTCAGCTCTCATCCCTCCAGTGGCCTCTTTCATTTATATATGAAATTAATTGGGTTTAAGCAGCTAATATAAGTGAAATGCCACTGTGCTCTAGTTAGGCTTAAGGATTGAGGAATTCTGGTTTGAAGGAAAATGCTGGAGCCTAGAGGTATCATCAGAGGTGTGGCTCAAGAATTCAAGTTCTCAGCTCTCATCCCCCCAGTTGCCTTTTTAGTTTATATATGAAATAAAATGTATTTAAGCACCTCAGGCCAGTGGAATGCCACTGTGCTCCAGACAAGCCAGAGGATTGAGGAATTTTGGTATATTGGAGAATCCTGGAGCCAAGAGGTATGATCAGAGGTGTGGCTCCAAGATTCGAGCTCTCAGCTCTCATCCCCCCAGTGGCCTCTTTTATTAACCTTACAAATGACTTGATTTTAAGCAACTAAAACCAGTGGAATTCAACTGTGCTCCAGACAGGCTTGAGGTTTGAGGAATTTTGATATATTGGAGAATTCTGGAGCCAAGAGGTATGATCAGAGGTGTGGCTCCAAGATTGAATCCCTCAGCTCTCATCCCCCCAGTGGCCTCTTTCGTTTGTATATAAAATGAGTTGTTTGTAAGCAGCTCAGGTCAGTGGAATGCCACTGTGCTCTAGTTAGGCTTGAGGATTGAGGAATTCTGGTTCGAAGGAGAATGCTGGAGCCAAGAGGTATGATCAAAAGTTTGGCTCCAAGATTCAAGCTCTCAGCTCTCATCCCCCCAGTTGCCTTTTTAGTTTATATATACAATTACTTGTTTTTAAGCAGCTAAAACCAGTGGAATGCCACTGTCCTCCAGACAAGCTTGAGGATTGAGGAATTCTGGTTTGAAGGCGAATGCTGGAGCCAAGAGGTATAATAAGAGATGCGGCTCCAAGATTCAAGCTCTCAGCTTTCATCCCTCCAGTGGCCTCTTTCATTTATATATGAAATGAATTGGGTTAAAGCAGCTAAGATAAGTGGAATGCCACTGTGCTCTAGTTAGGCTTAAGGATTGAGGAATTCTGGTTTGAAGGAAAATGCTGGAGCCTAGAGGTATCATCAGAGGTGTGGCTCAAGAATTCAAGTTCTCAGCTCTCATCCCCCCAGTTGCCTTTTTAGTTTATATATGAAATAAAATGTATTTAAGCACCTCAGGCCAGTGGAATGCCACTGTGCTCCAGACAAGCCAGAGGATAGAGGAATTTTGGTATATTGGAGAATCCTGGAGCCAAGAGGTATGATCAGAGGTGTGGCTCCAAGATTCGAGCTCTCAGCTCTCATCCCCCCAGTGGCCTCTTTTATTAACATTACAAATGACTTGATTTTAAGCAACTAAAACCAGTGGAATTCAACTGTGCTCCAGACAGGCTTGAGGTTTGAGGAATTTTGATATATTGGAGAATTCTGGAGCCAAGAGGTATGATCAGAGGTGTGGCTCCAAGATTGAATCCCTCAGCTCTCATCCCCCCAGTGGCCTCTTTCGTTTGTATATAAAATGAGTTGTTTGTAAGCAGCTCAGGTCAGTGGAATGCCACTGTGCTCTAGTTAGGCTTGAGGATTGAGGAATTCTGGTTCGAAGGAGAATGCTGGAGCCAAGAGGTATGATCAAAAGTTTGGCTCCAAGATTCAAGCTCTCAGCTCTCATCCCCCCAGTTGCCTTTTTAGTAAATATATACAATTACTTGTTTTTAAGCAGCTAAAACCAGTGGAATGCCACTGTGCTCCAGACAAGCTAGAGGATTGAGGAATTCTGGTTTGAAGGAAAATGCTGGAGCCAAGAGGTATGATCAGAGATGTTGCTCAAGGTTTAAAGCTCTCAGCTCTCATCCCCCCAGTGGCCTCTTCTATTCACATAACAAATGAATTGTTCTTAAGCAGCTAAAAGCAGTGGAATGCCACTGTGATCTAGTCAGGCTTGAGGATTGAGGAATTCTGATTTGAAGGTGAATACAGGAGCCAAGAGGTATGACCATAGGACCAGCTTCAAGATTCAAGCCCTGAGATCTCATCCTCCCAGTGGCCTCTTTAATTTATATATGAAATATCTTGTTTCTAAGCAGCTAAAACCAGTGGAATGCCACTGTGCTCCAGACAAGCTTGGGGATTGAGGAATTCTGGTTTGAAGGTTAATGCTGGAGCCAAGAGGTATGATCAGAGGTGCGACTCCAAGATTCAAGCCCTCAGCTTTCATCCCCCCAGTGGCCTCTTTCATTTGTATATGAAATGAATTGGTTGTAAGCAGCTAAAACCAGTGTAATGCCACTGTGCTCTAGTTAGGCTTGAGGATTGAGGAATTCTGGTTCGAAGGAAAATGTTGGAGCCAAGAGGTATGATCAGAGGTTTGGCTCCAAGATTCAAGCTCTTAGCTCTCATCCCCCCAGTTGCCTTTTTAGTTTATATATACAATTACTTGTTTTTAAGCAGCTAAAACCAGTGGAATGCCACTGTCCTCCAGACAAGCTTGAGGATTGAGGAATTCTGGTTTGAAGGCGAATGCTGGAGCCAAGAGGTATAATAAGAGATGCGGCTCCAAGATTCAAGCTCTCAGCTTTCATCCCTCCAGTGGCCTCTTTCATTTATATATGAAATGAATTGGGTTAAAGCAGCTAAGATAAGTGGAATGCCACTGTGCTCTAGTTAGGCTTAAGGATTGAGGAATTCTGGTTTGAAGGAAAATGCTGGAGCCTAGAGGTATCATCAGAGGTGTGGCTCAAGAATTCAAGTTCTCAGCTCTCATCCCCCCAGTTGCCTTTTTAGTTTATATATGAAATAAAATGTATTTAAGCACCTCAGGCCAGTGGAATGCCACTGTGCTCCAGACAAGCCAGAGGATAGAGGAATTCTGGTATATTGGAGAATCCTGGAGCCAAGAGGTATGATCAGAGGTGTGGCTCCAAGATTCGAGCTCTCAGCTCTCATCCCCCCAGTGGCCTCTTTTATTAACATTACAAATGACTTGATTTTAAGCAACTAAAACCAGTGGAATTCAACTGTGCTCCAGACAGGCTTGAGGTTTGAGGAATTTTGATATATTGGAGAATTCTGGAGCCAAGAGGTATGATCAGAGGTGTGGCTCCAAGATTGAATCCCTCAGCTCTCATCCCCCCAGTGGCCTCTTTCGTTTATATATAAAATGAGTTGTTTGTAAGCAGCTCAGGTCAGTGGAATGCCACTGTGCTCTAGTTAGGCTTGAGGATTGAGGAATTCTGGTTCGAAGGAGAATGCTGGAGCCAAGAGGTATGATCAAAAGTTTGGCTCCAAGATTCAAGCTCTCAGCTCTCATCCCCCCAGCTGCCTTTTTAGTTAATATATACAATTACTTGTTTTTAAGCAGCTAAAACCAGTGGAATGCCACTGTGCTCCAGACAAGCTTGAGGATTGAGGAATTCTGGTTTGAAAGAAAATGCTGGAGCCTAGAGGTATCATCAGAGGTGTGGCTCAAGAATTCAGGTTCTCAGCTCTCATCCCCCCAGTTGCCTTTTTAGTTTATATATACAATTACTTGTTTTTAAGCAGCTAAAACCAGTGGAATGCCACTGTCCTCCAGACAAGCTTGAGGATTGAGGAATTCTGGTTTGAAGGCGAATGCTGGAGCCAAGAGGTATAATAAGAGATGCGGCTCCAAGATTCAAGCTCTCAGCTTTCATCCCTCCAGTGGCCTCTTTCATTTATATATGAAATTAATTGGGTTTAAGCAGCTAAGATAAGTGGAATGCCACTGTGCTCTAGTTAGGCTTAAGGATTGAGGAATTCTGGTTTGAAGGAAAATGCTGGAGCCTAGAGGTATCATCAGAGGTGTGGCTCAAGAATTCAGGTTCTCAGCTCTCATCCCCCCAGTTGCCTTTTTAGTTTATATATGAAATAAAATGTATTTAAGCAGCACAGGCCAGTGGAATGCCACTGTGCTCCAGACAAGCCAGAGGATTGAGGAATTTTGGTATATTGGAGAATCCTGGAGCCAAGAGGTATGATCAGAGGTGTGGCTCCAAGATTCAAGCTCTCAGCTCTCATCCCCCCAGTGGCCTTTTTAGTTTATATATGAAAACAATGTGTTTAAGCAGCTAAAACAAGTGGAATGCCACTGTGCTCCAGATAGGCTTGAGGATTCAGGAATTTCTGGTATATAGGAGAATGCTGGAGCCAAGAGGTATCGTCAGAGGTGTGGCTCCATGTTTAAAGCCCTCAGATCTCATCCCACCAGTGGCCTATTTCATTTGCCTAACAAATGAATTGTTTTTAAGCAGCTAAAACCAGTGGAACTCCAAGATTCAAGCTCTCAGCTCTCATCCCCCCAGTTGCCTTTTTATTTTATTTATGTGAAATAACGTGTTTAAGCAGCTAAAACAAGTGGAATGCCACTGTGCTCCAGACAGGCTTAAGGATCGAGGAATTCTGGTTCGAAGGAAAATGTTGGAGCCAGGAGGTATGATCAGAGGTGAGGCTCCAAGATTCAAGCTCTCAGCTCTCATCCCCCCAGTTGCCTTTTTAGTTTATATATGCAATATAATGTGTTTAAGCAGCTAAAAGCAGTGGAATGCCACTGTGCTTCAGACAAGCTTGAAGATTGAGGAATTCTGTTTTGAAGGTGAATGCTGGAGCCAAGAGGTATGATCAAAAGTTTGGCTCCAAGATTCAAGCTCTCAGCTCTCATCCCCCCAGTTGCCTTTTTAGTTTATATATACAATTACTTGTTTTTAAGCAGCTAAAACCAGTGGAATGCCACTGTGCTCCAGACAAGCTAGAGGATTGAGGAATTCTGGTTTGAAGGAAAATGCTGGAGCCAAGAGGTATGATCAGAGATGTTGCTCAAGGTTTAAAGCTCTCAGCTCTCATCCCCCCAGTGGCCTCTTTCATTCACATAACAAATGAATTGTTCTTAAGCAGCTAAAAGCAGTGGAATGCCACTGTGATCTAGTCAGGCTTGAGGATTGAGGAATTCTGATTTGAAGGTGAATACAGGAGCCAAGAGGTATGACCATAGGACCAGCTTCAAGATTCAAGCCCTGAGATCTCATCCTCCCAGTGGCCTCTTTAATTTATATATGAAATATCTTGTTTCTAAGCAGCTAAAACCAGTGGAATGCCACTGTGCTCCAGACAAGCTTGGGGATTGAGGAATTCTGGTTTGAAGGTTAATGCTGGAGCCAAGAGGTATGATCAGAGGTGCGACTCCAAGATTCAAGCCCTCAGCTTTCATCCCCCCAGTGGCCTCTTTCATTTGTATATGAAATGAATTGGTTGTAAGCAGCTAAAACCAGTGTAATGGCACTGTGCTCTAGTTAGGCTTGAGGATTGAGGAATTCTGGTTCGAAGGAAAATGTTGGAGCCAAGAGGTATGATCAGAGGTTTGGCTCCAAGATTCAAGCTCTTAGCTCTCATCCCCCCAGTTGCCTTTTTAGTTTATATATACAATTACTTGTTTTTAAGCAGCTAAAACCAGCGGAATGCCACTGTCCTCCAGACAAGCTTGAGGATTGAGGAATTCTGGTTTGAAGGCGAATGCTGGAGCCAAGAGGTATAATAAGAGATGCGGCTCCAAGATTCAAGCTCTCAGCTTTCATCCCTCCAGTGGCCTCTTTCATTTATATATGAAATGAATTGGGTTTAAGCAGCTAAGATAAGTGGAATGCCACTGTGCTCTAGTTAGGCTTAAGGATTGAGGAATTCTGGTTTGAAGGAAAATGCTGGAGCCTAGAGGTATCATCAGAGGTGTGGCTCAAGAATTCAAGTTCTCAGCTCTCATCCCCCAAGTTGCCTTTTTAGTTTATATATGAAATAAAATGTATTTAAGCACCTCAGGCCAGTGGAATGCCACTGTGCTCCAGACAAGCCAGAGGATAGAGGAATTTTGGTATATTGGAGAATCCTGGAGCCAAGAGGTATGATCAGAGGTGTGGCTCCAAGATTCGAGCTCTCAGCTCTCATCCCCCCAGTGGCCTCTTTTATTAACATTACAAATGACTTGATTTTAAGCAACTAAAACCAGTGGAATTCAACTGTGCTCCAGACAGGCTTGAGGTTTGAGGAATTTCGATATATTGGAGAATTCTGGAGCCAAGAGGTATGATCAGAGGTGTGGCTCCAAGATTGAATCCCTCAGCTCTCATCCCCCCAGTGGCCTCTTTCGTTTGTATATAAAATGAGTTGTTTGTAAGCAGCTCAGGTCAGTGGAATGCCACTGTGCTCTAGTTAGGCTTGAGGATTGAGGAATTCTGGTTCGAAGGAGAATGCTGGAGCCAAGAGGTATGATCAAAAGTTTGGCTCCAAGATTCAAGCTCTCAGCTCTCATCCCCCCAGTTGCCTTTTTAGTTTATATATACAATTACTTGTTTTTAAGCAGCTAAAACCAGTGGAATGCCACTGTGCTCCAGACAAGCTAGAGGATTGAGGAATTCTGGTTCGAAGGAGAAAGCTGGAGCCAAGAGGTATGATCAGAAGTTTGCCTCCAAGATTCAAGCTCTCAGCTCTCATCCCCCCAGTTGCCTTTTTAGTTAATATATACAATTACTAGTTGTTAAGCAGCTAAAACCAGTGGAATGCCACTGTGCTCCAGACAAGCTTGAGGATTGAGGAATTCTGGTTTGAAAGAAAATGCTGGAGCCTAGAGGTATCATCAGAGGTGTGGCTCAAGAATTCAGGTTCTCAGCTCTCATCCCCCCAGTTGCCTTTTTAGTTTATATATACAAGTACTTGTTTTTAAGCAGCTAAAACCAGTGGAATGCCACTGTGCTCCAGACAAGCTAGAGGATTGTGGAATTCTGGTTCGAAGGAGAAAGCTGGAGCCAAGAGGTATGATCAGAAGTTTGCCTCCAAGATTCAAGCTCTCAGCTCTCATCCCCCCAGTTGCCTTTTTAGTTAATATATACAATTACTAGTTGTTAAGCAGCTAAAACCAGTGGAATGCCACTGTGCTCCAGACAAGCTTGAGGATTGAGGAATTCTGGTTTGAAAGAAAATGCTGGAGCCTAGAGGTATCATCAGAGGTGTGGCTCAAGAATTCAGGTTCTCAGCTCTCATCCCCCCAGTTGCCTTTTTAGTTTATATATACAATTACTTGTTTTTAAGCAGCTAAAACCAGTGGAATGCCACTGTCCTCCAGACAAGCTTGAGGATTGAGGAATTCTGGTTTGAAGGCGAATGCTGGAGCCAAGAGGTATAATAAGAGATGCGGCTCCAAGATTCAAGCTCTCAGCTTTCATCCCTCCAGTGGCCTCTTTCATTTATATATGAAATGAATTGGGTTTAAGCAGCTAAGATAAGTGGAATGCCACTGTGCTCTAGTTAGGCTTAAGGATTGAGGAATTCTGGTTTGAAGGAAAATGCTGGAGCCTAGAGGTATCATCAGAGGTGTGGCTCAAGAATTCAGGTTCTCAGCTCTCATCCCCCCAGTTGCCTTTTTAGTTTATATATGAAATAAAATGTATTTAAGCAGCACAGGCCAGTGGAATGCCACTGTGCTCCAGACAAGCCAGAGGATTGAGGAATTTTGGTATATTGGAGAATCCTGGAGCCAAGAGGTATGATCAGAGGTGTGGCTCCAAGATTCAAGCTCTCAGCTCTCATCCCCCCAGTTGCCTTTTTAATTTATATATGAAAACAATGTGTTTAAGCAGCTAAAACAAGTGGAATGCCACTGTGCTCCAGATAGGCTTGAGGATTCAGGAATTTCTGGTATATAGGAGAATGCTGGAGCCAAGAGGTATCGTCAGAGGTGTGGCTCCATGTTTAAAGCCCTCAGATCTCATCCCACCTGTGGCCTATTTCATTTGCCTAACAAATGAATTGTTTTTAAGCAGCTAAAACCAGTGGAACTCCAAGATTCAAGCTCTCAGCTCTCATCCCCCCAGTTGCCTTTTTATTTTATTTTTGTGAAATAACGTGTTTAAGCAGCTAAAACAAGTGGAATGCCACTGTGCTCCAGACAGGCTTAAGGATCGAGGAATTCTGGTTCGAAGGAAAATAATGGAGCCAGGAGGTATGATCAGAGGTGGGGCTCCAAGATTCAAGCTCTCAGCTCTCATCCCCCCAGTTGCCTTTTTAGTTTATATATGCAATATAATGTGTTTAAGCAGCTAAAAGCAGTGGAATGCCACTGTGCTTCAGACAAGCTTGAAGATTGAGGAATTCTGTTTTGAAGGTGAATGCTGGAGCCAAGAGGTATGATCAGAGGTGGGGCTCCAAGATTCAAGCCCTCAGCTCTCATCCCCCCAGTGGCTTCTTTCATTTGTATATGAAATGAATTGGTTTTAGGCAGCTCAGGTCAGTGGAATGCCACTGTGATTTAGACAGGCTTGAGGATTGAGGAATTCTGATTTGAAGGAAAATGCTGGAGCCAAGAGGTATGATAAAAGGTGCGGCTCCAAGATTCAAGCTCTCAGCTCTCATCCCCCCAGTTGTCTTTTTAATTTATATATGAAATATAATTCGTTGAAGCAGGTCAGGCCAGTGGAATGCCACTGTGCTCCAGACAAGCTTGAGGATTGAGGAATTCTGGTTTGAAGGAAAATGCTGGAGCCAAGAGATATGATCAGAGGTGGGGCTCCAAATTTCAAGCTCTCAGCTCTCATCCCCCCAGTTGCCTTTTTAGTTTATTTATGAAACATAATGTGTTTAAGCAGCTAAAACAAGTGGAATTCCACTGTGCTCCTGACAGGCTTGAGGATTGAGAAATTCTGGTATATAGGAGAATGCTGGAGCCAAGAGGTATGATCAGAGGTGGGGCTCCAAATTTCAAGCTCTCAGCTCTCATCCCCCCAGTTGCCTTTTTAGTTCATATGTTAAATATAATGTGTTTAAGCAGCTAAATTAAGTGCAATGCCACTGTGCTCCAGACAAGCTTGAGGAATGAGATATTCTGTTTTGAAGGTGAATGCTGAAGCCAAAAGGTATGATCAAAGGTGCGGCTCCAAGATTCAAGCCCTCAGCTCTCATCCCCCCAGTTGCCTCTTTCATTTGTATATGAAATGGATTGGTTGTAAGCAGCTCAGTTCAGTGGAATGCCATTGTGCTCTAGTTAGGCTTGAGGATTGAGGAATTCTGGTTCGAAGGAAAATGCTGGAGCCAAAAGGTATGATCGGAGGTGTGGCTCCAAGATTCGAGCTCTCAGCTCTCATCCCCTCAGTTGCCTTTTTTGTTTAAATATGAAATAACGTGTTTAAGCAGCTAAAACAAGTGGAAGGCCACTGTGCTCCAGATAGGCTTGAGGATTGAGGAATTCTGGTATATAGGAGAATGCTGGAGTCAAGAGGTATCATCAGAGGTGTGGCTCCAAGATTCAAGCTCTCAGCTCTCATCCCCCCAGTTGCCTTTTTAGTTCATATGTTAAATATAATGTGTTTAAGCAGCTAAATTAAGTGCAATGCCACTGTGCTCCAGACAAGCTTGAGGAATGAGATATTCTGTTTTGAAGGTGAATGCTGAAGCCAAAAGGTATGATCAAAGGTGCGGCTCCAAGATTCAAGCCCTCAGCTCTCATCCCCCCAGTTGCCTCTTTCATTTGTATATGAAATGGATTGGTTGTAAGCAGCTCAATTCAGTGGAATGCCATTGTGCTCCAGACAAGCTTGAGGATTGAGGAATTCTGGTTCGAAGGAAAATGCTGGAGCCAAGAGGTATGATCAGAGATGTGACTCCAAGATTCAAGCTCTCAGCTCTCATCCCCCCAGTTGCCTTTTTAGTTCATATATGAAGAAAATGTGTTTAAGCAGCTAAAATAAGTTGAATGCCACTGTGCTCCAGATAGGCTTGAGGATTCAGGAATTCTGGTATATAGGAGAATGATTCCAATGGATTCAGGAATTCTGGTATATAGGAGAATGATTCCAAAAGTCAGGTGGAAAATGGTGAAGGAAAATGCTCTAGAAATGCACACACTCCATCACAAAGTGTTCCAAGCTTACTCCTGAAATCTATTTCATGCATATAATCAGTTGTAAAAGACAGCATTTAGAGGACAGGGGCAGCCTGAAAGATATACACTGGGTTGCTCACCACTCATACCCCTGTAAAAAGTCAGGTGCAAAATGGTGAAGGAAAGTGCCCTAGAGATGCACACACTCCATCACAAAATGTTCCAAGCATACTCATGGAACCCTTAAGAGGTATATAATCAGTTGCAAAAGACAGCATTTAGAGGACAGGGGTAGCCTGAAAGATATACACTGGGTTGCTGACCACCCATACTCCTGTAAAAAGTCAGGTGCAAAATGGTGAAGGGAAGTGCCCTAGAGATGCACACACTCCATCACAAAGTGTTCCTAGCATACTCCTGGAACCCTTAAGAGTTATAGAATCAGTTGCAAAAGATAGCATGTGGAGGACAGGGGCAACCTAAAAGATATACACTGGGTTGCTCACAACCCATACTCCTGTAAAAAGTCAGGTGCAAAATGGTGAAGGAAAATGCCCTAGAGATGCACACACTCCATCACAAAGTGTTCCAAGCATACTCCTGGAACCCTTAAGAGGTATATAATCAGTTGCAAAAGACAGCATTTAGAGGACCGGGGCATCCTGAAAGATATACACTGGGTTGCTGACCACCCATACTCCTGTAAAAAGTCAGGTGCAAAATGGTGAAGGGAAGTGCCCTAGAGATGCACACACTCCATCACAAAGTGTTCCAAGCATACTCCTGGAACCCTTAAGAGTTATAGAATCAGTTGCAAAAGATAGCATGTGGAGGACAGGGGCAACCTGAAAGATATACACTGGGTTGCTCACAACCCATACTCCTGTAAACAGTCAGGTGCAAAATGGTGAAGGGAAGTGCCCTAGAGATGCACACACTCCATCACAAAGTGTTCCAAGCATACTCATGAAACCCTTAAGAGGTATATAATCAGTTGCAAAAGTCATCATGTGAAGGACAGGGAAAGCCTGAAAGATATACACTGGGTTGCTCACCACCCATACTCCTGTAAAAAGTCAGGTGCAAAATGGTGAAGGAAAATGCTGGAGCCAAGAGGTATGATCAGAGATGTGACTCCAAGATTCAAGCTCTGAGCTTTTATCCCCCAAGTTGTCTTTTTAGTTTATGTATGTAAAATAATGTGTTTAAGCAGCTAAAAGCAGTGGAATGCCACTGTGCTCCAGACAGACATGCAAATTGAGGAATTCTGGTATATAGGATAATGTTGGAGCCAAGAGGTATCATCAGAGGTGCGGCTCCAAGATTCAAGCCCTCATCTCTCATCCCCCCAGTGGCCTCTTTCATTTGTATATGCAATGAATTGGTTGTAAGCAGCTCAAGTCAGTGGAATGCCATTGTGCTCTAGTTAGGCTTGAGGATTGAGGAATTCTGGTTCGAAGGAAAATGCTGGAGCCAAGAGGTATGATCAGAGGTGTGGCTCCAAGATTCAAGCTCTCAGCTCTCATCCCCCAAGTTGCCTTTTTTATTTAAATATGAAAAAATGTGTTTAAGCAGCTAAAACAAGTGGAGTGCCACTGTGCTCCAGATAGGCTTGAGGATTCAGGAATTCTGGTATATAGGAGAATGCTGGAGCCAAGAGGTATGATCAGAGGTGCGGCTCCAAGATTCAAGCCCTCAGCTCTCATCCCCCCAGTGGCCTCTTTCATTTGTATATGAAATGGATTGGTTGTAAGCAGCTCAGGTCAGTGGAATTCCACTGTGCTTTAGTTAGGCTTGAAGATTGAGGAATTCTGGTTCGAAGGAAAATGCTGGAGCCAAGAGGTATGATCAGAGGTGGGGCTCCAAGATTCAAGCTCTCAGCTCTCATCCTTCCAGTTGCCTTTTTAGTTTATATATGAAAAAAATGTGTTTAAGCAGCTAAAACAAGTGGAATGCCACTGTGCTCCAGATAGGCTTGAGGATTCAGGAATTCTGGTATATAGGAGAATGCTGGAGCCAAGAGGTATCGTCAGAGGTGTGGCTCCATGTTTAAAGCCCTCAGATCTCATCCCACCAGTGGCCTATTTCATTTGCCTAACAAATGAATTGTTTTTAAGCAGCTAAAACCAGTGGAACTCCAAGATTCAAGCTCTCAGCTCTCATCCCCCCAGTTGCCTTTTTATTTTATTTATGTGAAATAACGTGTTTAAGCAGCTAAAACAAGTGGAATGCCACTGTGCTCCAGACAGGCTTAAGGATTGAGAAATTCTGGTTCGAAGGAAAATGTTGGAGCTAGGAGGTATGATCAGAGGTGGGGCTCCAAGATTCAAGCTCTCAGCTCTCATCCCCCCAGTTGCCTTTTTAGTTTATATATGCAATATAATGTGTTTAAGCAGCTAAAAGCAGTGGAATGCCACTGTGCTTCAGACAAGCTTGAAGATTGAGAAATTCTGTTTTGAAGGTGAATGCTGGAGCCAAGAGGTATGATCAGAGGTGGGGCTCCAAGATTCAAGCCCTCAGCTCTCATCCCCCCAGTGGCCTCTTTCATTTGTATATGAAATGAATTGGTTTTAGGCAGCTCAGGTCAGTGGAATGCCACTGTGGTCCAGACAGACATGAAAATTGAGGAATTCTGGTATATAGGAAAATGCTGGAGCCAAGAGGTATGATAAAAGGTGCGGCTCCAAGATTCAAGCTCTCAGCTCTCATCCCCCCAGTTGTCTTTTTAATTTATATATGAAATATAATTCGTTGAAGCAGGTCAGGCCAGTGGAATGCCACTGTGCTCAAGACAAGCTTGAGGATTGAGGAATTCTGGTTTGAAGGAAAATGCTGGAGCCAAGAGGTATGATCAGAGGTGGGGCTCCAAATTTCAAGCTCTCAGCTCTCATCCCCCCAGTTGCCTTTTTAGTTTATTTATGAAACATAATGTGTTTAAGCAGCTAAAACAAGTGGAATTCCACTGTGCTCCTGACAGGCTTGAGGATTGAGAAATTCTGGTATATAGGAGAATGCTGGAGCCAAGAGGTATCATCAGAGGTGCGGCTCCAAGATTCAAGCACTCAGCTCTCATCCCCCCAGTAACCTCTTTCATTTGAATATGAAATGAATTGGTTGTAAGCAGCTCAAGTCAGTGGAATGCCACTGTGCTCTATTTAGGCTTGAGGATTGAGAAATTCTGGTTCGAAGGAAAATGCTGAAGCCAAGAGGTATGATCAGAGGTGTGGCTCCAAAATTCAAGCTCTCAGCTCTCATCCCCTCAGTTGCCTTTTTAGTTTAAATATGAAATAACGTGTTTAAGCAGCTAAAACAAGTGGAATGCCATTGTGCTCCAGATAGGCTTGAGGATTCAGGAATTCTGGTATATAGGAGAATGCTGGAGCCAAGAGGTATCATCAGAGGTGTGGCTCCAAGATTCAAGCTCTCAGCTCTCATCCCCCCGGTTGCCTTTTTAGTTCATATGTTAAATATAATGTGTTTAAGCAGCTAAATTAAGTGGAATGCCACTGTGCTCCAGACAAGCTTGAGGAATGAGATATTCTGTTTTGAAGGTGAATGCTGGAGCCAAGAGGTATGATCAAAGGTGCGGCTCCCAGATTCAAGCCCTCAGCTCTCATCCCCCCAGTTGCCTCTTTCATTTGTATATGAAATGGATTGGTTGTAAGCAGCTCAATTCAGTGGAATGCCATTGTGCTCTAGTTAGGCTTGAGGATTGAGGAATTCTGATTTGAAGGAAAATGCTGGAGCCAAGAGGTATGATCAGAGATGTGACTCCAAGATTCAAGCTCTCAGCTCTCATCCCCCCAGTTGCCTTTTTAGTTTATATATGAAGAAAATGTGTTTAAGCAGCTAAAATAAGTTGAATGCCACTGTGCTCCAGATAGGCTTGAGGATTCAGGAATTCTGGTATATAGGAGAATGATTCCAATGGATTCAGGAATTCTGGTATATAGGAGAATGATTCCAAAAGTCAGGTGCAAAATGGTGAAGGAAAATGCTCTAGAAATGCACACACTCCATCACAAAGTGTTCCAAGCTTATTCCTGAAATCTATTTCATGCATATAATCAGTTGTAAAAGACAGCATTTAGAGGACAGGGGCAGCCTGAAAGATATACACTGGGTTGCTCACCACTCATACCCCTGTAAAAAGTCAGGTGCAAAATGGTGAAGGAAAGTGCCCTAGAGATGCACACACTCCATCACAAAGTGTTCCAAGCATACTCCTGGAACCCTTAAGAGTTATAGAATCAGTTGCGAAAGATAGCATGTGGAGGACAGGGGCAACCTGAAAGATATACACTGGGTTGCTCACAACCCATACTCCTGTAAACAGTCAGGTGCAAAATGGTGAAGGGAAGTGCCCTAGAGATGCACACACTCCATCACAAAGTGTTCCAAGCATACTCATGAAACCCTTAAGAGGTATATAATCAGTTGCAAAAGTCATCATGTGAAGGACAGGGAAAGCCTGAAAGATATACACTGGGTTGCTCACCACCCATACTCCTGTAAAAAGTCAGGTGCAAAATGGTGAAGGAAAATGCTGGAGCCAAGAGGTATCATCAGAGATGTGACTCCAAGATTCAAGCTCTGAGCTTTTATCCCCCCAGTTGTCTTTTTAGTTTATGTATGTAAAATAATGTGTTTAAGCAGCTAAAAGCAGTGGAATGCCACTGTGCTCCAGACAGACATGCAAATTGAGGAATTCTGGTATATAGGATAATGTTGGAGCCAAGAGGTATCATCAGAGGTGCGGCTCCAAGATTCAAGCCCTCATCTCTCATCCCCCCAGTGGCCTCTTTCATTTGTATATGCAATGAATTGGTTGTAAGCAGCTCAAGTCAGTGGAATTCCACTGTGCTTTAGTTAGGCTTGAAGATTGAGGAATTCTGGTTCGAAGGAAAATGCTGGAGCCAAGAGGTATGATCAGAGGTGTGGCTCCAAGATTCAAGCTCTCAGCTCTCATCCTTCCAGTTGCCTTTTTAGTTTATATATGAAAACAATGTGTTTAAGCAGCTAAAACAAGTGGAATGCCACTGTGCTCCAGATAGGCTTGAGGATTCAGGAATTCTGGTATATAGGAGAATGCTGGAGCCAAGAGGTATCGTCAGAGGTGTGGCTCCATGTTTAAAGCCCTCAGATCTCATCCCACCAGTGGCCTATTTCATTTGCCTAACAAATGAATTGTTTTTAAGCAGCTAAAACCAGTGGAACTCCAAGATTCAAGCTCTCAGCTCTCATCCCCCCAGTTGCCTTTTTATTTTATTTATGTGAAATAACGTGTTTAAGCAGCTAAAACAAGTGGAATGCCACTGTGCTCCAGACAGGCTTAAGGATTGAGAAATTCTGGTTCGAAGGAAAATGTTGGAGCTAGGAGGTATGATCAGAGGTGGGGCTCCAAGATTCAAGCTCTCAGCTCTCATCCCCCCAGTTGCCTTTTTAGTTTATATATGCAATATAATGTGTTTAAGCAGCTAAAAGCAGTGGAATGCCACTGTGCTTCAGACAAGCTTGAAGATTGAGAAATTCTGTTTTGAAGGTGAATGCTGGAGCCAAGAGGTATGATCAGAGGTGGGGCTCCAAAATTCAAGCCCTCAGCTCTCATCCCCCCAGTGGCCTCTTTCATTTGTATATGAAATGAATTGGTTTTAGGCAGCTCAGGTCAGTGGAATGCCACTGTGCTCCAGACAGACATGAAAATTGAGGAATTCTGGTATATAGGAAAATGCTGGAGCCAAGAGGTATGATAAAAGGTGCGGCTCCAAGATTCAAGCTCTCAGCTCTCATCCCCCCAGTTGTCTTTTTAATTTATATATGAAATATAATTCGTTGAAGCAGGTCAGGCCAGTGGAATGCCACTGTGCTCCAGACAAGCTTGAGGATTGAGGAATTCTGGTTTGAAGGAAAATGCTGGAGCCAAGAGATATGATCAGAGGTGGGGCTCCAAATTTCAAGCTCTCAGCTCTCATCCCCCCAGTTGCCTTTTTAGTTTATTTATGAAACATAATGTGTTTAAGCAGCTAAAACAAGTGGAATTCCACTGTGCTCCTGACAGGCTTGAGGATTGAGAAATTCTGGTATATAGGAGAATGCTGGAGCCAAGAGGTATGATCAGAGGTGGGGCTCCAAATTTCAAGCTCTCAGCTCTCATCCCCCCAGTTGCCTTTTTAGTTCATATGTTAAATATAATGTGTTTAAGCAGCTAAATTAAGTGCAATGCCACTGTGCTCCAGACAAGCTTGAGGAATGAGATATTCTGTTTTGAAGGTGAATGCTGAAGCCAAAAGGTATGATCAAAGGTGCGGCTCCAAGATTCAAGCCCTCAGCTCTCATCCCCCCAGTTGCCTCTTTCATTTGTATATGAAATGGATTGGTTGTAAGCAGCTCAGTTCAGTGGAATGCCATTGTGCTCTAGTTAGGCTTGAGGATTGAGGAATTCTGGTTCGAAGGAAAATGCTGGAGCCAAGAGGTATGATCAGAGATGTGACTCCAAGATTCAAGCTCTGAGCTTTTATCCCCCAAGTTGTCTTTTTAGTTTATGTATGTAAAATAATGTGTTTAAGCAGCTAAAAGCAGTGGAATGCCACTGTGCTCCAGACAGACATGCAAATTGAGGAATTCTGGTATATAGGATAATGTTGGAGCCAAGAGGTATCATCAGAGGTGCGGCTCCAAGATTCAAGCCCTCATCTCTCATCCCCCCAGTGGCCTCTTTCATTTGTATATGCAATGAATTGGTTGTAAGCAGCTCAAGTCAGTGGAATGCCATTGTGCTCTAGTTAGGCTTGAGGATTGAGGAATTCTGGTTCGAAGGAAAATGCTGGAGCCAAGAGGTATGATCAGAGGTGTGGCTCCAAGATTCAAGCTCTCAGCTCTCATCCCCCAAGTTGCCTTTTTTATTTAAATATGAAAAAATGTGTTTAAGCAGCTAAAACAAGTGGAGTGCCACTGTGCTCCAGATAGGCTTGAGGATTCAGGAATTCTGGTATATAGGAGAATGCTGGAGCCAAGAGGTATGATCAGAGGTGCGGCTCCAAGATTCAAGCCCTCAGCTCTCATCCCCCCAGTGGCCTCTTTCATTTGTATATGAAATGGATTGGTTGTAAGCAGCTCAGGTCAGTGGAATTCCACTGTGCTTTAGTTAGGCTTGAAGATTGAGGAATTCTGGTTCGAAGGAAAATGCTGGAGCCAAGAGGTATGATCAGAGGTGGGGCTCCAAGATTCAAGCTCTCAGCTCTCATCCTTCCAGTTGCCTTTTTAGTTTATATATGAAAAAAATGTGTTTAAGCAGCTAAAACAAGTGGAATGCCACTGTGCTCCAGATAGGCTTGAGGATTCAGGAATTCTGGTATATAGGAGAATGCTGGAGCCAAGAGGTATCGTCAGAGGTGTGGCTCCATGTTTAAAGCCCTCAGATCTCATCCCACCAGTGGCCTATTTCATTTGCCTAACAAATGAATTGTTTTTAAGCAGCTAAAACCAGTGGAACTCCAAGATTCAAGCTCTCAGCTCTCATCCCCCCAGTTGCCTTTTTATTTTATTTATGTGAAATAACGTGTTTAAGCAGCTAAAACAAGTGGAATGCCACTGTGCTCCAGACAGGCTTAAGGATTGAGAAATTCTGGTTCGAAGGAAAATGTTGGAGCTAGGAGGTATGATCAGAGGTGGGGCTCCAAGATTCAAGCTCTCAGCTCTCATCCCCCCAGTTGCCTTTTTAGTTTATATATGCAATATAATGTGTTTAAGCAGCTAAAAGCAGTGGAATGCCACTGTGCTTCAGACAAGCTTGAAGATTGAGAAATTCTGTTTTGAAGGTGAATGCTGGAGCCAAGAGGTATGATCAGAGGTGGGGCTCCAAGATTCAAGCCCTCAGCTCTCATCCCCCCAGTGGCCTCTTTCATTTGTATATGAAATGAATTGGTTTTAGGCAGCTCAGGTCAGTGGAATGCCACTGTGGTCCAGACAGACATGAAAATTGAGGAATTCTGGTATATAGGAAAATGCTGGAGCCAAGAGGTATGATAAAAGGTGCGGCTCCAAGATTCAAGCTCTCAGCTCTCATCCCCCCAGTTGTCTTTTTAATTTATATATGAAATATAATTCGTTGAAGCAGGTCATGCCAGTGGAATGCCACTGTGCTCCAGACAAGCTTGAGGATTGAGGAATTCTGGTTTGAAGGAAAATGCTGGAGCCAAGAGGTATGATCAGAGGTGGGGCTCCAAATTTCAAGCTCTCAGCTCTCATCCCCCCAGTTGCCTTTTTAGTTTATTTATGAAACATAATGTGTTTAAGCAGCTAAAACAAGTGGAATTCCACTGTGCTCCTGACAGGCTTGAGGATTGAGAAATTCTGGTATATAGGAGAATGCTGGAGCCAAGAGGTATCATCAGAGGTGCGGCTCCAAGATTCAAGCACTCAGCTCTCATCCCCCCAGTAACCTCTTTCATTTGAATATGAAATGAATTGGTTGTAAGCAGCTCAAGTCAGTGGAATGCCACTGTGCTCTATTTAGGCTTGAGGATTGAGAAATTCTGGTTCGAAGGAAAATGCTGAAGCCAAGAGGTATGATCAGAGGTGTGGCTCCAAAATTCAAGCTCTCAGCTCTCATCCCCTCAGTTGCCTTTTTAGTTTAAATATGAAATAACGTGTTTAAGCAGCTAAAACAAGTGGAATGCCATTGTGCTCCAGATAGGCTTGAGGATTCAGGAATTCTGGTATATAGGAGAATGCTGGAGCCAAGAGGTATCATCAGAGGTGTGGCTCCAAGATTCAAGCTCTCAGCTCTCATCCCCCCGGTTGCCTCTTTCATTTGTATATGAAATGGATTGGTTGTAAGCAGCTCAGGTCAGTGGAATTCCACTGTGCTTTAGTTAGGCTTGAAGATTGAGGAATTCTGGTTCGAAGGAAAATGCTGGAGCCAAGAGGTATGATCAGAGGTGGGGCTCCAAGATTCAAGCTCTCAGCTCTCATCCTTCCAGTTGCCTTTTTAGTTTATATATGAAAAAAATGTGTTTAAGCAGCTAAAACAAGTGGAATGCCACTGTGCTCCAGATAGGCTTGAGGATTCAGGAATTCTGGTATATAGGAGAATGCTGGAGCCAAGAGGTATCGTCAGAGGTGTGGCTCCATGTTTAAAGCCCTCAGATCTCATCCCACCAGTGGCCTATTTCATTTGCCTAACAAATGAATTGTTTTTAAGCAGCTAAAACCAGTGGAACTCCAAGATTCAAGCTCTCAGCTCTCATCCCCCCAGTTGCCTTTTTATTTTATTTATGTGAAATAACGTGTTTAAGCAGCTAAAACAAGTGGAATGCCACTGTGCTCCAGACAGGCTTAAGGATTGAGAAATTCTGGTTCGAAGGAAAATGTTGGAGCTAGGAGGTATGATCAGAGGTGGGGCTCCAAGATTCAAGCTCTCAGCTCTCATCCCCCCAGTTGCCTTTTTAGTTTATATATGCAATATAATGTGTTTAAGCAGCTAAAAGCAGTGGAATGCCACTGTGCTTCAGACAAGCTTGAAGATTGAGAAATTCTGTTTTGAAGGTGAATGCTGGAGCCAAGAGGTATGATCAGAGGTGGGGCTCCAAAATTCAAGCCCTCAGCTCTCATCCCCCCAGTGGCCTCTTTCATTTGTATATGAAATGAATTGGTTTTAGGCAGCTCAGGTCAGTGGAATGCCACTGTGCTCCAGACAGACATGAAAATTGAGGAATTCTGGTATATAGGAAAATGCTGGAGCCAAGAGGTATGATTAAAGGTGCGGCTCCAAGATTCAAGCTCTCAGCTCTCATCCCCCCAGTTGTCTTTTTAATTTATATATGAAATATAATTCGTTGAAGCAGGTCAGGCCAGTGGAATGCCACTGTGCTCCAGACAAGCTTGAGGATTGAGGAATTCTGGTTTGAAGGAAAATGCTGGAGCCAAGAGGTATGATCAGAGGTGGGGCTCCAAATTTCAAGCTCTCAGCTCTCATCCCCCCAGTTGCCTTTTTAGTTTATTTATGCAACATAATGTGTTTAAGCAGCTAAAACAAGTGGAATTCCACTGTGCTCCTGACAGGCTTGAGGATTGAGAAATTCTGGTATATAGGAGAATGCTGGAGCCAAGAGGTATCATCAGAGGTGCGGCTCCAAGATTCAAGCCCTCAGCTCTCATCCCCCCAGTAACCTCTTTCATTTGAATATGAAATGAATTGGTTGTAAGCAGCTCAAGTCAGTGGAATGCCACTGTGCTCTATTTAGGCTTGAGGATTGAGGAATTCTGGTTCGAAGGAAAATGCTGAAGCCAAGAGGTATGATCAGAGGTGTGGCTCCAAAATTCAAGCTCTCAGCTCTCATCCCCTCAGTTGCCTTTTTAGTTTAAATATGAAATAACGTGTTTAAGCAGCTAAAACAAGTGGAATGCCACTGTGCTCCAGATAGGCTTGAGGATTCAGGAATTCTGGTATATAGGAGAATGCTGGAGCCAAGAGGTATCATCAGAGGTGTGGCTCCAAGATTCAAGCTCTCAGCTCTCATCCCCCCGGTTGCCTTTTTAGTTCATATGTTAAATATAATGTGTTTAAGCAGCTAAATTAAGTGGAATGCCACTGTGCTCCAGACAAGCTTGAGGAATGAGATATTCTGTTTTGAAGGTGAATGCTGGAGCCAAGAGGTATGATCAAAGGTGCGGCTCCCAGATTCAAGCCCTCAGCTCTCATCCCCCCAGTTGCCTCTTTCATTTGTATATGAAATGGATTGGTTGTAAGCAGCTCAATTCAGTGGAATGCCATTGTGCTCTAGTTAGGCTTGAGGATTGAGGAATTCTGATTTGAAGGAAAATGCTGGAGCCAAGAGGTATGATCAGAGATGTGACTCCAAGATTCAAGCTCTCAGCTCTCATCCCCCCAGTTGCCTTTTTAGTTTATATATGAAGAAAATGTGTTTAAGCAGCTAAAATAAGTTGAATGCCACTGTGCTCCAGATAGGCTTGAGGATTCAGGAATTCTGGTATATAGGAGAATGATTCCAATGGATTCAGGAATTCTGGTATATAGGAGAATGATTCCAAAATTCAGGTGCAAAATGGTGAAGGAAAATGCTCTAGAAATGCACACACTCCATCACAAAGTGTTCCAAGCTTATTCCTGAAATCTATTTCATGCATATAATCAGTTGTAAAAGACAGCATTTAGAGGACAGGGGCAGCCTGAAAGATATACACTGGGTTGCTCACCACTCATACCCCTGTAAAAAGTCAGGTGCAAAATGGTGAAGGAAAGTGCCCTAGAGATGCACACACTCCATCACAAAGTGTTCCAAGCATACTCCTGGAACCCTTAAGAGGTATATAATCAGTTGCAAAAGACAGCATTTAGAGGACAGGGGCAGCCTGAAAGATATACACTGGGTTGCTGACCACCCATACTCCTGTAAAAAGTCAGGTGCAAAATGGTAAAGGGAAGTGCCCTAGAGATGCACACACTCCATCACAAAGTGTTCCAAGCATACTCCTGGAACCCTTAAGAGTTATAGAATCAGTTGCAAAAGATAGCATGTGGAGGACAGGGGCAACCTAAAAGATATACACTGGGTTGCTCACAACCCATACTCCTGTAAACAGTCAGGTGCAAAATGGTGAAGGAAAATGCTCTAGAAATGCACACACTCCATCACAAAGTGTTCAAAGCATACTCCTGGAACCCTTAAGAGGTATATAATCAGTTGCAAAAGACAGCATTTAGAGGAAAGGGGCAGCCTGAAAGATATACACTGGGTTGCTGACCACCCATACTCCTGTAAAAAGTCAAGTGCAAAATGGTGAAGGAAAGTGCCCTAGAGATGCACACACTCCATCACAAAGTGCTCCAAGCATACTCCTGGAACCCTTAAGAAGTATATAATCAGTTGTAAAAGACAGCATTTAGAGGACAGGGGCAGCCTGAAAGATATACACTGGGTTGCTCACCACTCATACCCCTGTAAAAAGTCAGGTGCAAAATGGTGAAGGAAAGTGCCCTAGAGATGCACACACTCCATCACAAAGTGTTCCAAGCATACTCCTGGAACCCTTAAGAGGTTTATAATCAGTTGCAAAAGACAGCATTTAGAGGACCGGGGCAGCCTGAAAGATATACACTGGGTTGCTGACCACCCATACTCCTGTAAAAAGTCAGGTGCAAAATGGTGAAGGGAAGTGCCCTAGAGATGCACACACTCCATCACAAAGTGTTCCAAGCATACTCCTGGAACCCTTAAGAGTTATAGAATCAGTTGCAAAAGATAGCATGTGGAGGACAGGGGCAACCTGAAAGATATACACTGGGTTGCTCACAACCCATACTCCTGTAAACAGTCAGGTGCAAAATGGTGAAGGGAAGTGCCCTAGAGATGCACACACTCCATCACAAAGTGTTCCAAGCATACTCCTGGAACCCTTAAGAGGTATATAATCAGTTGCAAAAGACAGCATTTAGAGGAAAGGGGCAGCCTGAAAGATATACACTGGGTTGCTGACCACCCATACTCCTGTAAAAAGTCAGGTGCAAAATGGTGAAGGGAAGTGCCCTAGAGATGCACACACTCCATCACAAAGTGTTCCAAGCATACTCCTGGAACCCTTAAGAGTTATAGAATCAGTTGCAAAAGATAGCATGTGGAGGACAGGGGCAACCTGAAAGATATACACTGGGTTGCTCACAACCCATACTCCTGTAAACAGTCAGGTGCAAAATGGTGAAGGGAAGCGCCCTAGAGATGCACACACTCCATCACAAAGTGTTCCAAGCATACTCATGAAACCCTTAAGAGGTATATAATCAGTTGCAAAAGTCATCATGTGAAGGACAGGGAAAGCCTGAAAGATATACACTGGGTTGCTCACCACCCATACTCCTGTAAAAAGTCAGGTGCAAAATGGTGAAGGAAAATGCTGGAGCCAAGAGGTATGATCAGAGATGTGACTCCAAGATTCAAGCTCTGAGCTTTTATCCCCCCAGTTGTCTTTTTAGTTTATGTATGTAAAATAATGTGTTTAAGCAGCTAAAAGCAGTGGAATGCCACTGTGCTCCAGACAGACATGCAAATTAAGGAATTCTGGTATATAGGATAATGTTGGAGCCAAGAGGTATCATCAGAGGTGCGGCTCCAAGATTCAAGCCCTCATCTCTCATCCCCCCAGTGGCCTCTTTCATTTGTATATGCAATGAATTGGTTGTAAGCAGCTCAAGTCAGTGGAATGCCATTGTGCTCTAGTTAGGCTTGAGGATTGAGGAATTCTGGTTCGAAGGAAAATGCTGGAGCCAAGAGGTATGATCAGAGGTGTGGCTCCAAGATTCAAGCTCTCAGCTCTCATCCCCCAAGTTGCCTTTTTTATTTAAATATGAAAAAATGTGTTTAAGCAGCTAAAACAAGTGGAGTGCCACTGTGCTCCAGATAGGCTTGAGGATTCAGGAATTCTGGTATATAGGAGAATGCTGGAGCCAAGAGGTATGATCAGAGGTGCGGCTCCAAGATTCAAGCCCTCAGCTCTCATCCCCCCAGTGGCCTCTTTCATTTGTATATGAAATGGATTGGTTGTAAGCAGCTCAGGTCAGTGGAATTCCACTGTGCTTTAGTTAGGCTTGAAGATTGAGGAATTCTGGTTCGAAGGAAAATGCTGGAGCCAAGAGGTATGATCAGAGGTGGGGCTCCAAGATTCAAGCTCTCAGCTCTCATCCTTCCAGTTGCCTTTTTAGTTTATATATGAAAAAAATGTGTTTAAGCAGCTAAAACAAGTGGAATGCCACTGTGCTCCAGATAGGCTTGAGGATTCAGGAATTCTGGTATATAGGAGAATGCTGGAGCCAAGAGGTATCGTCAGAGGTGTGGCTCCATGTTTAAAGCCCTCAGATCTCATCCCACCAGTGGCCTATTTCATTTGCCTAACAAATGAATTGTTTTTAAGCAGCTAAAACCAGTGGAACTCCAAGATTCAAGCTCTCAGCTCTCATCCCCCCAGTTGCCTTTTTATTTTATTTATGTGAAATAACGTGTTTAAGCAGCTAAAACAAGTGGAATGCCACTGTGCTCCAGACAGGCTTAAGGATTGAGAAATTCTGGTTCGAAGGAAAATGTTGGAGCTAGGAGGTATGATCAGAGGTGGGGCTCCAAGATTCAAGCTCTCAGCTCTCATCCCCCCAGTTGCCTTTTTAGTTTATATATGCAATATAATGTGTTTAAGCAGCTAAAAGCAGTGGAATGCCACTGTGCTTCAGACAAGCTTGAAGATTGAGAAATTCTGTTTTGAAGGTGAATGCTGGAGCCAAGAGGTATGATCAGAGGTGGGGCTCCAAGATTCAAGCCCTCAGCTCTCATCCCCCCAGTGGCCTCTTTCATTTGTATATGAAATGAATTGGTTTTAGGCAGCTCAGGTCAGTGGAATGCCACTGTGGTCCAGACAGACATGAAAATTGAGGAATTCTGGTATATAGGAAAATGCTGGAGCCAAGAGGTATGATAAAAGGTGCGGCTCCAAGATTCAAGCTCTCAGCTCTCATCCCCCCAGTTGTCTTTTTAATTTATATATGAAATATAATTCGTTGAAGCAGGTCATGCCAGTGGAATGCCACTGTGCTCCAGACAAGCTTGAGGATTGAGGAATTCTGGTTTGAAGGAAAATGCTGGAGCCAAGAGGTATGATCAGAGGTGGGGCTCCAAATTTCAAGCTCTCAGCTCTCATCCCCCCAGTTGCCTTTTTAGTTTATTTATGAAACATAATGTGTTTAAGCAGCTAAAACAAGTGGAATTCCACTGTGCTCCTGACAGGCTTGAGGATTGAGAAATTCTGGTATATAGGAGAATGCTGGAGCCAAGAGGTATCATCAGAGGTGCGGCTCCAAGATTCAAGCACTCAGCTCTCATCCCCCCAGTAACCTCTTTCATTTGAATATGAAATGAATTGGTTGTAAGCAGCTCAAGTCAGTGGAATGCCACTGTGCTCTATTTAGGCTTGAGGATTGAGAAATTCTGGTTCGAAGGAAAATGCTGAAGCCAAGAGGTATGATCAGAGGTGTGGCTCCAAAATTCAAGCTCTCAGCTCTCATCCCCTCAGTTGCCTTTTTAGTTTAAATATGAAATAACGTGTTTAAGCAGCTAAAACAAGTGGAATGCCATTGTGCTCCAGATAGGCTTGAGGATTCAGGAATTCTGGTATATAGGAGAATGCTGGAGCCAAGAGGTATCATCAGAGGTGTGGCTCCAAGATTCAAGCTCTCAGCTCTCATCCCCCCGGTTGCCTTTTTAGTTCATATGTTAAATATAATGTGTTTAAGCAGCTAAATTAAGTGGAATGCCACTGTGCTCCAGACAAGCTTGAGGAATGAGATATTCTGTTTTGAAGGTGAATGCTGGAGCCAAGAGGTATGATCAAAGGTGCGGCTCCCAGATTCAAGCCCTCAGCTCTCATCCCCCCAGTTGCCTCTTTCATTTGTATATGAAATGGATTGGTTGTAAGCAGCTCAATTCAGTGGAATGCCATTGTGCTCTAGTTAGGCTTGAGGATTGAGGAATTCTGATTTGAAGGAAAATGCTGGAGCCAAGAGGTATGATCAGAGATGTGACTCCAAGATTCAAGCTCTCAGCTCTCATCCCCCCAGTTGCCTTTTTAGTTTATATATGAAGAAAATGTGTTTAAGCAGCTAAAATAAGTTGAATGCCACTGTGCTCCAGATAGGCTTGAGGATTCAGGAATTCTGGTATATAGGAGAATGATTCCAATGGATTCAGGAATTCTGGTATATAGGAGAATGATTCCAAAAGTCAGGTGCAAAATGGTGAAGGAAAATGCTCTAGAAATGCACACACTCCATCACAAAGTGTTCCAAGCTTATTCCTGAAATCTATTTCATGCATATAATCAGTTGTAAAAGACAGCATTTAGAGGACAGGGGCAGCCTGAAAGATATACACTGGGTTGCTCACCACTCATACCCCTGTAAAAAGTCAGGTGCAAAATGGTGAAGGAAAGTGCCCTAGAGATGCACACACTCCATCACAAAGTGTTCCAAGCATACTCCTGGAACCCTTAAGAGTTATAGAATCAGTTGCGAAAGATAGCATGTGGAGGACAGGGGCAACCTGAAAGATATACACTGGGTTGCTCACAACCCATACTCCTGTAAACAGTCAGGTGCAAAATGGTGAAGGGAAGTGCCCTAGAGATGCACACACTCCATCACAAAGTGTTCCAAGCATACTCATGAAACCCTTAAGAGGTATATAATCAGTTGCAAAAGTCATCATGTGAAGGACAGGGAAAGCCTGAAAGAAATACACTGGGTTGCTCACCACCCATACTCCTGTAAAAAGTCAGGTGCAAAATGGTGAAGGAAAATGCTGGAGCCAAGAGGTATCATCAGAGATGTGACTCCAAGATTCAAGCTCTGAGCTTTTATCCCCCCAGTTGTCTTTTTAGTTTATGTATGTAAAATAATGTGTTTAAGCAGCTAAAAGCAGTGGAATGCCACTGTGCTCCAGACAGACATGCAAATTGAGGAATTCTGGTATATAGGATAATGTTGGAGCCAAGAGGTATCATCAGAGGTGCGGCTCCAAGATTCAAGCCCTCATCTCTCATCCCCCCAGTGGCCTCTTTCATTTGTATATGCAATGAATTGGTTGTAAGCAGCTCAAGTCAGTGGAATGCCATTGTGCTCTAGTTAGGCTTGAGGATTGAGGAATTCTGGTTCGAAGGAAAATGCTGGAGCCAAGAGGTATGATCAGAGGTGTGGCTCCAAGATTCAAGCTCTCAGCTCTCATCCCCCAAGTTGCCTTTTTTATTTAAATATGAAAAAATGTGTTTAAGCAGCTAAAACAAGTGGAATGCCACTGTGCTCCAGATAGGCTTGAGGATTCAGGAATTCTGGTATATAGGAGAATGCTGGAGCCAAGAGGTATGATCAGAGGTGCGGCTCCAAGATTCAAGCCCTCAGCTTTCATCCCCCCAGTGGCCTCTTTCATTTGTATATGAAATGGATTGGTTGTAAGCAGCTCAGGTCAGTGGAATTCCACTGTGCTTTAGTTAGGCTTGAAGATTGAGGAATTCTGGTTCGAAGGAAAATGCTGGAGCCAAGAGGTATGATCAGAGGTGGGGCTCCAAGATTCAAGCTCTCAGCTCTCATCCTTCCAGTTGCCTTTTTAGTTTATATATGAAAAAAATGTGTTTAAGCAGCTAAAACAAGTGGAATGCCACTGTGCTCCAGATAGGCTTGAGGATTCAGGAATTCTGGTATATAGGAGAATGCTGGAGCCAAGAGGTATCGTCAGAGGTGTGGCTCCATGTTTAAAGCCCTCAGATCTCATCCCACCAGTGGCCTATTTCATTTGCCTAACAAATGAATTGTTTTTAAGCAGCTAAAACCAGTGGAACTCCAAGATTCAAGCTCTCAGCTCTCATCCCCCCAGTTGCCTTTTTATTTTATTTATGTGAAATAACGTGTTTAAGCAGCTAAAACAAGTGGAATGCCACTGTGCTCCAGACAGGCTTAAGGATTGAGAAATTCTGGTTCGAAGGAAAATGTTGGAGCCAGGAGGTATGATCAGAGGTGGGGCTCCAAGATTCAAGCTCTCAGCTCTCATCCCCCCAGTTGCCTTTTTAGTTTATATATGCAATATAATGTGTTTAAGCAGCTAAAAGCAGTGGAATGCCACTGTGCTTCAGACAAGCTTGAAGATTGAGAAATTCTGTTTTGAAGGTGAATGCTGGAGCCAAGAGGTATGATCAGAGGTGGGGCTCCAAAATTCAAGCCCTCAGCTCTCATCCCCCCAGTGGCCTCTTTCATTTGTATATGAAATGAATTGGTTTTAGGCAGCTCAGGTCAGTGGAATGCCACTGTGCTCCAGACAGACATGAAAATTGAGGAATTCTGGTATATAGGAAAATGCTGGAGCCAAGAGGTATGATTAAAGGTGCGGCTCCAAGATTCAAGCTCTCAGCTCTCATCCCCCCAGTTGTCTTTTTAATTTATATATGAAATATAATTCGTTGAAGCAGGTCAGGCCAGTGGAATGCCACTGTGCTCCAGACAAGCTTGAGGATTGAGGAATTCTGGTTTGAAGGAAAATGCTGGAGCCAAGAGGTATGATCAGAGGTGGGGCTCCAAATTTCAAGCTCTCAGCTCTCATCCCCCCAGTTGCCTTTTTAGTTTATTTATGCAACATAATGTGTTTAAGCAGCTAAAACAAGTGGAATTCCACTGTGCTCCTGACAGGCTTGAGGATTGAGAAATTCTGGTATATAGGAGAATGCTGGAGCCAAGAGGTATCATCAGAGGTGCGGCTCCAAGATTCAAGCCCTCAGCTCTCATCCCCCCAGTAACCTCTTTCATTTGAATATGAAATGAATTGGTTGTAAGCAGCTCAAGTCAGTGGAATGCCACTGTGCTCTATTTAGGCTTGAGGATTGAGGAATTCTGGTTCGAAGGAAAATGCTGAAGCCAAGAGGTATGATCAGAGGTGTGGCTCCAAAATTCAAGCTCTCAGCACTCATCCCCTCAGTTGCCTTTTTAGTTTAAATATGAAATAACGTGTTTAAGCAGCTAAAACAAGTGGAATGCCACTGTGCTCCAGATAGGCTTGAGGATTCAGGAATTCTGGTATATAGGAGAATGCTGGAGCCAAGAGGTATCATCAGAGGTGTGGCTCCAAGATTCAAGCTCTCAGCTCTCATCCCCCCGGTTGCCTTTTTAGTTCATATGTTAAATATAATGTGTTTAAGCAGCTAAATTAAGTGGAATGCCACTGTGCTCCAGACAAGCTTGAGGAATGAGATATTCTGTTTTGAAGGTGAATGCTGGAGCCAAGAGGTATGATCAAAGGTGCGGCTCCCAGATTCAAGCCCTCAGCTCTCATCCCCCCAGTTGCCTCTTTCATTTGTATATGAAATGGATTGGTTGTAAGCAGCTCAATTCAGTGGAATGCCATTGTGCTCTAGTTAGGCTTGAGGATTGAGGAATTCTGATTTGAAGGAAAATGCTGGAGCCAAGAGGTATGATCAGAGATGTGACTCCAAGATTCAAGCTCTCAGCTCTCATCCCCCCAGTTGCCTTTTTAGTTTATATATGAAGAAAATGTGTTTAAGCAGCTAAAATAAGTTGAATGCCACTGTGCTCCAGATAGGCTTGAGGATTCAGGAATTCTGGTATATAGGAGAATGATTCCAATGGATTCAGGAATTCTGGTATATAGGAGAATGATTCCAAAATTCAGGTGCAAAATGGTGAAGGAAAATGCTCTAGAAATGCACACACTCCATCACAAAGTGTTCCAAGCTTATTCCTGAAATCTATTTCATGCATATAATCAGTTGTAAAAGACAGCATTTAGAGGACAGGGGCAGCCTGAAAGATATACACTGGGTTGCTCACCACTCATACCCCTGTAAAAAGTCAGGTGCAAAATGGTGAAGGAAAGTGCCCTAGAGATGCACACACTCCATCACAAAGTGTTCCAAGCATACTCCTGGAACCCTTAAGAGGTATATAATCAGTTGCAAAAGACAGCATTTAGAGGACAGGGGCAGCCTGAAAGATATACACTGGGTTGCTGACCACCCATACTCCTGTAAAAAGTCAGGTGCAAAATGGTAAAGGGAAGTGCCCTAGAGATGCACACACTCCATCACAAAGTGTTCCAAGCATACTCCTGGAACCCTTAAGAGTTATAGAATCAGTTGCAAAAGATAGCATGTGGAGGACAGGGGCAACCTAAAAGATATACACTGGGTTGCTCACAACCCATACTCCTGTAAACAGTCAGGTGCAAAATGGTGAAGGAAAATGCTCTAGAAATGCACACACTCCATCACAAAGTGTTCAAAGCATACTCCTGGAACCCTTAAGAGGTATATAATCAGTTGCAAAAGACAGCATTTAGAGGAAAGGGGCAGCCTGAAAGATATACACTGGGTTGCTGACCACCCATACTCCTGTAAAAAGTCAAGTGCAAAATGGTGAAGGAAAGTGCCCTAGAGATGCACACACTCCATCACAAAGTGCTCCAAGCATACTCCTGGAACCCTTAAGAAGTATATAATCAGTTGTAAAAGACAGCATTTAGAGGACAGGGGCAGCCTGAAAGATATACACTGGGTTGCTCACCACTCATACCCCTGTAAAAAGTCAGGTGCAAAATGGTGAAGGAAAGTGCCCTAGAGATGCACACACTCCATCACAAAGTGTTCCAAGCATACTCCTGGAACCCTTAAGAGGTTTATAATCAGTTGCAAAAGACAGCATTTAGAGGACCGGGGCAGCCTGAAAGATATACACTGGGTTGCTGACCACCCATACTCCTGTAAAAAGTCAGGTGCAAAATGGTGAAGGGAAGTGCCCTAGAGATGCACACACTCCATCACAAAGTGTTCCAAGCATACTCCTGGAACCCTTAAGAGTTATAGAATCAGTTGCAAAAGATAGCATGTGGAGGACAGGGGCAACCTGAAAGATATACACTGGGTTGCTCACAACCCATACTCCTGTAAACAGTCAGGTGCAAAATGGTGAAGGGAAGTGCCCTAGAGATGCACACACTCCATCACAAAGTGTTCCAAGCATACTCCTGGAACCCTTAAGAGGTATATAATCAGTTGCAAAAGACAGCATTTAGAGGAAAGGGGCAGCCTGAAAGATATACACTGGGTTGCTGACCACCCATACTCCTGTAAAAAGTCAGGTGCAAAATGGTGAAGGGAAGTGCCCTAGAGATGCACACACTCCATCACAAAGTGTTCCAAGCATACTCCTGGAACCCTTAAGAGTTATAGAATCAGTTGCAAAAGATAGCATGTGGAGGACAGGGGCAACCTGAAAGATATACACTGGGTTGCTCACAACCCATACTCCTGTAAACAGTCAGGTGCAAAATGGTGAAGGGAAGCGCCCTAGAGATGCACACACTCCATCACAAAGTGTTCCAAGCATACTCATGAAACCCTTAAGAGGTATATAATCAGTTGCAAAAGTCATCATGTGAAGGACAGGGAAAGCCTGAAAGATATACACTGGGTTGCTCACCACCCATACTCCTGTAAAAAGTCAGGTGCAAAATGGTGAAGGAAAATGCTGGAGCCAAGAGGTATGATCAGAGATGTGACTCCAAGATTCAAGCTCTGAGCTTTTATCCCCCCAGTTGTCTTTTTAGTTTATGTATGTAAAATAATGTGTTTAAGCAGCTAAAAGCAGTGGAATGCCACTGTGCTCCAGACAGACATGCAAATTAAGGAATTCTGGTATATAGGATAATGTTGGAGCCAAGAGGTATCATCAGAGGTGCGGCTCCAAGATTCAAGCCCTCATCTCTCATCCCCCCAGTGGCCTCTTTCATTTGTATATGCAATGAATTGGTTGTAAGCAGCTCAAGTCAGTGGAATGCCATTGTGCTCTAGTTAGGCTTGAGGATTGAGGAATTCTGGTTCGAAGGAAAATGCTGGAGCCAAGAGGTATGATCAGAGGTGTGGCTCCAAGATTCAAGCTCTCAGCTCTCATCCCCCAAGTTGCCTTTTTTATTTAAATATGAAAAAATGTGTTTAAGCAGCTAAAACAAGTGGAATGCCACTGTGCTCCAGATAGGCTTGAGGATTCAGGAATTCTGGTATATAGGAGAATGCTGGAGCCAAGAGGTATGATCAGAGGTGCGGCTCCAAGATTCAAGCCCTCAGCTTTCATCCCCCCAGTGGCCTCTTTCATTTGTATATGAAATGGATTGGTTGTAAGCAGTTCAGGTCAGTGGAATTCCACTGTGCTTTAGTTAGGCTTGAAGATTGAGGAATTCTGGTTCGAAGGAAAATGCTGGAGCCAAGAGGTATGATCAGAGGTGGGGCTCCAAGATTCAAGCTCTCAGCTCTCATCCTTCCAGTTGCCTTTTTAGTTTATATATGAAAAAAATGTGTTTAAGCAGCTAAAACAAGTGGAATGCCACTGTGCTCCAGATAGGCTTGAGGATTCAGGAATTCTGGTATATAGGAGAATGCTGGAGCCAAGAGGTATCATCAGAGGTGTGGCTCCATGTTTAAAGCCCTCAGATCTCATCCCACCAGTGGCCTATTTCATTTGCCTAAAAATTGAATTGTTTTTAAGCAGCTAAAACCAGTGGAACTCCAAGATTCAAGCTCTCAGCTCTCATCCCCCCAGTTGCCTTTTTATTTTATTTATGTGAAATAACGTGTTTAAGCAGCTAAAACAAGTGGAATGCCACTGTGCTCCAGACAGGCTTAAGGATTGAGGAATTCTGGTTCGAAGGAGAATGTTGGAGCTAGGAGGTATGATCAGAGGTGGGGCTCCAAGATTCAAGCTCTCAGCTCTCATCCCCCCAGTTGCATTTTTAGTTTATATATGCAATATAATGAGTTTAAGCAGCTAAAAGCAGTGGAATGCCACTGTGCTTCAGACAAGCTTGAAGATTGAGGAATTCTGTTTTGAAGGTGAATGCTGGTACCAAGAGGTATGATCAGAGGTGGGGCTCCAAGATTCAAGCCCTCAGCTCTCATCCCCCCAGTGGCCTCTTTCATTTGTATATGAAATGAATTGGTTTTAGGCAGCTCAGGTCAGTGGAATGCCACTGTGCTCCAGACAGACATGAAAATTGAGGAATTCTGGTATATAGGAAAATGCTGGAGCCAAGAGGTATGATAAAAGGTGCAGCTCCAAGATTCAAGCTCTCAGCTCTCATCCCCCCAGTTGTCTTTTTAATTTATATATGAAATATAATTCGTTGAAGCAGGTCAGGCCAGTGGAATGCCACTGTGATCCAGACAAGCTTGAGGATTGAGGAATTCTGGTTTGAAGGAAAATGCTGGAGCCAAGAGGTATGATCAGAGGTGGGGCTCCAAATTTCAAGCTCTCAGCTCTCATCCCCCCAGTTGCCTTTTTAGTTTATTTATGAAACATAATGTGTTTAAGCAGCTAAAACAAGTGGAATTCCACTGTGCTCCTGACAGGCTTGAGGATTGAGAAATTCTGGTATATAGGAGAATGCTGGAGCCAAGAGGTATCATCAGAGGTGCGGCTCCAAGATTCAAGCCCTCAGCTCTCATCCCCCCAGTAACCTCTTTCATTTGAATATGAAATGAATTGGTTGTAAGCAGCTCAAGTCAGTGGAATGCCACTGTGCTCTATTTAGGCTTGAGGATTGAGGAATTCTGGTTCGAAGGAAAATGCTGAAGCCAAGAGGTATGATCAGAGGTGTGGCTCCAAAATTCAAGCTCTCAGCTCTCATCCCCTCAGTTGCCTTTTTAGTTTAAATATGAAATAACGTGTTTAAGCAGCTAAAACAAGTGGAATGCCACTGTGCTCCAGATAGGCTTGAGGATTCAGGAATTCTGGTATATAGGAGAATGCTGGAGCCAAGAGGTATCATCAGAGGTGTGGCTCCAAGATTCAAGCTCTCAGCTCTCATCCCCCCGGTTGCCTTTTTTATTTAAATATGAAAAAATGTGTTTAAGCAGCTAAATTAAGTGGAATGCCACTGTGCTCCAGACAAGCTTGAGGAATGAGATATTCTGTTTTGAAGGTGAATGCTGGAGCCAAGAGGTATGATCAAAGGTGCGGCTCCCAGATTCAAGCCCTCAGCTCTCATCCCCCCAGTTGCCTCTTTCATTTGTATATGAAATGGATTGGTTGTAAGCAGCTCAATTCAGTGGAATGCCATTGTGCTCTAGTTAGGCTTGAGGATTGAGGAATTCTGATTTGAAGGAAAATGCTGGAGCCAAGAGGTATGATCAGAGATGTGACTCCAAGATTCAAGCTCTCAGCTCTCATCCCCCCAGTTGCCTTTTTAGTTTATATATGAAGAAAATGTGTTTAAGCAGCTAAAATAAGTTGAATGCCACTGTGCTCCAGATAGGCTTGAGGATTCAGGAATTCTGGTATATAGGAGAATGATTCCAATGGATTCAGGAATTCTGGTATATAGGAGAATGATTCCAAAATTCAGGTGCAAAATGGTGAAGGAAAATGCTCTAGAAATGCACACACTCCATCACAAAGTGTTCCAAGCTTATTCCTGAAATCTATTTCATGCATATAATCAGTTGTAAAAGACAGCATTTAGAGGACAGGGGCAGCCTGAAAGATATACACTGGGTTGCTCACCACTCATACCCCTGTAAAAAGTCAGGTGCAAAATGGTGAAGGAAAGTGCCCTAGAGATGCACACACTCCATCACAAAGTGTTCCAAGCATACTCATGGAACCCTTAAGAGTTATAGAATCAGTTGCAAAAGATAGCATGTGGAGGACAGGGGCAACCTAAAAGATATACACTGGGTTGCTCACAACCCATACTCCTGTAAACAGTCAGGTGCAAAATGGTGAAGGAAAATGCTCTAGAAATGCACACACTCCATCACAAAGTGTTCAAAGCATACTCCTGAAACCCTTAAGAGGTATATAATCAGTTGCAAAAGACAGCATTTAGAGGAAAGGGGCAGCCTGAAAGATATACACTGGGTTGCTGACCACCCATACTCCTGTAAAAAGTCAGGTGCAAAATGGTGAAGGAAAGTGCCCTAGAGATGCACACACTCCATCACAAAGTGTTCCAAGCATACTCCTGGAACCCTTAAAAAGTATATAATCAGTTGTAAAAGACAGCATTTAGAGGACAGGGGCAGCCTGAAAGATGTACACTGGGTTGCTCACCACTCATACCCCTGTAAAAAGTCAGGTGCAAAATGGTGAAGGAAAGTGCCCTAGAGATGCACACACTCCATCACAAAGTGTTCCAAGCATACTCCTGGAACCCTTAAGAGGTATATAATCAGTTGCAAAAGACAGCATTTAGAGGACCGGGGCAGCCTGAAAGATATACACTGGGTTGCTGACCACCCATACTCCTGTAAAAAGTCAGGTGCAAAATGGTGAAGGAAAGTGCCCTAGAGATGCACACACTCCATCACAAAGTGTTCCAAGCATACTCCTGAAACCCTTAAGAGGTATATAATCAGTTGCAAAAGACAGCATTTAGAGGAAAGGGGCAGCCTGAAAGATATACACTGGGTTGCTGACCACCCATACTCCTGTAAAAAGTAAGGTGCAAAATGGTGAAGGAAAGTGCCCTAGAGATGCACACACTCCATCACAAAGTGTTCCAAGCATACTCCTGGAACCCTTAAGAAGTATACAATCAGTTGTAAAAGACAGCATTTAGAGGACAGGGGCAGCCTGAAAGATATACACTGGGTTGCTCACCACTCATACCCCTGTAAAAAGTCAGGTGCAAAATGGTGAAGGAAAGTGCCCTAGAGATGCACACACTCCATCACAAAGTGTTCCAAGCATACTCCTGGAACCCTTAAGAGGTATATAATCAGTTGCAAAAGACAGCATTTAGAGGACCGGGGCATCCTGAAAGATATACACTGGGTTGCTGACCACCCATACTCCTGTAAAAAGTCAGGTGCAAAATGGTGAAGGGAAGTGCCCTAGAGATGCACACACTCCATCACAAAGTGTTCCAAGCATACTCCTGGAACCCTTAAGAGTTATAGAATCAGTTGCAAAAGATAGCATGTGGAGGACAGGGGCAACCTGAAAGATATACACTGGGTTGCTCACAACCCATACTCCTGTAAACAGTCAGGTGCAAAATGGTGAAGGGAAGCGCCCTAGAGATGCACACACTCCATCACAAAGTGTTCCAAGCATACTCATGAAACCCTTAAGAGGTATATAATCAGTTGCAAAAGTCATCATGTGAAGGACAGGGAAAGCCTGAAAGATATACACTGGGTTGCTCACCACCCATACTCCTGTAAAAAGTCAGGTGCAAAATGGTGAAGGAAAATGCTGGAGCCAAGAGGTATGATCAGAGATGTGACTCCAAGATTCAAGCTCTGAGCTTTTATCCCCCCAGTTGTCTTTTTAGTTTATGTATGTAAAATAATGTGTTTAAGCAGCTAAAACAAGTGGAATGCCACTGTGCTCCAGACAGACATGCAAATTAAGGAATTCTGGTATATAGGATAATGTTGGAGCCAAGAGGTATCATCAGAGGTGCGGCTCCAAGATTTAAGCCCTCATCTCTCATCCCCCCAGTGGCCTCTTTCATTTGTATATGCAATGAATTGGTTGTAAGCAGCTCAAGTCAGTGGAATGCCATTGTGCTCTAGTTAGGCTTGAGGATTGAGGAATTCTGGTTCGAAGGAAAATGCTGGAGCCAAGAGGTATGATCAGAGGTGTGGCTCCAAGATTCAAGCTCTCAGCTCTCATCCCCCAAGTTGCCTTTTTTATTCAAATATGAAAAAATGTGTTTAAGCAGCTAAAACAAGTGGAATGCCACTGTGCTCCAGATAGGCTTGAGGATTCAGGAATTCTGGTATATAGGAGAATGCTGGAGCCAAGAGGTATGATCAGAGGTGCGGCTCCAAGATTCAAGCCCTCAGCTCTCGTCCCCCCAGTGGCCTCTTTCATTTGTATATGAAATGGATTGGTTGTAAGCAGCTCAGGTCAGTGGAATTCCACTGTGCTTTAGTTAGGCTTGAAGATTGAGGAATTCTGGTTCGAAGGAAAATGCTGGAGCCAAGAGGTATGATCAGAGGTGTGGCTCCAAGATTCAAGCTCTCAGCTCTCATCCCCCAAGTTGCCTTTTTTATTCAAATATGAAAAAATGTGTTTAAGCAGCTAAAACAAGTGGAATGCCACTGTGCTCCAGATAGGCTTGAGGATTCAGGAATTCTGGTATATAGGAGAATGCTGGAGCCAAGAGGTATCGTCAGAGGTGTGGCTCCATGTTTAAAGCCCTCAGATCTCATCCCACCAGTGGCCTATTTCATTTGCCTAAAAAATGAATTGTTTTTAAGCAGCTAAAACCAGTGGAACTCCAACATTCAAGCTCTCAGCTCTCATCCCCCCAGTTGCCTTTTTATTTTATTTATGTGAAATAACGTGTTTAAGCAGCTAAAACAAGTGGAATGCCACTGTGCTCCAGACAGGCTTAAGGATTGAGGAATTCTGGTTCGAAGGAAAATGTTGGAGCTAGGAGGTATGATCAGAGGTGGGGCTCCAAGATTCAAGCTCTCAGCTCTTATCCCCCCAGTTGCATTTTTAGTTTATATATGCAATATAATGTATTTAAGCAGCTAAAAGCAGTGGAATGCCACTGTGCTTCAGACAAGCTTGAAGATTGAGGAATTCTGTTTTGAAGGTGAATGCTGGAGCCAAGAGGTATGATCAGAGGTGGGGCTCCAAGATTCAAGCCCTCAGCTCTCATCCCCCCAGTGGCCTCTTTCATTTGTATATGAAATGAATTGGTTTTAGGCAGCTTAGGTCAGTGGAATGCCACTGTGCTCCAGACAGACATGAAAATTGAGGAATTCTGGTATATAGGAAAATGCTGGAGCCAAGAGGTATGATAAAAGGTGCGGCTCCAAGATTCAAGCTCTCAGCTCTCATCCCCCCAGTTGTCTTTTAATTTATATTTGAAATATAATTCGTTGAAGCAGGTCAGGCCAGTGGAATGCCACTGTGCTCCAGACAAGCTTGAGGATTGAGGAATTCTGGTTTGAAGGAAAATGCTGGAGCCAAGAGGTATGATCAGAGGTGGGGCTCCAAATTTCAAGCTCTCAGCTCTCATCCCCCCAGTTGCCTTTTTAGTTTATTTATGAAACATAATGTGTTTAAGCAGCTAAAACAAGTGGAATTCCACTGTGCTCCTGACAGGCTTGAGGATTGAGAAATTCTGGTATATAGGAGAATGCTGGAGCCAAGAGGTATCATCAGAGGTGCGGCTCCAAGATTCAAGCCCTCAGCTCTCATCCCCCCAGTTGCCTTTTTATTTTATTTATGTGAAATAACGTGTTTAAGCAGCTAAAACAAGTGGAATGCCACTGTGCTCCAGACAGGCTTAAGGATTGAGGAATTCTGGTTCGAAGGAAAATGTTGGAGCTAGGAGGTATGATCAGAGGTGGGGCTCCAAGATTCAAGCTCTCAGCTCTCATCCCCCCAGTTGCCTTTTTAGTTTATATATGCAATATAATGTGTTTAAGCAGCTAAAAGCAGTGGAATGCCACTGTGCTTCAGACAAGCTTGAAGATTGAGGAATTCTGTTTTGAAGGTGAATGCTGGAGCCAAGAGGTATGATCAGAGGTGGGGCTCCAAGATTCAAGCCCTCAGCTCTCATCCCCCCAGTTGCCTCTTTCATTTGTATATGCAATGAATTGGTTGTAAGCAGCTCAAGTCAGTGGAATGCCATTGTGCTCTAGTTAGGCTTGAGGATTGAGGAATTCTGATTTGAAGGTGAATGCAGGAGCCAAGAGGTATGACAATAAGACCAGCTTCAAGATTCAAGCCCTGAGATCTCATCCCCACAGTGGCCTTTTTAATTTATATATGAAATATCTTGTTTTTAAGCAGCTAAAAACAGTGGAACGCCACTGTGCTCCAGATAGGCTTGAGGATTCAGGAATTCTGGTATATAGGAGAATGCTGGAGCCAAGAGGTATCGTCAGAGGTGTGGCTCCATGTTTAAAGCCCTCAGATCTCATCCCACCAGTCGCCTATTTCATTTGCTTAACAAATGAATTGTTTTTAAGCAGCTAAAACCAGTGGAACTCCAAGATTCAAGCTCTCAGCTCTCATCCCCCCAGTTGCCTTTTTATTTTATTTATGTGAAATAACGTGTTTAAGCAGCTAAAACAAGTGGAATGCCACTGTGCTCCAGACAGGCTTAAGGATTGAGGAATTCTGGTTCGAAGGAAAATGTTGGAGCTAGGAGGTATGATCAGAGGTGGGGCTCCAAGATTCAAGCTCTCAGCTCTCATCCCCCCAGTTGCCTTTTTAGTTTATATATGCAATATAATGTGTTTAAGCAGCTAAAAGCAGTGGAATGCCACTGTGCTTCAGACAAGCTTGAAGATTGAGGAATTCTGTTTTGAAGGTGAATGCTGGAGCCAAGAGGTATGATCAGAGGTGGGGCTCCAAGATTCAAGCCCTCAGCTCTCATCCCCCCTGTGGACTCTTTCATTTGTATATGAAATGAATTGGTTTTAGGCAGCTCAGGTCAGTGGAATGCCACTGTGCTCCAGACAGACATGAAAATTGAGGAATTCTGGTATGTAGGAAAATGCTGGAGCCAAGAGGTATGATAAAAGGTGCGGCTCCAAGATTCAAGCTCTCAGATCTCATCCCCCCAGTTGTCTTTTTAATTTATATATGAAATATAATTCGTTGAAGCAGGTCAGGCCAGTGGAATGCCACTGTGCTCCAGACAAGCTTGAGGATTGAGGAATTCTGGTTCGAAGGAAAATGCTGGAGCCAAGAGGTATGATCAGAGGTGGGGCTCCAAGATTCAAGCTCTCAGCTCTCATCCCCCCAGTTGCCTTTTTAGTTTATATATACAATTACTTGTTTTTAAGCAGCTAAAAACAGTGGAACGCCACTGTGCTCCAGACAAGCTTGAGGATTGAGGAATTCTGGTTTGAAGGTTAATGCTGGAGCCAAGAGGTATGATCAGAGGTGCGGCTCCAAGATTCAAGCCCTCAGCTCTCATCCCCCCAGTGGCCTCTTTCATTTGTATATGAAATGAATTGGTTTGAAGCAGCGAAAAGCAGTGGAATGCTCCTGTGCTCTATTCAGGCTTGAGGATTGAGGAATTCTGATTTGAAGGTGAATGCAGGAGCCAAGAGGTATGACAATAAGACCAGCTTCAAGATTCAAGCCCTCAGCTCTCATCCCCCCAGTTGCCTTTTTAGTTTATATATACAATTACTTGTTGTTAAGCAGCTAAAAACAGTGGAACGCCACTGTGCTCCAGACAAGCTTGAGGATTGAGGAATTCTGGTTTGAAGGAAGAAGCTGGAGCCAAGAGGTATGATCAGAGGTGCGGCTCCAAGATTCAAGCCCTCAGCTCTAATCCCCTCAGTGGCCTCTTTCATTTTTATATGAAATGAATTGGTTGTAAGCAGCTAAAACCAGTGTAATGCCACTGTGCTCTAGTTAGGCTTGAGGATTGAGGAATTCTGGTTCGAAGGAAAATGCTGGAGCCAAGAGGTATGATCAAAGGTTTGGCTCCAAGATTCAAGCTCTCAGCTCTCATCCCCCCAGTTGCCTTTTTGGTTTATATATACAATTACTTGTTTTTAAGCAGCTAAAACCAGTGGAATGCCACTGTCCTTCAGACAAGCTTGAGGATTGAAAAATTCTGGTTTGAATTTGAATGCTGGAGCCAAGAGGTATAATTAGAGATGCGGCTCCAAGATTCAAGCTCTCAGCTCTCATCCCTTCAGTGGCCTCTTTCATTTATATATGAAATGAATTGGGTTTAAGCAGCTAAGATAAGTGGAATGCCACTGTGCTCTAGTTAAGCTTAAGGATTGAGTAATTCTGGTTTGAAGGAATATGCTGGAGCCTAGAGGTATCATCAGAGGTGTGGCTCAAGAATTCAAGTTCTCAGCTCTCATCCCCCCAGTTGCCTTTTTAGTTTATATATGAAATAAAATGTATTTAAGCAGCTCAGGCCAGTGGAATGCCACTGTGCTCCAGACAAGCCAGAGGATTGAGGAATTTTGGTATATTGGAGAATGCTGGAGCCAAAAGGTATGATCAGAGGTGTGGCTCCAAGATTCAAGCTCTCAGCTCTCATCCCCCCAGTGGCCTCTTTTATTAACATTACAAATTACTTGATTTTAAGCAACTAAAACCAGTGGAATTCAACTGTGCTCCAGACAGGCTTGAGGTTTGAGGAATTTTGGTATATTGGAGAATTCTGGAGCCAAGAGGTATGATCAGAGGTGTGGCTCCAAGATTGAATCCCTCAGCTCTCATCCCCCCAGTGGCCTCTTTCGTTTGTATATGAAATGAGTTGTTTGTAAGCAGTTCAGGTCAGTGGAATGCCACTGTGCTCTAGTTAGGCTTGAGGATTGAGGAATTCTGGTTCGAAGGAAGAAGCTGGAGCCAAGAGGTATGATCAGAAGTTTGCCTCCAAGATTCAAGCTCTCAGCTCTCATCCCCCCAGATGCCTTTTTAGTTTATATATACAATTACTTGTTTTTAAGCAGCTAAAAACAGTGGAACGCCACTGTGCTCCAGACAAGCTTGAGGATTGAGGAATTCTGGTTTGAAGGTTAATGCTGGAGCCAAGAGGTATGATCAGAGGTGCGGCTCCAAGATTCAAGCCCTCAGCTCTCATCCCCCCAGTGGCCTCTTTCATTTGTATATGAAATGAATTGGTTAAAAGCAGGTAAAACCAGTGTAATGCCACTGTGCTCTAGTTAGGCTTGAGGATTGAGGAATTCTGGTTCGAAGGAAAATGCTGGAGCCAAGAGGTATGATCAGAGGTTTGGCTCCAAGATTCAAGCTCTCAGCTCTCATCCCCCCAGTTAAATTATTAGTTTATATATACAATTACTTGTTTTTAGCAGCTAAAAACAGTGGAACGCCACTGTGCTCCAGACAAGCTTGAGGATTGAGGAATTCTGGTTTGAAGGTTAATGCTGGAGCCAAGAGGTATGATCAGAGGTGCGGCTCCAAGATTCAAGCCCTCAGCTCTCATCCCCCCAGTGGCCTCTTTCATTTGTATATGAAATGAATTGGTTGTAAGCAGGTAAAACCAGTGTAATGCCACTGTGCTCTAGTTAGGCTTGAGGATTGAGGAATTCTGGTTCGAAGGAAAATGCTGGAGCCAAGAGGTATGATCAGAGGTTTGGCTCCAAGATTCAAGCTCTCAGCTCTCATCCCCCCAGTGGCCTCTTTCGTTTGTATATGAAATAAGTTGTTTGTAAGTAGTTCAGGTCAGTGGAATGCCACTGTGCTCTAGTTAGGCTTGAGGATTGAGGAATTCTGGTTCAAAGGAAGAAGCTGGAGCCAAGAGGTATGATCAGAAGTTTGCCTCTAAGATTCAAGCCCTCAGCTCTCATCCCCCCAGTTGCCTTTTTCGTTTATATATACAATTACTTGTTGTTAAGCAGCTAAAAACAGTGGAACGCCACTGTGCTCCAGACAAGCTTGAGGATTGAGGAATTCTGGTTTGAAGGTTAATGCTGGAGCCAAGAGGTATGATCAGAGGTGCGGCTCCAAGATTCAAGCCCTCAGCTCTCATCCCCCCAGTGGCCTCTTTCATTTGTATATGAAATGAATTGGTTGTAAGCAGCTGAAACCAGTGTAATGCCACTGTGCTCTAGTTAGGCTTGAGGATTGAGGAATTCTGGTTCGAAGGAAAATGCTGGAGCCAAGAGGTATGATCAGAGGTTTGGCTCCAAGATTCAAGCTCTCAGCTCTCATCCCCCCAGTTAAATTATTAGTTTATATATACAATTACTTGTTTTTAGCAGCTAAAAACAGTGGAACGCCACTGTGCTCCAGACAAGCTTGAGGATTGAGGAATTCTGGTTTGAAGGTTAATGCTGGAGCCAAGAGGTATGATCAGAGGTGCGGCTCCAAGATTCAAGCCCTCAGCTCTCATCCCCCCAGTGGCCTCTTTCATTTGTATATGAAATGAATTGGTTGTAAGCAGGTAAAACCAGTGTAATGCCACTGTGCTCTAGTTAGGCTTGAGGATTGAGGAATTCTGGTTCGAAGGAAAATGCTGGAGCCAAGAGGTATGATCAGAGGTTTGGCTCCAAGATTCAAGCTCTCAGCTCTCATCCCCCCAGTGGCCTCTTTCGTTTGTATATGAATTGAGTTGTTTGTAAGTAGTTCAGGTCAGTGGAATGCCACTGTGCTCTAGTTAGGCTTGAGGATTGAGGAATTCTGGTTCAAAGGAAGAAGCTGGAGCCAAGAGGTATGATCAGAAGTTTGCCTCTAAGATTCAAGCCCTCAGCTCTCATCCCCCCAGTTGCCTTTTTCGTTTATATATACAATTACTTGTTGTTAAGCAGCTAAAAACAGTGGAACGCCACTGTGCTCCAGACAAGCTTGAGGATTGAGGAATTCTGGTTTGAAGGTTAATGCTGGAGCCAAGAGGTATGATCAGAGGTGCGGCTCCAAGATTCAAGCCCTCAGCTCTCATCCCCCCAGTGGCCTCTTTCATTTGTATATGAAATGAATTGGTTGTAAGCAGCTGAAACCAGTGTAATGCCACTGTGCTCTAGTTAGGCTTGAGGATTGAGGAATTCTGGTTCGAAGGAAAATGCTGGAGCCAAGAGGTATGATCAGAGGTTTGGCTCCAAGATTCAAGCTCTCAGCTCTTATCCCCCCAGTTGCCTTTTTAGTTTATATATACAATTACTTGTTTTTAAGCAGCTAAAACCAGTGGAATGCCACTGTCCTCCAGACAAGCTTGAGGATTGAGGAATTCTGGTTTGAAGGTGAATGCTGGAGCCAAGAGGTATAATAAGAGATGCGGCTCCAAGATTCAAGCTCTCAGCTCTCATCCCTCCAGTGGCCTCTTTCATTTATATATGAAATGAATTGGGTTTAAGCAGCTAAGATAAGTGGAATGCCACTGTGCTCTATTTAGGCTTAAGGATTGAGGAATTCTGGTTTGAAGGAAAATGCTGGAGCCTAGAGGTATCATCAGAGGTGTGGCTCAAGAATTCTGGTTCTCAGCTCTCATCCCCCCAGTTGCCTTTTTAGTTTATATATGAAATAAAATGTATTTAAGCAGCACAGGCCAGTGGAATGCCACTGTGCTCCAGACAAGTCAGAGGATTGAGGAATTTTGGTATATTGGAGAATCCTGGAGCCAAGAGGTATGATCAGAGGTGTGGCTCCAAGATTCAAGCTCTCAGCTCTCATCCCCCCAGTGGCCTCTTTTATTAACATTACAAATGAGTTGATTTTCAGCAACTAAAACCAGTGGAATTCAACTGTGCTCCAGACAGGCTTGAGGTTTGAGGAATTTTGGTATATTGGAGAATCCTGGAGCCAAGAGGTATGATCAGAGGTGTGGCTCCAAGATTCAAGCTCTCAGCTCTCATCCCCCCAGTGGCCTCTTTTATTAACATTACAAATGACTTGATTTTAAGAAACTAAAACCAGTGGAATTCAACTGTGCTCCAGACAGGCTTGAGGTTTGAGAATTTGGTATATTGGAGAATTCTGGAGCCAAGAGGTATGATCAGAGGTGTGGCTCCAAAATTGAATCCCTCAGCTCTCATCCCCCCAGTGGCCTCTTTCGTTTGTATATGAAATGAGTTGTTTGTAAGCATTTCAGGTCAGTGGAATGCCACTGTGCTCTAGTTAGGCTTGAAGATTGAGGAATTCTGGTTCGAAGGAGAAAGCTGGAGCCAAGAGGTATGATCAGAAGTTTGCCTCCAAGATTCAAGCTCTCAGCTCTCATCCCCCCAGTTGCCTTTTTGGTTAATATATACAATTACTAGTTGTTAAGCAGCTAAAACCAGTGGAATGCCACTGTGCTCCAGACAAGCTTGAGGATTGAGGAATTCTGGTTTGAAAGAAAATGCTGGAGCCAAGAGGTATGATCAGAGATGTTGCTCAAGGTTTAAAGCTCTCAGCTCTCATCCCCCCAGTGGCCTCTTTCATTCACATAACAAATGAATTGTTCTTAAGCAGCTAAAAGCAGTGGAATGCCACTGTGCTCTAGTCAGGCTTGAGGATTGAGGAATTCTGATTTGAAGGTGAATACAGGAGCCAAGAGGTATGACCATAGGACCAGCTTCAAGATTCGAGCCCTGAGATCTCATCCCCCCAGTGGCCTTTTTAATTAATATATGAAATATCTTGTTTTTAAGCAGCTAAAAACAGTGGAACGCCACTGTGCTCCAGACAAGCTTGAGGATTGAGGAATTCTGGTTTGAAGGTTAATGCTGGAGCCAAGAGGTATGATCAGAGGTGCGGCTCCAAGATTCAAGCTCTCAGCTCTCATCCCCCCAGTTGCCTTTTTAGTTTATATAAACAATTACTTGTTGTTAAGCAGCTAAAACCAGTGGATTGCCACTGTGCTCCAGACAATCTTGAGGATTGAGGAATTCTGGTTTGAAGGAAAATGCTGGAGCCAAGAGGTATGATCAGAGATGTTGCTCAAGGTTTAAAGCTCTCAGCTCTCATCCCCCCAGTGGCCTCTTTCATTCACATAACAAATGAATTGTTCTTAAGCAGATAAAAGCAGTGGAATGCCACTGTGATCTAGTCAGGCTTGAGGATTGAGGAATTCTGATTTGAAGGTGAATACAGGAGCCAAGAGGTATGACCATAGGACCAGCTTCAAGATTCAAGCCCTGAGATCTCATCCTCCCAGTGGCCTCTTTAATTTATATATGAAATGAATTGGGTTTAAGCAGCTAAAACCAGTGGAATGCCACTGTGCTCCAGACAAGCTTGGGGATTGAGGAATTCTGGTTTGAAGGTTAATGCTGGAGCCAAGAGGTATGATCAGAGGTGCGACTCCAAGATTCAAGCCCTCAGCTCTCATCCCCCCAGTGGCCTCTTTCATTTGTATATGAAATGAATTGGTTGTAAGCAGCTAAAACCAGTGTAATGCCACTGTGCTCTAGTTAGGCTTGAGGATTGAGGAATTCTGGTTCGAAGGAAAATGTTGGAGCCAAGAGGTATGATCAGAGGTTTGGCTCCAAGATTCAAGCTCTTAGCTCTCATCCCCCCAGTTGCCTTTTTAGTTTATATATACAATTACTTGTTTTTAAGCAGCTAAAACCAGTGGAATGCCACTGTCCTCCAGACAAGCTTGAGGATTGAGGAATTCTGGTTTGAAGGCGAATGCTGGAGCCAAGAGGTATAATAAGAGATGCGGCTCCAAGATTCAAGCTCTCAGCTTTCATCCCTCCAGTGGCCTCTCTCATTTATATATGAAATGAATTGGGTTTAAGCAGCTAAGATAAGTGGAATGCCACTGTGCTCTAGTTAGGCTTAAGGATTGAGGAATTCTGGTTTGAAGGAGAATGCTGGAGCCTAGAGGTATCATCAGAGGTGTGGCTCAAGAATTCAGGTTCTCAGCTCTCATCCCCCCAGTTGCCTTTTTAGTTTATATATGAAATAAAATGTATTTAAGCAGCACAGGCCAGTGGAATGCCACTGTGCTCCAGACAAGCCAGAGGATTGAGGAATTTTGGTATATTGGAGAATCCTGGAGCCAAGAGGTATGATCAGAGGTGTGGCTCCAAGATTCAAGCTCTCAGCTCTCATCCCCCCAGTGGCCTCTTTTATTAACATTACAAATGAGTTGATTTTAAGCAACTAAAACCAGTGGAATTCAACTGTGCTCCAGACAGGCTTGAGGTTTGAGGAATTTTGGTATATTGGAGAATCCTGGAGCCAAGAGGTATGATCAGAGGTGTGGCTCCAAGATTCAAGCTCTCAGCTCTCATCCCCCCAGTGGCCTCTTTTATTAACATTACAAATGACTTGATTTTAGGAAACTAAAACCAGTGGAATTCAACTGTGCTCCAGACAGGCTTGAGGTTTGAGGAATTTTGGTATATTGGAGAATTCTGGAGCCAAGAGGTATGATCAGAGGTGTGGCTCCAAAATTGAATCCCTCAGCTCTCATCCCCCCAGTGGCCTCTTTCGTTTGTATATGAAATGAGTTGTTTGTAAGCAGTTCAGGTCAGTGGAATGCCACTGTGCTCTAGTTAGGCTTGAAGATTGAGGAATTCTGGTTCGAAGGAGAAAGCTGGAGCCAAGAGGTATGATCAGAAGTTTGCCTCCAAGATTCAAGCTCTCAGCTCTCATCCCCCCAGTTGCCTTTTTAGTTTATATATACAATTACTAGTTGTTAAGCAGCTAAAACCAGTGGAATGCCACTGTGCTCCAGACAAGCTTGAGGATTGAGGAATTCTGGTTTGAAAGAAAATGCTGGAGCCAAGAGGTATGATCAGAGATGTTGCTCAAGGTTTAAAGCTCTCAGCTCTCATCCCCCCAGTGGCCTCTTTCATTCACATAACAAATGAATTGTTCTTAAGCAGCTAAAAGCAGTGGAATGCCACTGTGCTCTAGTCAGGCTTGAGGATTGAGGAATTCTGATTTGAAAGTGAATACAGGAGCCAAGAGGTATGACCATAGGACCAGCTTCAAGATTCAAGCCCTGAGATCTCATCCCCCCAGTGGCCTCTTTAATTTATATATGAAATATAATTTGTTTAAGCGGCTAAGGTCAGTGGAATGCTACTGTGCTCCAGATAAGCTTGAGGATTGAGGAATTCTGGTTTGAAGTTGAACGCTGGAGCCAAGAGGTATGATCAGAGGTGCGACTCCAAGATTCAAGCCCTCAGCTCTCATCCCCCCAATGGCCTCTTTCATTTGTATATGAAATGAATTGTTTGTAAAAAGCTCAGGTCAGTTGAATGCCACTGTGCTCTATTCAGGCTTGAGGATTGAGGAATTCTGATTTGAAGGTGAATGCAGGAGCCAAGAGGTATGACAATAAGACCAGCTTCAAGATTCAAGCCCTGAGATCTCATCCCCACAGTGGCCTTTTTAATTTATATATGAAATATCTTGTTTTTAAGCAGCTTAAAACAGTGGAACGCCACTGTGCTCCAGACAAGCTTGAGGATTGAGGAATTCTGGTTTGAAGGTTAATGCTGGAGCCAAGAGGTATGATCAGAGGTGCGGCTCCAAGATTCAAGCCCTCAACTCTCATCCCCCCAGTGGCCTTTTTCATTTGTATATGAAATGAATTGGTTGTAAGCAGCTAAAACCAGTGTAATGCCACTGTGCTCTAGTTAGGCTTGAGGATTCAGGAATTCTGGTTCGAAGGAAAATGCTGGAGCCAAGAGGTATGATCAGAGGTTTGGCTCCAAGATTCAAGCTCTCAGCTCTCATCCCCCCAGTGGCCTCTTTCATTAACATAACAAATGACTTGATTTTAAGCAACTAAAACCAGTGGAATTCAACTGTGCTCCAGACAGGCTTGAGGTTTGAGGAATTTTGATATATTGGAGAATTCTGGAGCCAAGAGGTATGATCAGAGGTGTGGCTCCAAGATTGAATCCCTCAGCTCTCATCCCCCCAGTGGCCTCTTTCGTTTGTATATAAAATGAGTTGTTTGTAAGCAGCTCAGGTCAGTGTAATGCCACTGTGCTCTAGTTAGGCTTGAGGATTGAGGAATTCTGGTTCGAAGGAGAATGCTGGAGCCAAGAGGTATGATCAAAAGTTTGGCTCCAAGATTCAAGCTCTCAGCTCTCATCCCCCCAGTTGCCTTTTTAGTTTATATATACAATTACTTGTTTTTAAGCAGCTAAAACCAGTGGAATGCCACTGTGCTCCAGACAAGCTAGAGGATTGAGGAATTCTGGTTTGAAGGAAAATGCTGGAGCCAAGAGGTATGATCAGAGATGTTGCTCAAGGTTTAAAGCTCTCAGCTCTCATCCCCCCAGTGGCCTCTTTCATTCACATAACAAATGAATTGTTCTTAAGCAGCTAAAAGCAGTGGAATGCCACTGTGATCTAGTCAGGCTTGAGGATTGAGGAATTCTGATTTGAAGGTGAATACAGGAGCCAAGAGGTATGACCATAGGACCAGCTTCAAGATTCAAGCCCTGAGATCTCATCCTCCCAGTGGCCTCTTTAATTTATATATGAAATATCTTGTTTCTAAGCAGCTAAAACCAGTGGAATGCCACTGTGCTCCAGACAAGCTTGAGGATTGAGGAATTCTGGTTTGAAGGTTAATGCTGGAGCCAAGAGGTATGATCAGAGGTGCGACTCCAAGATTCAAGCCCTCAGCTCTCATCCCCCCAGTGGCCTCTTTCATTTGTATATGAAATGAATTGGTTGTAAGCAGCTAAAACCAGTGTAATGCCACTGTGCTCTAGTTAGGCTTGAGGATTGAGGAATTCTGGTTCGAAGGAAAATGTTGGAGCCAAGAGGTATGATCAGAGGTTTGGCTCCAAGATTCAAGCTCTTAGCTCTCATCCCCCCAGTTGCCTTTTTAGTTTATATATACAATTACTTGTTTTTAAGCAGCTAAAACCAGTGGAATGCCACTGTCCTCCAGACAAGCTTGAGGATTGAGGAATTCTGGTTTGAAGGCGAATGCTGGAGCCAAGAGGTATAATAAGAGATGCGGCTCCAAGATTCAAGCTCTCAGCTTTCATCCCTCCAGTGGCCTCTTTCATTTATATATGAAATGAATTGGGTTTAAGCAGCTAAGATAAGTGGAATGCCACTGTGCTCTAGTTAGGCTTAAGGATTGAGGAATTCTGGTTTGAAGGAAAATGCTGGAGCCTAGAGGTATCATCAGAGGTGTGGCTCAAGAATTCAGGTTCTCAGCTCTCATCCCCCCAGTTGCCTTTTTAGTTTATATATGAAATAAAATGTATTTAAGCAGCACAGGCCAGTGGAATGCCACTGTGCTCCAGACAAGCCAGAGGATTGAGGAATTTTGGTATATTGGAGAATCCTGGAGCCAAGAGGTATGATCAGAGGTGTGGCTCCAAGATTCAAGCTCTCAGCTCTCATCCCCCCAGTGGCCTCTTTTATTAACATTACAAATGAGTTGATTTTCAGCAACTAAAACCAGTGGAATTCAACTGTGCTCCAGACAGGCTTGAGGTTTGAGGAATTTTGGTATATTGGAGAATCCTGGAGCCAAGAGGTATGATCAGAGGTGTGGCTCCAAGATTGAAGCTCTCAGCTCTCATCCCCCCAGTGGCCTCTTTTATTAACATTACAAATGACTTGATTTTAAGAAACTAAAACCAGTGGAATTCAACTGTGCTCCAGACAGGCTTAAGGTTTGAGGAATTTTGGTATATTGGAGAATTCTGGAGCCAAGAGGTATGATCAGAGGTGTGGCTCCAAAATTGAATCCCTCAGCTCTCATCCCCCCAGTGGCCTCTTTCGTTTGTATATGAAATGAGTTGTTTGTAAGCAGTTCAGGTCAGTGGAATGCCACTGTGCTCTAGTTAGGCTTGAGGATTGAGGAATTCTGGTTCGAAGGAGAAAGCTGGAGCCAAGAGGTATGATCAGAAGTTTGCCTCCAAGATTCAAGCTCTCAGCTCTCATCCCCCCAGTTGCCTTTTTAGTTAATATATACAATTACTAGTTGTTAAGCAGCTAAAACCAGTGGAATGCCACTGTGCTCCAGACAAGCTTGAGGATTGAGGAATTCTGGTTTGAAAGAAAATGCTGGAGCCAAGAGGTATGATCAGAGATGTTGCTCAAGGTTTAAAGCTTTCAGCTCTCATCCCCCCAGTGGCCTCTTTCATTCACATAACAAATGAATTGTTCTTAAGCAGCTAAAAGCAGTGGAATGCCACTGTGCTCTAGTCAGGCTTGAGGATTGAGGAATTCTGATTTGAAGGTGAATACAGGAGCCAAGAGGTATGACCATAGGACCAGCTTCAAGATTCAAGCCCTGAGATCTAATCCCCCCAGTGGCTTTTTTAATTTATATATGAAATATCTTGTTTTTAAGCAGCTAAAAACAGTGGAACGCCACTGTGCTCCAGACAAGCTTGAGGATTGAGGAATTCTGGTTTGAAGGTTAATGCTGGAGCCAAGAGGTATGATCAGAGGTGCGGCTCCAAGATTCAAGCTCTCAGCTCTCATCCCCCCAGTTGCCTTTTTAGTTTATATATACAATTACTTGTTGTTAAGCAGCTAAAACCAGTGGAATGCCACTGTGCTCCAGACAATCTTGAGGATTGAGGAATTCTGGTTTGAAGGAAAATGCTGGAGCCAAGAGGTATGATCAGAGATGTTGCTCAAGGTTTAAAGCTCTCAGCTCTCATCCCCCCAGTGGCCTCTTTCATTCACATAACAAATGAATTGTTCTTAAGCAGATAAAAGCAGTGGAATGCCACTGTGATCTAGTCAGGCTTGAGGATTGATGAATTCTGATTTGAAGGTGAATACAGGAGCCAAGAGGTATGACCATAGGACCAGCTTCAAGATTCAAGCCCTGAGATCTCATCCTCCCAGTGGCCTCTTTAATTTATATATGAAATATCTTGTTTCTAAGCAGCTAAAACCAGTGGAATGCCACTGTGCTCCAGACAAGCTTGGGGATTGAGGAATTCTGGTTTGAAGGTTAATGCTGGAGCCAAGAGGTATGATCAGAGGTGCGACTCCAAGATTCAAGCCCTCAGCTCTCATCCCCCCAGTGGCCTCTTTCATTTGTATATGAAATGAATTGGTTGTAAGCAGCTAAAACCAGTGTAATGCCACTGTGCTCTAGTTAGGCTTGAGGATTGAGGAATTCTGGTTCGAAGGAAAATGTTGGAGCCAAGAGGTATGATCAGAGGTTTGGCTCCAAGATTCAAGCTCTTAGCTCTCATCCCCCCAGTTGCCTTTTTAGTTTATATATACAATTACTTGTTTTTAAGCAGCTAAAACCAGTGGAATGCCACTGTCCTCCAGACAAGCTTGAGGATTGAGGAATTCTGGTTTGAAGGCGAATGCTGGAGCCAAGAGGTATAATAAGAGATGCGGCTCCAAGATTCAAGCTCTCAGCTTTCATCCCTCCAGTGGCCTCTCTCATTTATATATGAAATGAATTGGGTTTAAGCAGCTAAGATAAGTGGAATGCCACTGTGCTCTAGTTAGGCTTAAGGATTGAGGAATTCTGGTTTGAAGGAGAATGCTGGAGCCTAGAGGTATCATCAGAGGTGTGGCTCAAGAATTCAGGTTCTCAGCTCTCATCCCCCCAGTTGCCTTTTTAGTTTATATATGAAATAAAATGTATTTAAGCAGCACAGGCCAGTGGAATGCCACTGTGCTCCAGACAAGCCAGAGGATTGAGGAATTTTGGTATATTGGAGAATCCTGGAGCCAAGAGGTATGATCAGAGGTGTGGCTCCAAGATTCAAGCTCTCAGCTCTCATCCCCCCAGTGGCCTCTTTTATTAACATTACAAATGAGTTGATTTTCAGCAACTAAAACCAGTGGAATTCAACTGTGCTCCAGACAGGCTTGAGGTTTGAGGAATTTTGGTATATTGGAGAATCCTGGAGCCAAGAGGTATGATCAGAGGTGTGGCTCCAAGATTCAAGCTCTCAGCTCTCATCCCCCCAGTGGCCTCTTTTATTAACATTACAAATGACTTGATTTTAGGAAACTAAAACCAGTGGAATTCAACTGTGCTCCAGACAGGCTTGAGGTTTGAGGAATTTTGGTATATTGGAGAATTCTGGAGCCAAGAGGTATGATCAGAGGTGTGGCTCCAAAATTGAATCCCTCAGCTCTCATCCCCCCAGTGGCCTCTTTCGTTTGTATATGAAATGAGTTGTTTGTAAGCAGTTCAGGTCAGTGGAATGCCACTGTGCTCTAGTTAGGCTTGAAGATTGAGGAATTCTGGTTCGAAGGAGAAAGCTGGAGCCAAGAGGTATGATCAGAAGTTTGCCTCCAAGATTCAAGCTCTCAGCTCTCATCCCCCCAGTTGCCTTTTTAGTTTATATATACAATTACTAGTTGTTAAGCAGCTAAAACCAGTGGAATGCCACTGTGCTCCAGACAAGCTTGAGGATTGAGGAATTCTGGTTTGAAAGAAAATGCTGGAGCCAAGAGGTATGATCAGAGATGTTGCTCAAGGTTTAAAGCTCTCAGCTCTCATCCCCCCAGTGGCCTCTTTCATTCACATAACAAATGAATTGTTCTTAAGCAGCTAAAAGCAGTGGAATGCCACTGTGCTCTAGTCAGGCTTGAGGATTGAGGAATTCTGATTTGAAAGTGAATACAGGAGCCAAGAGGTATGACCATAGGACCAGCTTCAAGATTCAAGCCCTGAGATCTCATCCCCCCAGTGGCCTCTTTAATTTATATATGAAATATAATTTGTTTAAGCGGCTAAGGTCAGTGGAATGCTACTGTGCTCCAGATAAGCTTGAGGATTGAGGAATTCTGGTTTGAAGTTGAACGCTGGAGCCAAGAGGTATGATCAGAGGTGCGACTCCAAGATTCAAGCCCTCAGCTCTCATCCCCCCAATGGCCTCTTTCATTTGTATATGAAATGAATTGTTTGTAAAAAGCTCAGGTCAGTTGAATGCCACTGTGCTCTATTCAGGCTTGAGGATTGAGGAATTCTGATTTGAAGTTGAATGCAGGAGCCAAGAGGTATGACAATAAGACCAGCTTCAAGATTCAAGCCCTGAGATCTCATCTCCACAGTGGCCTTTTTAATTTATATATGAAATATCTTGTTTTTAAGCAGCTAAAAACAGTGGAACGCCACTGTGCTCCAGACAAGCTTGAGGATTGAGGAATTCTGGTTTGAAGGTTAATGCTGGAGCCAAGAGGTATGATCAGAGGTGCGGCTCCAAGATTCAAGCCCTCAACTCTCATCCCCCCAGTGGCCTCTTTCGTTTGTATATGAAATGAGTTGTTTGTAAGCAGTTCAGGTCAGTGGAATGCCACTGTGCTCTAGTTAGGCTTGAAGATTGAGGAATTCTGGTTCGAAGGAGAAAACTGGAGCCAAGAGGTATGATCAGAAGTTTGCCTCCAAGATTCAAGCTCTCAGCTCTCATCCCCCCAGTTGCTTTTTTAGTTTATATATACAATTACTAGTTGTTAAGCAGCTAAAACCAGTGGAATGCCACTGTGCTCCAGACAAGCTTGAGGATTGAGGAATTCTGGTTTGAAAGAAAATGCTGGAGCCAAGAGGTATGATCAGAGATGTTGCTCAAGGTTTAAAGCTCTCAGCTCTCATCCCCCCAGTGGCCTCTTTCATTCACATAACAAATGAATTGTTCTTAAGCAGCTAAAAGCAGTGGAATGCCACTGTGCTCTAGTCAGGCTTGAGGATTGAGGAATTCTGATTTGAAAGTGAATACAGGAGCCAAGAGGTATGACCATAGGACCAGCTTCAAGATTCAAGCCCTGAGATCTCATCCCCCCAGTGGCCTCTTTAATTTATATATGAAATATAATTTGTTTAAGCGGCTAAGGTCAGTGGAATGCTACTGTGCTCCAGATAAGCTTGAGGATTGAGGAATTCTGGTTTGAAGTTGAACGCTGGAGCCAAGAGGTATGATCAGAGGTGCGACTCCAAGATTCAAGCCCTCAGCTCTCATCCCCCCAATGGCCTCTTTCATTTGTATATGAAATGAATTGTTTGTAAAAAGCTCAGGTCAGTTGAATGCCACTGTGCTCTATTCAGGCTTGAGGATTGAGGAATTCTGATTTGAAGGTGAATGCAGGAGCCAAGAGGTATGACAATAAGACCAGCTTCAAGATTCAAGCCCTGAGATCTCATCTCCACAGTGGCCTTTTTAATTTATATATGAAATATCTTGTTTTTAAGCAGCTAAAAACAGTGGAACGCCACTGTGCTCCAGACAAGCTTGAGGATTGAGGAATTCTGGTTTGAAGGTTAATGCTGGAGCCAAGAGGTATGATCAGAGGTGCGGCTCCAAGATTCAAGCCCTCAACTCTCATCCCCCCAGTGGCCTCTTTCATTTGTATATGAAATGAATTGGTTGTAAGCAGCTAAAACCAGTGTAATGCCACTGTGCTCTAGTTAGGCTTGAGGATTCAGGAATTCTGGTTCGAAGGAAAATGCTGGAGCCAAGAGGTATGATCAGAGGTTTGGCTCCAAGATTCAAGCTCTCAGCTCTCATCCCCCCAGTGGCCTCTTTCATTAACATAACAAATGACTTGATTTTAAGCAACTAAAACCAGTGGAATTCAACTGTGCTCCAGACAGGCTTGAGGTTTGAGGAATTTTGATATATTGGAGAATTCTGGAGCCAAGAGGTATGATCAGAGGTGTGGCTCCAAGATTGAATCCCTCAGCTCTCATCCCCCCAGTGGCCTCTTTCGTTTGTATATAAAATGAGTTGTTTGTAAGCAGCTCAGGTCAGTGGAATGCCACTGTGCTCTAGTTAGGCTTGAGGATTGAGGAATTCTGGTTCGAAGGAGAATGCTGGAGCCAAGAGGTATGATCAAAAGTTTGGCTCCAAGATTCAAGCTCTCAGCTCTCATCCCCCCAGTTGCCTTTTTAGTTTATATATACAATTACTTGTTTTTAAGCAGCTAAAACCAGTGGAATGCCACTGTGCTCCAGACAAGCTAGAGGATTGAGGAATTCTGGTTTGAAGGAAAATGCTGGAGCCAAGAGGTATGATCAGAGATGTTGCTCAAGGTTTAAAGCTTTCAGCTCTCATCCCCCCAGTGGCCTCTTTCATTCACATAACAAATGAATTGTTCTTAAGCAGCTAAAAGCAGTGGAATGCCACTGTGATCTAGTCAGGCTTGAGGATTGAGGAATTCTGATTTGAAGGTGAATACAGGAGCCAAGAGGTATGACCATAGGACCAGCTTCAAGATTCAAGCCCTGAGATCTCATCCTCCCAGTGGCCTCTTTAATTTATATATGAAATATCTTGTTTCTAAGCAGCTAAAACCAGTGGAATGCCACTGTGCTCCAGACAAGCTTGAGGATTGAGGAATTCTGGTTTGAAGGTTAATGCTGGAGCCAAGAGGTATGATCAGAGGTGCGACTCCAAGATTCAAGCCCTCAGCTCTCATCCCCCCAGTGGCCTCTTTCATTTGTATATGAAATGAATTGGTTGTAAGCAGCTAAAACCAGTGTAATGCCACTGTGCTCTAGTTAGGCTTGAGGATTGAGGAATTCTGGTTCGAAGGAAAATGTTGGAGCCAAGAGGTATGATCAGAGGTTTGGCTCCAAGATTCAAGCTCTTAGCTCTCATCCCCCCAGTTGCCTTTTTAGTTTATATATACAATTACTTGTTTTTAAGCAGCTAAAACCAGTGGAATGCCACTGTCCTCCAGACAAGCTTGAGGATTGAGGAATTCTGGTTTGAAGGCGAATGCTGGAGCCAAGAGGTATAATAAGAGATGCGGCTCCAAGATTCAAGCTCTTAGCTTTCATCCCTCCAGTGGCCTCTTTCATTTATATATGAAATGAATTGGGTTTAAGCAGCTAAGATAAGTGGAATGCCACTGTGCTCTAGTTAGGCTTAAGGATTGAGGAATTCTGGTTTGAAGGAAAATGCTGGAGCCTAGAGGTATCATCAGAGGTGTGGCTCAAGAATTCAGGTTCTCAGCTCTCATCCCCCCAGTTGCCTTTTTAGTTTATATATGAAATAAAATGTATTTAAGCAGCACAGGCCAGTGGAATGCCACTGTGCTCCAGACAAGCCAGAGGATTGAGGAATTTTGGTATATTGGAGAATCCTGGAGCCAAGAGGTATGATCAGAGGTGTGGCTCCAAGATTCAAGCTCTCAGCTCTCATCCCCCCAGTGGCCTCTTTTATTAACATTACAAATGAGTTGATTTTCAGCAACTAAAACCAGTGGAATTCAACTGTGCTCCAGACAGGCTTGAGGTTTGAGGAATTTTGGTATATTGGAGAATCCTGGAGCCAAGAGGTATGATCAGAGGTGTGGCTCCAAGATTCAAGCTCTCAGCTCTCATCCCCCCAGTGGCCTCTTTTATTAACATTACAAATGACTTGATTTTAAGAAACTAAAACCAGTGGAATTCAACTGTGCTCCAGACAGGCTTAAGGTTTGAGGAATTTTGGTATATTGGAGAATTCTGGAGCCAAGAGGTATGATCAGAGGTGTGGCTCCAAAATTGAATCCCTCAGCTCTCATCCCCCCAGTGGCCTCTTTCGTTTGTATATGAAATGAGTTGTTTGTAAGCAGTTCAGGTCAGTGGAATGCCACTGTGCTCTAGTTAGGCTTGAGGATTGAGGAATTCTGGTTCGAAGGAGAAAGCTGGAGCCAAGAGGTATGATCAGAAGTTTGCCTCCAAGATTCAAGCTCTCAGCTCTTATCCCCCCAGTTGCCTTTTTAGTTAATATATACAATTACTAGTTGTTAAGCAGCTAAAACCAGTGGAATGCCACTGTGCTCCAGACAAGCTTGAGGATTGAGGAATTCTGGTTTGAAAGAAAATGCTGGAGCCAAGAGGTATGATCAGAGATGTTGCTCAAGGTTTAAAGCTTTCAGCTCTCATCCCCCCAGTGGCCTCTTTCATTCACATAACAAATGAATTGTTCTTAAGCAGCTAAAAGCAGTGGAATGCCACTGTGCTCTAGTCAGGCTTGAGGATTGAGGAATTCTGATTTGAAGGTGAATACAGGAGCCAAGAGGTATGACCATAGGACCAGCTTCAAGATTCAAGCCCTGAGATCTAATCCCCCCAGTGGCCTTTTTAATTTATATATGAAATATCTTGTTTTTAAGCAGCTAAAAACAGTGGAACGCCACTGTGCTCCAGACAAGCTTGAGGATTGAGGAATTCTGGTTTGAAGGTTAATGCTGGAGCCAAGAGGTATGATCAGAGGTGCGGCTCCAAGATTCAAGCTCTCAGCTCTCATCCCCCCAGTTGCCTTTTTAGTTTATATATACAATTACTTGTTGTTAAGCAGCTAAAACCAGTGGAATGCCACTGTGCTCCAGACAATCTTGAGGATTGAGGAATTCTGGTTTGAAGGAAAATGCTGGAGCCAAGAGGTATGATCAGAGATGTTGCTCAAGGTTTAAAGCTCTCAGCTCTCATCCCCCCAGTGGCCTCTTTCATTCACATAACAAATGAATTGTTCTTAAGCAGATAAAAGCAGTGGAATGCCACTGTGATCTAGTCAGGCTTGAGGATTGATGAATTCTGATTTGAAGGTGAATACAGGAGCCAAGAGGTATGACCATAGGACCAGCTTCAAGATTCAAGCCCTGAGATCTCATCCTCCCAGTGGCCTCTTTAATTTATATATGAAATATCTTGTTTCTAAGCAGCTAAAACCAGTGGAATGCCACTGTGCTCCAGACAAGCTTGGGGATTGAGGAATTCTGGTTTGAAGGTTAATGCTGGAGCCAAGAGGTATGATCAGAGGTGCGACTCCAAGATTCAAGCCCTCAGCTCTCATCCCCCCAGTGGCCTCTTTCATTTGTATATGAAATGAATTGGTTGTAAGCAGCTAAAACCAGTGTAATGCCACTGTGCTCTAGTTAGGCTTGAGGATTGAGGAATTCTGGTTCGAAGGAAAATGTTGGAGCCAAGAGGTATGATCAGAGGTTTGGCTCCAAGATTCAAGCTCTTAGCTCTCATCCCCCCAGTTGCCTTTTTAGTTTATATATACAATTACTTGTTTTTAAGCAGCTAAAACCAGTGGAATGCCACTGTCCTCCAGACAAGCTTGAGGATTGAGGAATTCTGGTTTGAAGGCGAATGCTGGAGCCAAGAGGTATAATAAGAGATGCGGCTCCAAGATTCAAGCTCTCAGCTTTCATCCCTCCAGTGGCCTCTCTCATTTATATATGAAATGAATTGGGTTTAAGCAGCTAAGATAAGTGGAATGCCACTGTGCTCTAGTTAGGCTTAAGGATTGAGGAATTCTGGTTTGAAGGAGAATGCTGGAGCCTAGAGGTATCATCAGAGGTGTGGCTCAAGAATTCAGGTTCTCAGCTCTCATCCCCCCAGTTGCCTTTTTAGTTTATATATGAAATAAAATGTATTTAAGCAGCACAGGCCAGTGGAATGCCACTGTGCTCCAGACAAGCCAGAGGATTGAGGAATTTTGGTATATTGGAGAATCCTAGAGCCAAGAGGTATGATCAGAGGTGTGGCTCCAAGATTCAAGCTCTCAGCTCTCATCCCCCCAGTGGCCTCTTTTATTAACATTACAAATGAGTTGATTTTCAGCAACTAAAACCAGTGGAATTCAACTGTGCTCCAGACAGGCTTGAGGTTTGAGGAATTTTGGTATATTGGAGAATCCTGGAGCCAAGAGGTATGATCAGAGGTGTGGCTCCAAGATTCAAGCTCTCAGCTCTCATCCCCCCAGTGGCCTCTTTTATTAACATTACAAATGACTTGATTTTAGGAAACTAAAACCAGTGGAATTCAACTGTGCTCCAGACAGGCTTGAGGTTTGAGGAATTTTGGTATATTGGAGAATTCTGGAGCCAAGAGGTATGATCAGAGGTGTGGCTCCAAAATTGAATCCCTCAGCTCTCATCCCCCCAGTGGCCTCTTTCGTTTGTATATGAAATGAGTTGTTTGTAAGCAGTTCAGGTCAGTGGAATGCCACTGTGCTCTAGTTAGGCTTGAAGATTGAGGAATTCTGGTTCGAAGGAGAAAGCTGGAGCCAAGAGGTATGATCAGAAGTTTGCCTCCAAGATTCAAGCTCTCAGCTCTCATCCCCCCAGTTGCCTTTTTAGTTTATATATACAATTACTAGTTGTTAAGCAGCTAAAACCAGTGGAATGCCACTGTGCTCCAGACAAGCTTGAGGATTGAGGAATTCTGGTTTGAAAGAAAATGCTGGAGCCAAGAGGTATGATCAGAGATGTTGCTCAAGGTTTAAAGCTCTCAGCTCTCATCCCCCCAGTGGCCTCTTTCATTCACATAACAAATGAATTGTTCTTAAGCAGCTAAAAGCAGTGGAATGCCACTGTGCTCTAGTCAGGCTTGAGGATTGAGGAATTCTGATTTGAAAGTGAATACAGGAGCCAAGAGGTATGACCATAGGACCAGCTTCAAGATTCAAGCCCTGAGATCTCATCCCCCCAGTGGCCTCTTTAATTTATATATGAAATACAATTTGTTTAAGCGGCTAAGGTCAGTGGAATGCTACTGTGCTCCAGATAAGCTTGAGGATTGAGGAATTCTGGTTTGAAGTTGAACGCTGGAGCCAAGAGGTATGATCAGAGGTGCGACTCCAAGATTCAAGCCCTCAGCTCTCATCCCCCCAATGGCCTCTTTCATTTGTATATGAAATGAATTGTTTGTAAAAAGCTCAGGTCAGTTGAATGCCACTGTGCTCTATTCAGGCTTGAGGATTGAGGAATTCTGATTTGAAGGTGAATGCAGGAGCCAAGAGGTATGACAATAAGACCAGCTTCAAGATTCAAGCCCTGAGATCTCATCTCCACAGTGGCCTTTTTAATTTATATATGAAATATCTTGTTTTTAAGCAGCTAAAAACAGTGGAACGCCACTGTGCTCCAGACAAGCTTGAGGATTGAGGAATTCTGGTTTGAAGGTTAATGCTGGAGCCAAGAGGTATGATCAGAGGTGCGGCTCCAAGATTCAAGCCCTCAACTCTCATCCCCCCAGTGGCCTCTTTCATTTGTATATGAAATGAATTGGTTGTAAGCAGCTAAAACCAGTGTAATGCCACTGTGCTCTAGTTAGGCTTGAGGATTCAGGAATTCTGGTTCGAAGGAAAATGCTGGAGCCAAGAGGTATGATCAGAGGTTTGGCTCCAAGATTCAAGCTCTCAGCTCTCATCCCCCCAGTGGCCTCTTTCATTAACATAACAAATGACTTGATTTTAAGCAACTAAAACCAGTGGAATTCAACTGTGCTCCAGACAGGCTTGAGGTTTGAGGAATTTTGATATATTGGAGAATTCTGGAGCCAAGAGGTATGATCAGAGGTGTGGCTCCAAGATTGAATCCCTCAGCTCTCATCCCCCCAGTGGCCTCTTTCGTTTGTATATAAAATGAGTTGTTTGTAAGCAGCTCAGGTCAGTGGAATGCCACTGTGCTCTAGTTAGGCTTGAGGATTGAGGAATTCTGGTTCGAAGGAGAATGCTGGAGCCAAGAGGTATGATCAAAAGTTTGGCTCCAAGATTCAAGCTCTCAGCTCTCATCCCCCCAGTTGCCTTTTTAGTTTATATATACAATTACTTGTTTTTAAGCAGCTAAAACCAGTGGAATGCCACTGTGCTCCAGACAAGCTAGAGGATTGAGGAATTCTGGTTTGAAGGAAAATGCTGGAGCCAAGAGGTATGATCAGAGATGTTGCTCAAGGTTTAAAGCTCTCAGCTCTCATCCCCCCAGTGGCCTCTTTCATTCACATAACAAATGAATTGTTCTTAAGCAGCTAAAAGCAGTGGAATGCCACTGTGATCTAGTCAGGCTTGAGGATTGAGGAATTCTGATTTGAAGGTGAATACAGGAGCCAAGAGGTATGACCATAGGACCAGCTTCAAGATTCAAGCCCTGAGATCTCATCCTCCCAGTGGCCTCTTTAATTTATATATGAAATATCTTGTTTCTAAGCAGCTTAAACCAGTGGAATGCCACTGTGCTCCAGACAAGCTTGAGGATTGAGGAATTCTGGTTTGAAGGTTAATGCTGGAGCCAAGAGGTATGATCAGAGGTGCGACTCCAAGATTCAAGCCCTCAGCTCTCATCCCCCCAGTGGCCTCTTTCATTTGTATATGAAATGAATTGGTTGTAAGCAGCTAAAACCAGTGTAATGCCACTGTGCTCTAGTTAGGCTTGAGGATTGAGGAATTCTGGTTCGAAGGAAAATGTTGGAGCCAAGAGGTATGATCAGAGGTTTGGCTCCAAGATTCAAGCTCTTAGCTCTCATCCCCCCAGTTGCCTTTTTAGTTTATATATACAATTACTTGTTTTTAAGCAGCTAAAACCAGTGGAATGCCACTGTCCTCCAGACAAGCTTGAGGATTGAGGAATTCTGGTTTGAAGGCGAATGCTGGAGCCAAGAGGTATAATAAGAGATGCGGCTCCAAGATTCAAGCTCTCAGCTTTCATCCCTCCAGTGGCCTCTTTCATTTATATATGAAATGAATTGGGTTTAAGCAGCTAAGATAAGTGGAATGCCACTGTGCTCTAGTTAGGCTTAAGGATTGAGGAATTCTGGTTTGAAGGAAAATGCTGGAGCCTAGAGGTATCATCAGAGGTGTGGCTCAAGAATTCAGGTTCTCAGCTCTCATCCCCCCAGTTGCCTTTTTAGTTTATATATGAAATAAAATGTATTTAAGCAGCACAGGCCAGTGGAATGCCACTGTGCTCCAGACAAGCCAGAGGATTGAGGAATTTTGGTATATTGGAGAATCCTGGAGCCAAGAGGTATGATCAGAGGTGTGGCTCCAAGATTCAAGCTCTCAGCTCTCATCCCCCCAGTGGCCTCTTTTATTAACATTACAAATGAGTTGATTTTCAGCAACTAAAACCAGTGGAATTCAACTGTGCTCCAGACAGGCTTGAGGTTTGAGGAATTTTGGTATATTGGAGAATCCTGGAGCCAAGAGGTATGATCAGAGGTGTGGCTCCAAGATTCAAGCTCTCAGCTCTCATCCCCCCAGTGGCCTCTTTTATTAACATTACAAATGACTTGATTTTAAGAAACTAAAACCAGTGGAATTCAACTGTGCTCCAGACAGGCTTAAGGTTTGAGGAATTTTGGTATATTGGAGAATTCTGGAGCCAAGAGGTATGATCAGAGGTGTGGCTCCAAAATTGAATCCCTCAGCTCTCATCCCCCCAGTGGCCTCTTTCGTTTGTATATGAAATGAGTTGTTTGTAAGCAGTTCAGGTCAGTGGAATGCCACTGTGCTCTAGTTAGGCTTGAGGATTGAGGAATTCTGGTTCGAAGGAGAAAGCTGGAGCCAAGAGGTATGATCAGAAGTTTGCCTCCAAGATTCAAGCTCTCAGCTCTCATCCCCCCAGTTGCCTTTTTAGTTATATATACAATTACTAGTTGTTTAGCAGCTAAAACCAGTGGAATGCCACTGTGCTCCAGACAAGCTTGAGGATTGAGGAATTCTGGTTTGAAAGAAAATGCTGGAGCCAAGAGGTATGATCAGAGATGTTGCTCAAGGTTTAAAGCTTTCAGCTCTCATCCCCCCAGTGGCCTCTTTCATTCACATAACAAATGAATTGTTCTTAAGCAGCTAAAAGCAGTGGAATGCCACTGTGCTCTAGTCAGGCTTGAGGATTGAGGAATTCTGATTTGAAGGTGAATACAGGAGCCAAGAGGTATGACCATAGGACCAGCTTCAAGATTCAAGCCCTGAGATCGCATCCCCCCAGTGGCCTTTTTAATTTATATATGAAATATCTTGTTTTTAAGCAGCTAAAAACAGTGGAACGACACTGTGCTCCAGACAAGCTTGAGGATTGAGGAATTCTGGTTTGAAGGTTAATGCTGGAGCCAAGAGGTATGATCAGAGGTGCGGCTCCAAGATTCAAGCCCTCAGCTCTCATCCCCCCAGTGGCCTCTTTCATTTGTATATGAAATGATTTGGTTGTAAGCAGCTCAGGTCAGTGTAATGCAACTGTGCTCTAGTTAGGCTTGAGGATTGAGGAATTCTGGTTCGAAGGAAAATGCTGGAGCCAAGAGGTATGATCAGAGGTTTGCCTCTAAGATTCAAGCTCTCAGCTCTCATCCCCCCAGTTGCCTTTTTAGTTTATATATACAATTACTTGTTTTTAAGCAGCTAAAAACAGTGGAACGCCACTGTGCTCCAGACAAGCTTGAGGATTGAGGAATTCTGGTTTGAAGGTTAATGCTGGAGCCAAGAGGTATGATCAGAGGTGCGGCTCCAAGATTCAAGCCCTCAGCTCTCATCCCCCCAGTGACCTCTTTCATTTGTAAATTAAATGAATTGGTTGTAAGCAGCGCAGGTCAGTAGAATGCCACTGTGCTCTAGTTAGGCTTGAGGATTGAGGAATTCTGGTTCGAAGGAAAATGCTGGAGCCAAAGGTATGATCAGATATGTGGCTCCAAGATTCGAGCTCTCAGCTCTCATCCCCCCAGTTGCCTTTTTAGTTTATATATTCAATTACTTGTTTTTAAGCAGCTAAAACCAGTGGAATGCCATTGTCCTCCAGACAAGCTTGAGGATTGAGGAATTCTGGTTTGAAGGTGAATGCTGGAGCCAAGAGGTATAATAAGAGATGCGGCTCCAAGATTTAAGCTCTCAGCTCTCATCCCTCCAGTGGCCTGTTTCATTTACATATGAAATGAATTGGGTTTAAGCAGCTAAGATAAGTGGAATGCCACTGTGCTCTAGTTAGGCTTAAGGATTGAGGAATTCTGGTTTGAAGGAAAATGCTGGAGCCTAGAGGTATCATCAGAGGTGTGGCTCAAGAATTCAAGTTCTTAGCTCTCATCCCCCCAGTTGCCTTTTTAGTTTATATATGAAATAAAATGTATTTAAGCAGCTCAGGCCAGTGGAATGCCACTGTGCTCCAGACAAGCCAGAGGATTGAGGAATTTTGGTATATTGGAGAATCCTGGAGCCAAGAGGTATGATCAGAGGTGTGGCTCCAAGATTCAAGCTCTCAGCTCTCATCCCCCCAGTGGCCTCTTTTATTAACATTACAAATGACTTGAGTTTAAGCAACTAAAACCAGTGGAATTCAACTGTGCTCCAGACAGGCTTGAGGTTTGAGGAATTTTGGTATATTGGAGAATTCTGGAGCCAAGAGGTATGATCAGAGGTGTGGCTCCAAAATTGAATCCCTCAGCTCTCATCCCCCCAGTGGCCTCTTTCGTTTGTATATGAAATGAGTTGTTTGTAAGCAGTTCAGGTCAGTGGAATGCCACTGTGCTCTAGTTAGGCTTGAGGATTGAGGAATTCTGGTTCGAAGGAGAAAGCTGGAGCCAAGAGGTATGATCAGAAGTTTGCCTCCAAGATTCAAGCTCTCAGCTCTCATCCCCCCAGTTGCCTTTTTAGTTAATATATACAATTACTTGTTTTTAAGCAGATAAAAACAGTGGAACGCCACTGTGCTCCAGACAAGCTTGAGGATTGAGGAATTCTGGTTTGAAGGTTAATGCTGGAGCCAAGAGGTATGATCAGAGATGTTGCTCAAGGTTTAAAGCTCTCAGCTCTCATCCCCCCAGTGGCCTCTTTCATTCACATAACAAATGAACTGTTCTTAAGCAGCTAAAAGCAGTGGAATGCCACTGTGCTCTAGTCAGGCTTGAGGATTGAGGAATTCTGATTTGAAGGTGAATACAGGAGCCAAGAGGTATGACCATAGGACCAGCTTCAAGATTCAAGCCCTGATATCTCATCCCCCCAGTGGCCTTTTTAATTTATATATGAAATATCTTGTTTTTAAGCAGCGCAAAACAGTGGAACGCCACTGTGCTCCAGACAAGCTTGAGGATTGAGGAATTCTGGTTTGAAGGTTAATGCTGGAGCCAAGAGGTATGATCAGAGGTGCGGCTCCAAGATTCAAGCTCTCAGCTCTCATCCCCCCAGTTGCCTTTTTAGTTTATATATACAATTACTTGTTGTTAAGCAGCTAAAACCAGTGGAATGCCACTGTGCTCCAGACAATCTTGAGGATTGAGGAATTCTGGTTTGAAGGAAAATGCTGGAGCCAAGAGGTATGATCAGAGATGTTGCTCAAGGTTTAAAGCTCTCAGCTCTCATCCCCCCAGTGGCCTCTTTCATTCACATAACAAATGGATTGTTCTTAAGCAGATAAAAGCAGTGGAATGCCACTGTGATCTAGTCAGGCTTGAGGATTGAGGAATTCTGATTTGAAGGTGAATACAGGAGCCAAGAGGTATGACCATAGGACCAGCTTCAAGATTCAAGCCCTGAGATCTCATCCTCCCAGTGGCCTCTTTAATTTATATATGAAATATAATTTGTTTAAGCGGCTAAGGTCAGTGGAATGCTACTGTGCTCCAGATAAGCTTGAGGATTGAGGAATTCTGGTTTGAAGTTGAACGCTGGAGCCAAGAGGTATGATCAGAGGTGCGACTCCAAGATTCAAGCCCTCAGCTCTCATCCCCCCAATGGCCTCTTTCATTTGTATATGAAATGAATTGTTTGTAAAAAGCTCAGGTCAGTTGAATGCCACTGTGCTCTATTCAGGCTTGAGGATTGAGGAATTCTGATTTGAAGGTGAATGCAGGAGCCAAGAGGTATGACAATAAGACCAGCTTCAAGATTCAAGCCCTGATATCTCATCCCCCCAGTGGCCTTTTTAATTTATATATGAAATATCTTGTTTTTAAGCAGCTAAAAACAGTGGAACGCCACTGTGCTCCAGACAAGCTTGAGGATTGAGGAATTTTGGTTTGAAGGTTAATGCTGGAGCCAAGAGGTATGATCAGAAGTTTGCCTCCAAGATTCAAGCTCTCAGCTCTCATCCCCCCAGTTGCCTTTTTAGTTTATATATACAATTACTTGTTGTTAAGCAGCTAAAACCAGTGGAATGCCACTGTGCTCCAGACAATCTTAAGGATTGAGGAATTCTGGTTTGAAGGAAAATGCTGGAGCCAAGAGGTATGATCAGAGATGTTGCTCAAGGTTTAAAGCTCTCAGCTCTCATCCCCCCAGTGGCCTCTTTCATTCACATAACAAATGAATTGTTCTTAAGCAGATAAAAGCAGTGGAATGCCACTGTGATCTAGTCAGGCTTGAGGATTGAGGAATTCTGATTTGAAGGTGAATACAGGAGCCAAGAGGTATGACCATAGGACCAGCTTCAAGATTCAAGCCCTGAGATCTCATCCTCCCAGTGGCCTCTTTAATTTATATATGAAATATAATTTGTTTAAGCGGCTAAGGTCAGTGGAATGCTACTGTGCTCCAGATAAGCTTGAGGATTGAGGAATTCTGGTTTGAAGTTGAACGCTGGAGCCAAGAGGTATGATCAGAGGTGCGACTCCAAGATTCAAGCCCTCAGCTCACATCCCCCCAATGGCCTCTTTCATTTGTATATGAAATGAATTGTTTGTAAAAAGCTCAGGTCAGTTGAATGCCACTGTGCTCTATTCAGGCTTGAGGATTGAGGAATTCTGATTTGAAGGTGAATGCAGGAGCCAAGAGGTATGACAATAAGACCAGCTTCAAGATTCAAGCCCTGAGATCTCATCCCCACAGTGGCCTTTTTAATTTATATATGAAATATCTTGTTTTTAAGCAGCTAAAAACAGTGGAACGCCACTGTGCTCCAGACAAGCTTGAGGATTGAGGAATTCTGGTTTGAAGGTTAATGCTGGAGCCAAGAGGTATGATCAGAAGTTTGCCTCCAAGATTCAAGCTCTCAGCTCTCATCCCCCCAGTTGCCTTTTTAGTTTATATATACAATTACTTGTTGTTAAGCAGCTAAAACCAGTGGAATGCCACTGTGCTCCAGACAATCTTAAGGATTGAGGAATTCTGGTTTGAAGGAAAATGCTGGAGCCAAGAGGTATGATCAGAGATGTTGCTCAAGGTTTAAAGCTCTCAGCTCTCATCCCCCCAGTGGCCTCTTTCATTCACATAACAAATGAATTGTTCTTAAGCAGATAAAAGCAGTGGAATGCCACTGTGATCTAGTCAGGCTTGAGGATTGAGGAATTCTGATTTGAAGGTGAATACAGGAGCCAAGAGGTATGACCATAGGACCAGCTTCAAGATTCAAGCCCTGAGATCTCATCCTCCCAGTGGCCTCTTTAATTTATATATGAAATATAATTTGTTTAAGCGGCTAAGGTCAGTGGAATGCTACTGTGCTCCAGATAAGCTTGAGGATTGAGGAATTCTGGTTTGAAGTTGAACGCTGGAGCCAAGAGGTATGATCAGAGGTGCGACTCCAAGATTCAAGCCCTCAGCTCACATCCCCCCAATGGCCTCTTTCATTTGTATATGAAATGAATTGTTTGTAAAAAGCTCAGGTCAGTTGAATGCCACTGTGCTCTATTCAGGCTTGAGGATTGAGGAATTCTGATTTGAAGGTGAATGCAGGAGCCAAGAGGTATGACAATAAGACCAGCTTCAAGATTCAAGCCCTGAGATCTCATCCCCACAGTGGCCTTTTTAATTTATATATGAAATATCTTGTTTTTAAGCAGCTAAAAACAGTGGAACGCCACTGTGCTCCAGACAAGCTTGAGGATTGAGGAATTCTGGTTTGAAGGTTAATGCTGGAGCCAAGAGGTATGATCAGAGGTGCGGCTCCAAGATTCAAGCCCTCATCTCTCATCCCCCCAGTGGCCTCTTTCATTTGTATATGAAATGAATTGGTTGTAAGCAGCTAAAACCAGTGTAATGCCACTGTGCTCTAGTTAGGCTTGAGGATTGAGGAATTCTGGTTCGAAGGAAAATGCTGGAGCCAAGAGGTATGATCAGAGGTTTGGCTCCAAGATTCAAGCTCTCAGCTCTCATCCCCCCAGTGGCCTCTTTCATTAACATAACAAATGACTTGATTTTAAGCAACTAAAACCAGTGGAATTCAACTGTGCTCCAGACAGGCTTGAGGTTTGAGGAATTTTGATATATTGGAGAATTCTGGAGCCAAGAGGTATGATCAGAGGTGTGGCTCCAAGATTGAATCCCTCAGCTCTCATCCCCCCAGTGGCCTCTTTCGTTTGTATATAAAATGAGTTGTTTGTAAGCAGCTCAGGTCAGTGGAATGCCACTGTGCTCTAGTTAGGCTTGAGGATTGAGGAATTCTGGTTCGAAGGAGAATGCTGGAGCCAAGAGGTATGATCAAAAGTTTGGCTCCAAGATTCAAGCTCTCAGCTCTCATCCCCCCAGTTGCCTTTTTAGTTTATATATACAATTACTTGTTTTTAAGCAGCTAAAACCAGTGGAATGCCACTGTGCTCCAGACAAGCTAGAGGATTGAGGAATTCTGGTTTGAAGGAAAATGCTGGAGCCAAGAGGTATGAACAGAGATGTTGCTCAAGGTTTAAAGCTCTCAGCTCTCATCCCCCCAGTGGCCTCTTTCATTCACATAACAAATGAATTGTTCTTAAGCAGATAAAAGCAGTGGAATGCCACTGTGATCTAGTCAGGCTTGAGGATTGAGGAATTCTGATTTGAAGGTGAATACAGGAGCCAAGAGGTATGACCATAGGACCAGCTTCAAGATTCAAGCCCTGAGATCTCATCCTCCCAGTGGCCTCTTTAATTTATATATGAAATATCTTGTTTCTAAGCAGCTAAAACCAGTGGAATGCCACTGTGCTCCAGACAAGCTTGAGGATTGAGGAATTCTGGTTTGAAGGTTAATGCTGGAGCCAAGAGGTATGATCAGAGGTGCGACTCCAAGATTCAAGCCCTCAGCTCTCATCCCCCCAGTGGCCTCTTTCATTTGTATATGAAATGAATTGGTTGTAAGCAGCTAAAACCAGTGTAATGCCACTGTGCTCTAGTTAGGCTTGAGGATTGAGGAATTCTGGTTCGAAGGAAAATGTTGGAGCCAAGAGGTATGATCAGAGGTTTGGCTCCAAGATTCAAGCTCTTAGCTCTCATCCCCCCAGTTGCCTTTTTAGTTTATATATACAATTACTTGTTTTTAAGCAGCTAAAACCAGTGGAATGCCACTGTCCTCCAGACAATCTTGAGGATTGAGGAATTCTGGTTTGAAGGCGAATGCTGGAGCCAAGAGGTATAATAAGAGATGCGGCTCCAAGATTCAAGCTCTCAGCTTTCATCCCTCCAGTGGCCTTTTTCATTTATATATGAAATGAATTGGGTTTAAGCAGCTAAGATAAGTGGAATGCCACTGTGCTCTAGTTAGGCTTAAGGATTGAGGAATTCTGGTTTGAAGGAAAATGCTGGAGCCTAGAGGTATCATCAGAGGTGTGGCTCAAGAATTCAGGTTCTCAGCTCTCATCCCCCCAGTTGCCTTTTTAGTTTATATATGAAATAAAATGTATTTAAGCAGCACAGGCCAGTGGAATGCCACTGTGCTCCAGACAAGCCAGAGGATTGAGGAATTTTGGTATATTGGAGAATCCTGGAGCCAAGAGGTATGATCAGAGGTGTGGCTCCAAGATTCAAGCTCTCAGCTCTCATCCCCCCAGTGGCCTCTTTTATTAACATTACAAATGAGTTGATTTTCAGCAACTAAAACCAGTGGAATTCAACTGTGCTCCAGACAGGCTTGAGGTTTGAGGAATTTTGGTATATTGGAGAATCCTGGAGCCAAGAGGTATGATCAGAGGTGTGGCTCCAAGATTCAAGCTCTCAGCTCTCATCCCCCCAGTGGCCTCTTTTATTAACATTACAAATGACTTGATTTTAAGAAACTAAAACCAGTGGAATTCAACTGTGCTCCAGACAGGCTTGAGGTTTGAGAATTTGGTATATTGGAGAATTCTGGAGCCAAGAGGTATGATCAGAGGTGTGGCTCCAAAATTGAATCCCTCAGCTCTCATCCCCCCAGTGGCCTCTTTCGTTTGTATATGAAATGAGTTGTTTGTAAGCATTTCAGGTCAGTGGAATGCCACTGTGCTCTAGTTAGGCTTGAAGATTGAGGAATTCTGGTTCGAAGGAGAAAGCTGGAGCCAAGAGGTATGATCAGAAGTTTGCCTCCAAGATTCAAGCTCTCAGCTCTCATCCCCCCAGTTGCCTTTTTAGTTAATATATACAATTACTAGTTATTAAGCAGCTAAAACCAGTGGAATGCCACTGTGCTCCAGACAATCTTGAGGATTGAGGAATTCTGGTTTGAAGGAAAATGCTGGAGCCAAGAGGTATGATCAGAGATGTTGCTCAAGGTATAAAGCTCTCAGCTCTCATCCCCCCAGTGGCCTCTTTCATTCACATAACAAATGAATTGTTCTTAAGCAGATAAAAGCAGTGGAATGCCACTGTGATCTAGTCAGGCTTGAGGATTGAGGAATTCTGATTTGAAGGTGAATACAGGAGCCAAGAGGTATGACCATAGGACCAGCTTCAAGATTCAAGCCCTGAGATCTCATCCTCCCAGTGGCCTCTTTAATTTATATATGAAATGAATTGGGTTTAAGCAGCTAAGATAAGTGGAATGCCACTGTGCTCTAGTTAGGCTTAAGGATTGAGGAATTCTGGTTTGAAGGAAAATGCTGGAGCCTAGAGGTATCATCAGAGGTGTGGCTCAAGAATTCAGGTTCTCAGCTCTCATCCCCCCAGTTGCCTTTTTAGTTTATATATGAAATAAAATGTATTTAAGCAGCACAGGCCAGTGGAATGCCACTGTGCTCCAGACAAGCCAGAGGATTGAGGAATTTTGGTATATTGGAGAATCCTGGAGCCAAGAGGTATGATCAGAGGTGTGGCTCCAAGATTCAAGCTCTCAGCTCTCATCCCCCCAGTGGCCTCTTTTATTAACATTACAAATGACTTGATTTTAAGAAACTAAAACCAGTGGAATTCAACTGTGCTCCAGACAGGCTTGAGGTTTGAGGAATTTTGGTATATTGGAGAATTCTGGAGCCAAGAGGTATGATCAGAGGTGTGGCTCCAAAATTGAATCCCTCAGCTCTCATCCCCCCAGTGGCCTCTTTCGTTTGTATATGAAATGAGTTGTTTGTAAGCAGTTCAGTTCAGTGGAATGCCACTGTGCTCTAGTTAGGCTTGAAGATTGAGGAATTCTGGTTCGAAGGAGAAAGCTGGAGCCAAGAGGTATGATCAGAAGTTTGCCTCCAAGATTCAAGCTCTCAGCTCTCATCCCCCCAGTTGCCTTTTTAGTTAATATATACAGTTACTAGTTGTTAAGCAGCTAAAACCAGTGGAATGCCACTGTGCTCCAGACAAGCTTGAGGATTGAGGAATTCTGGTTTGAAAGAAAATGCTGGAGCCAAGAGGTATGATCAGAGATGTTGCTCAAGGTTTAAAGCTCTCAGCTCTCATCCCCCCAGTGGCCTCTTTCATTCACATAACAAATGAATTGTTCTTAAGCAGCTAAAAGCAGTGGAATGCCACTGTGCTCTAGTCAGGCTTGAGGATTGAGGAATTCTGATTTGAAGGTGAATACAGGAGCCAAGAGGTATGACCATAGGACCAGCTTCAAGATTCAAGCCCTGAGATCTCATCCCCCCAGTGGCCTTTTTAATTTATATATGAAATATCTTGTTTTTAAGCAGCTAAAAACAGTGGAACGCCACTGTGCCCCAGACAAGCTTGAGGATTGAGGAATTCTGGTTTGAAGGTTAATGCTGGAGCCAAGAGGTATGATCAGAGGTGCGGCTCCAAGATTCAAGCTCTCAGCTCTCATCCCCCCAGTTGCCTTTTTAGTTTATATATACAATTACTTGTTGTTAAGCAGCTAAAACCAGTGGAATGCCACTGTGCTCCAGACAATCTTGAGGATTGAGGAATTCTGGTTTGAAGGAAAATGCTGGAGCCAAGAGGTATGATCAGAGATGTTGCTCAAGGTTTAAAGCTCTCAGCTCTCATCCCCCCAGTGGCCTCTTTCATTCACATAACAAATGGATTGTTCTTAAGCAGATAAAAGCAGTGGAATGCCACTGTGATCTAGTCAGGCTTGAGGATTGAGGAATTCTGATTTGAAGGTGAATACAGGAGCCAAGAGGTATGACCATAGGACCAGCTTCAAGATTCAAGCCCTGAGATCTCATCCTCCCAGTGGCCTCTTTAATTTATATATGAAATATAATTTGTTTAAGCGGCTAAGGTCAGTGGAATGCTACTGTGCTCCAGATAAGCTTGAGGATTGAGGAATTCTGGTTTGAAGTTGAACGCTGGAGCCAAGAGGTATGATCAGAGGTGCGACTCCAAGATTCAAGCCCTCAGCTCTCATCCCCCCAATGGCCTCTTTCATTTGTATATGAAATGAATTGTTTGTAAAAAGCTCAGGTCAGTTGAATGCCACTGTGCTCTATTCAGGCTTGAGGATTGAGGAATTCTGATTTGAAGGTGAATGCAGGAGCCAAGAGGTATGACAATAAGACCAGCTTCAAGATTCAAGCCCTGAGATCTCATCCCCACAGTGGCCTTTTTAATTTATATATGAAATATCTTGTTTTTAAGCAGCTAAAAACAGTGGAACGCCACTGTGCTCCAGACAAGCTTGAGGATTGAGGAATTCTGGTTTGAAGGTTAATGCTGGAGCCAAGAGGTATGATCAGAGGTGCGGCTCCAAGATTCAAGCCCTCAACTCTCATCCCCCCAGTGGCCTCTTTCATTTGTATATGAAATGAATTGGTTGTAAGCAGCTAAAACCAGTGTAATGCCACTGTGCTCTAGTTAGGCTTGAGGATTGAGGAATTCTGGTTCGAAGGAAAATGCTGGAGCCAAGAGGTATGATCAGAGGTTTGGCTCCAAGATTCAAGCTCTCAGCTCTCATCCCCCCAGTGGCCTCTTTCATTAACATAACAAATGACTTGATTTTAAGCAACTAAAACCAGTGGAATTCAACTGTGCTCCAGACAGGCTTGAGGTTTGAGGAATTTTGATATATTGGAGAATTCTGGAGCCAAGAGGTATGATCAGAGGTGTGGCTCCAAGATTGAATCCCTCAGCTCTCATCCCCCCAGTGGCCTCTTTCGTTTGTATATAAAATGAGTTGTTTGTAAGCAGCTCAGGTCAGTGGAATGCCACTGTGCTCTAGTTAGGCTTGAGGATTGAGGAATTCTGGTTCGAAGGAGAATGCTGGAGCCAAGAGGTATGATCAAAAGTTTGGCTCCAAGATTCAAGCTCTCAGCTCTCATCCCCCCAGTTGCCTTTTTAGTTTATATATACAATTACTTGTTTTTAAGCAGCTAAAACCAGTGGAATGCCACTGTGCTCCAGACAAGCTAGAGGATTGAGGAATTCTGGTTTGAAGTTGAACGCTGGAGCCAAGAGGTATAATAAGAGGTGCGACTCCAAGATTCAAGCCCTCAGCTCTCATCCCCCCAATGGCCTCTTTCATTTGTATATGAAATGAATTGTTTGTAAAAAGCTCATGTCAGTTGAATGCCACTGTGCTCTATTCAGGCTTGAGGATTGAGGAATTCTGATTTGAAGGTGAATGCAGGAGCCAAGAGGTATGACAATAAGACCAGCTTCAAGATTCAAGCCCTGAGATCTCATCCCCACAGTGGCCTTTTTAATTTATATATGAAATATCTTGTTTTTAAGCAGCTAAAAACAGTGGAATGCCACTGTGCTCCAGACAAGCTTGAGGATTGAGGAATTCTGGTTTGAAGGTTAATGCTGGAGCCAAGAGGTATGATCAGAGGTGCGACTCCAAGATTCAAGCCCTCAACTCTCATCCCCCCAGTGGCCTCTTTCATTTGTATATGAAATGAATTGGTTGTAAACAGCTAAAACCAGTGTAATGCCACTGTGCTCTAGTTAGGCTTGAGGATTGAGGAATTCTGGTTCGAAGGAAAATGCTGGAGCCAAGAGGTATGATCAGAGGTTTGGCTCCAAGATTCAAGCTCTCAGCTCTCATCCCCCCAGTGGCCTCTTTCATTAACATAACAAATGACTTGATTTTAAGCAACTAAAACCAGTGGAATTCAACTGTGCTCCAGACAGGCTTGAGGTTTGAGGAATTTTGATATATTGGAGAATTCTGGAGCCAAGAGGTATGATCAGAGGTGTGGCTCCAAGATTGAATCCCTCAGCTCTCATCCCCCCAGTGGCCTCTTTCGTTTGTATATAAAATGAGTTGTTTGTAAGCAGCTCAGGTCAGTGGAATGCCACTGTGCTCTAGTTAGGCTTGAGGATTGAGGAATTCTGGTTCGAAGGAGAATGCTGGAGCCAAGAGGTATGATCAAAAGTTTGGCTCCAAGATTCAAGCTCTCAGCTCTCATCCCCCCAGTTGCCTTTTTAGTTTATATATACAATTACTTGTTTTTAAGCAGCTAAAACCAGTGGAATGCCACTGTGCTCCAGACAAGCTAGAGGATTGAGGAATTCTGGTTTGAAGTTGAACGCTGGAGCCAAGAGGTATAATAAGAGGTGCGACTCCAAGATTCAAGCCCTCAGCTCTCATCCCCCCAATGGCCTCTTTCATTTGTATATGAAATGAATTGTTTGTAAAAAGCTCATGTCAGTTGAATGCCACTGTGCTCTATTCAGGCTTGAGGATTGAGGAATTCTGATTTGAAGGTGAATGCAGGAGCCAAGAGGTATGACAATAAGACCAGCTTCAAGATTCAAGCCCTGAGATCTCATCCCCACAGTGGCCTTTTTAATTTATATATGAAATATCTTGTTTTTAAGCAGCTAAAAACAGTGGAATGCCACTGTGCTCCAGACAAGCTTGAGGATTGAGGAATTCTGGTTTGAAGGTTAATGCTGGAGCCAAGAGGTATGATCAGAGGTGCGACTCCAAGATTCAAGCCCTCAGCTCTCATCCCCCCAGTGGCCTCTTTCATTTGTATATGAAATGAATTGGTTGTAAGCAGCTAAAACCAGTGTAATGCCACTGTGCTCTAGTTAGGCTTGAGGATTGAGGAATTCTGGTTCGAAGGAAAATGTTGGAGCCAAGAGGTATGATCAGAGGTTTGGCTCCAAGATTCAAGCTCTTAGCTCTCATCCCCCCAGTTGCCTTTTTAGTTTATATATACAATTACTTGTTTTTAAGCAGCTAAAACCAGTGGAATGCCACTGTCCTCCAGACAATCTTGAGGATTGAGGAATTCTGGTTTGAAGGCGAATGCTGGAGCCAAGAGGTATAATAAGAGATGCGGCTCCAAGATTCAAGCTCTCAGCTTTCATCCCTCCAGTGGCCTTTTTCATTTATATATGAAATGAATTGGGTTTAAGCAGCTAAGATAAGTGGAATGCCACTGTGCTCTAGTTAGGCTTAAGGATTGAGTAATTCTGGTTTGAAGGAAAATGCTGGAGCCTAGAGGTATCATCAGAGGTGTGGCTCAAGAATTCAGGTTCTCAGCTCTCATCCCCCCAGTTGCCTTTTTAGTTTATATATGAAATAAAATGTATTTAAGCAGCACAGGCCAGTGGAATGCCACTGTGCTCCAGACAAGCCAGAGGATTGAGGAATTTTGGTATATTGGAGAATCCTGGAGCCAAGAGGTATGATCAGAGGTGTGGCTCCAAGATTCAAGCTCTCAGCTCTCATCCCCCCAGTGGCCTCTTTTATTAACATTACAAATGAGTTGATTTTCAGCAACTAAAACCAGTGGAATTCAACTGTGCTCCAGACAGGCTTGAGGTTTGAGGAATTTTGGTATATTGGAGAATCCTGGAGCCAAGAGGTATGATCAGAGGTGTGGCTCCAAGATTCAAGCTCTCAGCTCTCATCCCCCCAGTGGCCTCTTTTATTAACATTACAAATGACTTGATTTTAAGAAACTAAAACCAGTGGAATTCAACTGTGCTCCAGACAGGCTTGAGGTTTGAGGAATTTTGGTATATTGGAGAATTCTGGAGCCAAGAGGTATGATCAGAGGTGTGGCTCCAAGATTGAATCCCTCAGCTCTCATCCCCCCAGTGGCCTCTTTCGTTTGTATATAAAATGAGTTGTTTGTAAGCAGCTCAGGTCAGTGGAATGCCACTGTGCTCTAGTTAGGCTTGAGGATTGAGGAATTCTGGTTCGAAGGAGAATGCTGGAGCCAAGAGGTATGATCAAAAGTTTGGCTCCAAGATTCAAGCTCTCAGCTCTCATCCCCCCAGTTGCCTTTTTAGTTTATATATACAATTACTTGTTTTTAAGCAGCTAAAACCAGTGGAATGCCACTGTGCTCCAGACAAGCTAGAGGATTGAGGAATTCTGGTTTGAAGGAAAATGCTGGAGCCAAGAGGTATGATCAAAGATGTTGCTCAAGGTTTAAAGCTCTCAGCTCTCATCCCCCCAGTGGCCTCTTTCATTCACATAACAAATGAATTGTTCTTAAGCAGCTAAAAGCAGTGGAATGCCACTGTGATCTAGTCAGGCTTGAGGATTGAGGAATTCTGATTTGAAGGTGAATACAGGAGCCAAGAGGTATGACCATAGGACCAGCTTCAAGATTCAAGCCCTGAGATCTCATCCTCCCAGTGGCCTCTTTAATTTATATATGAAATATCTTGTTTCTAAGCAGCTAAAATTAGTGGAATGCCACTGTGCTCCAGACAAGCTTGAGGATTGAGGAATTCTGGTTTGAAGGTTAATGCTGGAGCCAAGAGGTATGATCAGAGGTGCGACTCCAAGATTCAAGCCCTCAGCTCTCATCCCTCCAGTGGCCTCTTTCATTTGTATATGAAATGAATTGGTTGTAAGCAGCTAAAACCAGTGGAATGCCACTGTGCTCTAGTTAGGCTTAAGGATTGAGGAATTCTGGTTTGAAGGAAAATGCTGGAGCCTAGAGGTATCATCAGAGGTGTGGCTCAAGAATTCAGGTTCTCAGCTCTCATCCCCCCAGTTGCCTTTTTAGTTTATATATGAAATAAAATGTATTTAAGCAGCACAGGCCAGTGGAATGCCACTGTGCTCCAGACAAGCCAGAGGATTGAGGAATTTTGGTATATTGGAGAATCCTGGAGCCAAGAGGTATGATCAGAGGTGTGGCTCCAAGATTCAAGCTCTCAGCTCTCATCCCCCCAGTGGCCTCTTTTATTAACATTACAAATGAGTTGATTTTCAGCAACTAAAACCAGTGGAATTCAACTGTGCTCCAGACAGGCTTGAGGTTTGAGGAATTTTGGTATATTGGAGAATCCTGGAGCCAAGAGGTATGATCAGAGGTGTGGCTCCAAGATTCAAGCTCTCAGCTCTCATCCCCCCAGTGGCCTCTTTTATTAACATTACAAATGACTTGATTTTAAGAAACTAAAACCAGTGGAATTCAACTGTGCTCCAGACAGGCTTGAGGTTTGAGGAATTTTGGTATATTGGAGAATTCTGGAGCCAAGAGGTATGATCAGAGGTGTGGCTCCAAAATTGAATCCCTCAGCTCTCATCCCCCCAGTGGCCTCTTTCGTTTGTATATGAAATGAGTTGTTTGTAAGCATTTCAGGTCAGTGGAATGCCACTGTGCTCTAGTTAGGCTTGAAGATTGAGGAATTCTGGTTCGAAGGAGAAAGCTGGAGCCAAGAGGTATGATCAGAAGTTTGCCTCCAAGATTCAAGCTCTCAGCTCTCATCCCCCCAGTTGCCTTTTTAGTTAATATATACAATTACTAGTTGTTAAGCAGCTAAAACCAGTGGAATGCCACTGTGCTCCAGACAAGCTTGAGGATTGAGGAATTCTGGTTTGAAAGAAAATGCTGGAGCCAAGAGGTATGATCAGAGATGTTGCTCAAGGTTTAAAGCTCTCAGCTCTCATCCCCCCAGTGGCCTCTTTCATTCACATAACAAATGAATTGTTCTTAAGCAGCTAAAAGCAGTGGAATGCCACTGTGCTCTAGTCAGGCTTGAGGATTGAGGAATTCTGATTTGAAGGTGAATACAGGAGCCAAGAGGTATGACCATAGGACCAGCTTCAAGATTCAAGCCCTGAGATCTCATCCCCCCAGTGGCCTTTTTAATTAATATATGAAATATCTTGTTTTTAAGCAGCTAAAAACAGTGGAACGCCACTGTGCTCCAGACAAGCTTGAGGATTGAGGAATTCTGGTTTGAAGGTTAATGCTGGAGCCAAGAGGTATGATCAGAGGTGCGGCTCCAAGATTCAAGCTCTCAGCTCTCATCCCCCCAGTTGCCTTTTTAGTTTATATATACAATTACTTGTTGTTAAGCAGCTAAAACCAGTGGAATGCCACTGTGCTCCAGACAATCTTGAGGATTGAGGAATTCTGGTTTGAAGGAAAATGCTGGAGCCAAGAGGTATGATCAGAGATGTTGCTCAAGGTTTAAAGCTCTCAGCTCTCATCCCCCCAGTGGCCTCTTTCATTCACATAACAAATGAATTGTTCTTAAGCAGATAAAAGCAGTGGAATGCCACTGTGATCTAGTCAGGCTTGAGGATTGAGGAATTCTGATTTGAAGGTGAATACAGGAGCCAAGAGGTATGACCATAGGACCAGCTTCAAGATTCAAGCCCTGAGATCTCATCCTCCCAGTGGCCTCTTTAATTTATATATGAAATGAATTGGGTTTAAGCAGCTAAGATAAGTGGAATGCCACTGTGCTCTAGTTAGGCTTAAGGATTGAGGAATTCTGGTTTGAAGGAAAATGCTGGAGCCTAGAGGTATCATCAGAGGTGTGGCTCAAGAATTCAGGTTCTCAGCTCTCATCCCCCCAGTTGCCTTTTTAGTTTATATATGAAATAAAATGTATTTAAGCAGCACAGGCCAGTGGAATGCCACTGTGCTCCAGACAAGCCAGAGGATTGAGGAATTTTGGTATATTGGAGAATCCTGGAGCCAAGAGGTATGATCAGAGGTGTGGCTCCAAGATTCAAGCTCTCAGCTCTCATCCCCCCAGTGGCCTCTTTTATTAACATTACAAATGACTTGATTTTAAGAAACTAAAACCAGTGGAATTCAACTGTGCTCCAGACAGGCTTGAGGTTTGAGGAATTTTGGTATATTGGAGAATTCTGGAGCCAAGAGGTATGATCAGAGGTGTGGCTCCAAGATTGAATCCCTCAGCTCTCATCCCCCCAGTGGCCTCTTTCGTTTGTATATAAAATGAGTTGTTTGTAAGCAGCTCAGGTCAGTGGAATGCCACTGTGCTCTAGTTAGGCTTGAGGATTGAGGAATTCTGGTTCGAAGGAGAATGCTGGAGCCAAGAGGTATGATCAAAAGTTTGGCTCCAAGATTCAAGCTCTCAGCTCTCATCCCCCCAGTTGCCTTTTTAGTTTATATATACAATTACTTGTTGTTAAGCAGCTAAAACTAGTGGAATGCCACTGTGCTCCAGACAAGCTTGAGGATTGAGGAATTCTGGTTTGAAGGAAAATGCTGGAGCCAAGAGGTATGATCAGAGATGTTGCTCAAGGTTTAAAGCTCTCAGCTCTCATCCCCCCAGTGGCCTCTTTCATTCACATAACAAATGAATTGTTCTTAAGCAGATAAAAGCAGTGGAATTCCACTGTGATCTAGTCAGGCTTGAGGATTGAGGAATTCTGATTTGAAGGTGAATACAGGAGCCAAGAGGTATGACCATAGGACCAGCTTCAAGATTCAAGCCCTGCGATCTCATCCTCCCAGTGGCCTCTTTAATTTATATATGAAATATAATTTGTTTAAGCGGCTAAGGTCAGTGGAATGCTACTGTGCTCCAGATAAGCTTGAGGATTGAGGAATTCTGGTTTGAAGTTGAACGCTGGAGCCAAGAGGTATGATCAGAGGTGCGACTCCAAGATTCAAGCCCTCAGCTCTCATCCCCCCAATGGCCTCTTTCATTTGTATATGAAATGAATTGTTTGTAAAAAGCTTAGGTCAGTTGAATGCCACTGTGCTCTATTCAGGCTTGAGGATTGAGGAATTCTGATTTGAAGGTGAATGCAGGAGCCAAGAGGTATGACAATAAGACCAGCTTCAAGATTCAAGCCCTGAGATCTCATCCCCACAGTGGCCTTTTTAATTTATATATGAAATATCTTGTTTTTAAGCAGCTAAAAACAGTGGAATGCCACTGTGCTCCAGACAAGCTTGAGGATTGAGGAATTCTGGTTTGAAGGTTAATGCTGGAGCCAAGAGGTATGATCAGAGGTGCGGCTCCAAGATTCAAGCCCTCAACTCTCATCCCCCCAGTGGCCTCTTTCATTTTTATATGAAATGAATTGGTTGTAAGCAGCTAAAACCAGTGTAATGCCACTGTGCTCTAGTTAGGCTTGAGGATTGAGGAATTCTGGTTCAAAGGAAAATGCTGGAGCCAAGAGGTATGATCAGAGGTTTGGCTCCAAGATTCAAGCTCTCAGCTCTCATCCCCCCAGTTGCCTTTTTAGTTTATATATACAATTCCTTGTTTTTAAGCAGCTAAAACCAGTGGAATGCCACTGTCCTCCAGACAAGCTTGAGGATTGAGGAATTCTGGTTTGAAGGCGAATGCTGGAGCCAAGAGGTATAATAAGAGATGCGGCTCCAAGATTCAAGCTCTCAGCTTTCATCCCTCCAGTGGACTCTTTCATTTATATATGAAATGAATTGGGTTTAAGCAGCTAAGATAAGTGGAATGCCACTGTGCTCTAGTTAGGCTTAAGGATTGAGTAATTCTGGTTTGAAGGAAAATGCTGGAGCCTAGAGGTATCATCAGAGGTGTGGCTCAAGAATTCAGGTTCTCAGCTCTCATCCCCCCAGTTGCCTTTTTAGTTTATATATGAAATAAAATGTATTTAAGCAGCACAGGCCAGTGGAATGCCACTGTGCTCCAGACAAGCCAGAGGATTGAGGAATTTTGGTATATTGGAGAATCCTGGAGCCAAGAGGTATGATCAGAGGTGTGGCTCCAAGATTCAAGCTCTCAGCTCTCATCCCCCCAGTGGCCTCTTTTATTAACATTACAAATGAGTTGATTTTCAGCAACTAAAACCAGTGGAATTCAACTGTGCTCCAGACAGGCTTGAGGTTTGAGGAATTTTGGTATATTGGAGAATCCTGGAGCCAAGAGGTATGATCAGAGGTGTGGCTCCAAGATTCAAGCTCTCAGCTCTCATCCCCCCAGTGGCCTCTTTTATTAACATTACAAATGACTTGATTTTAAGAAACTAAAACCAGTGGAATTCAACTGTGCTCCAGACAGGCTTGAGGTTTGAGAATTTGGTATATTGGAGAATTCTGGAGCCAAGAGGTATGATCAGAGGTGTGGCTCCAAAATTGAATCCCTCAGCTCTCATCCCCCCAGTGGCCTCTTTCGTTTGTATATGAAATGAGTTGTTTGTAAGCATTTCAGGTCAGTGGAATGCCACTGTGCTCTAGTTAGGCTTGAAGATTGAGGAATTCTGGTTCGAAGGAGAAAGCTGGAGCCAAGAGGTATGATCAGAAGTTTGCCTCCAAGATTCAAGCTCTCAGCTCTCATCCCCCCAGTTGCCTTTTTAGTTAATATATACAATTACTAGTTGTTAAGCAGCTAAAACCAGTGGAATGCCACTGTGCTCCAGACAAGCTTGAGGATTGAGGAATTCTGGTTTGAAAGAAAATGCTGGAGCCAAGAGGTATGATCAGAGATGTTGCTCAAGGTTTAAAGCTCTCAGCTCTCATCCCCCCAGTGGCCTCTTTCATTCACATAACAAATGAATTGTTCTTAAGCAGCTAAAAGCAGTGGAATGCCACTGTGCTCTAGTCAGGCTTGAGGATTGAGGAATTCTGATTTGAAGGTGAATACAGGAGCCAAGAGGTATGACCATAGGACCAGCTTCAAGATTCAAGCCCTGAGATCTCATCCCCCCAGTGGCCTTTTTAAATAATATATGAAATATCTTGTTTTTAAGCAGCTAAAAACAGTGGAACGCCACTGTGCTCCAGACAAGCTTGAGGATTGAGGAATTCTGGTTTGAAGGTTAATGCTGGAGCCAAGAGGTATGATCAGAGGTGCGGCTCCAAGATTCAAGCTCTCAGCTCTCATCCCCCCAGTTGCCTTTTTAGTTTATATATACAATTACTTGTTGTTAAGCAGCTAAAACCAGTGGAATGCCACTGTGCTCCAGACAATCTTGAGGATTGAGGAATTCTGGTTTGAAGGAAAATGCTGGAGCCAAGAGGTATGATCAGAGATGTTGCTCAAGGTTTAAAGCTCTCAGCTCTCATCCCCCCAGTGGCCTCTTTCATTCACATAACAAATGAATTGTTCTTAAGCAGCTAAAAGCAGTGGAATGCCACTGTGATCTAGTCAGGCTTGAGGATTGAGGAATTCTGATTTGAAGGTGAATACAGGAGCCAAGAGGTATGACCATAGGACCAGCTTCAAGATTCAAGCCCTGAGATCTCATCCTCCCAGTGGCCTCTTTAATTTATATATGAAATGAATTGGGTTTAAGCAGCTAAGATAAGTGGAATGCCACTGTGCTCTAGTTAGGCTTAAGGATTGAGGAATTCTGGTTTGAAGGAAAATGCTGGAGCCTAGAGGTATCATCAGAGGTGTGGCTCAAGAATTCAGGTTCTCAGCTCTCATCCCCCCAGTTGCCTTTTTAGTTTATATATGAAATAAAATGTATTTAAGCAGCACAGGCCAGTGGAATGCCACTGTGCTCCAGACAAGCCAGAGGATTGAGGAATTTTGGTATATTGGAGAATCCTGGAGCCAAGAGGTATGATCAGAGGTGTGGCTCCAAGATTCAAGCTCTCAGCTCTCATCCCCCCAGTGGCCTCTTTTATTAACATTACAAATGACTTGATTTTAAGAAACTAAAACCAGTGGAATTCAACTGTGCTCCAGACAGGCTTGAGGTTTGAGGAATTTTGGTATATTGGAGAATTCTGGAGCCAAGAGGTATGATCAGAGGTGTGGCTCCAAGATTGAATCCCTCAGCTCTCATCCCCCCAGTGGCCTCTTTCGTTTGTATATAAAATGAGTTGTTTGTAAGCAGCTCAGGTCAGTGGAATGCCACTGTGCTCTAGTTAGGCTTGAGGATTGAGGAATTCTGGTTCGAAGGAGAATGCTGGAGCCAAGAGGTATGATCAGAAGTTTGCCTCCAAGATTCAAGCTCTCAGCTCTCATCCCCCCAGTTGCCTTTTTAGTTTATATATACAATTACTTGTTGTTAAGCAGCTAAAACTAGTGGAATGCCACTGTGCTCCAGACAAGCTTGAGGATTGAGGAATTCTGGTTTGAAGGAAAATGCTGGAGCCAAGAGGTATGATCAGAGATGTTGCTCAAGGTTTAAAGCTCTCAGCTCTCATCCCCCCAGTGGCCTCTTTCATTCACATAACAAATGAATTGTTCTTAAGCAGATAAAAGCAGTGGAATGCCACTGTGATCTAGTCAGGCTTGAGGATTGAGGAATTCTGATTTGAAGGTGAATACAGGAGCCAAGAGGTATGACCATAGGACCAGCTTCAAGATTCAAGCCCTGCGATCTCATCCTCCCAGTGGCCTCTTTAATTTATATATGAAATATAATTTGTTTAAGCGGCTAAGGTCAGTGGAATGCTACTGTGCTCCAGATAAGCTTGAGGATTGAGGAATTCTGGTTTGAAGTTGAACGCTGGAGCCAAGAGGTATGATCAGAGGTGCGACTCCAAGATTCAAGCCCTCAGCTCTCATCCCCCCAATGGCCTCTTTCATTTGTATATGAAATGAATTGTTTGTAAAAAGCTCAGGTCAGTTGAATGCCACTGTGCTCTATTCAGGCTTGAGGATTGAGGAATTCTGATTTGAAGGTGAATGCAGGAGCCAAGAGGTATGACAATAAGACCAGCTTCAAGATTCAAGCCCTGAGATCTCATCCCCACAGTGGCCTTTTTAATTTATATATGAAATATCTTGTTTTTAAGCAGCTAAAAACAGTGGAACGCCACTGTGCTCCAGACAAGCTTGAGAATTGAGGAATTCTGGTTTGAAGGTTAATGCTGGAGCCAAGAGGTATGATCAGAGGTGCGGCTCCAAGATTCAAGCCCTCAACTCTCATCCCCCCAGTGGCCTCTTTCATTTGTATATGAAATGAATTGGTTGTAAGCAGCTAAAACCAGTGTAATGCCACTGTGCTCTAGTTAGGCTTGAGGATTGAGGAATTCTGGTTCGAAGGAAAATGCTGGAGCCAAGAGGTATGATCAGAGGTTTGGCTCCAAGATTCAAGCTCTCAGCTCTCATCCCCCCAGTGGCCTCTTTCATTAACATAACAAATAACTTGATTTTAAGCAACTAAAACCAGTGGAATTCAACTGTGCTCCAGACAGGCTTGAGGTTTGAGGAATTTCGATATATTGGAGAATTCTGGAGCCAAGAGGTATGATCAGAGGTGTGGCTCCAAGATTGAATCCCTCAGCTCTCATCCCCCCAGTGGCCTCTTTCGTTTGTATATAAAATGAGTTGTTTGTAAGCAGCTCAGGTCAGTGGAATGCCACTGTGCTCTAGTTAGGCTTGAGGATTGAGGAATTCTGGTTCGAAGAAGAATGCTGGAGCCAAGAGGTATGATCAAAAGTTTGGCTCCAAGATTCAAGCTCTCAGCTCTCATCCCCCCAGTTGCCTTTTTAGTTTATATATACAATTACTTGTTTTTAAGCAGCTAAAACCAGTGGAATGCCACTGTGCTCCAGAGAAGCTAGAGGATTGAGGAATTCTGGTTTGAAGGAAAATGCTGGAGCCAAGAGGTATGATCAGAGATGTTGCTCAAGGTTTAAAGCTCTCAGCTCTCATCCCCCCAGTGGCCTCTTTCATTCACATAACAAATGAATTGTTCTTAAGCAGCTTAAAGCAGTGGAATGCCACTGTGATCTAGTCAGGCTTGAGGATTGAGGAATTCTGATTTGAAGGTGAATACAGGAGACAAGAGGTATGACCATAGGACCAGCTTCAAGATTCAAGGCCTGAGATCTCATCCTCCCAGTGGCCTCTTTAATTTATATATGAAATATCTTGTTTCTAAGCAGCTAAAACCAGTGGAATGCCACTGTGCTCCAGACAAGCTTGAGGATTGAGGAATTCTGGTTTGAAGGTTAATGCTGGAGCCAAGAGGTATGATCAGAGGTGCGACTCCAAGATTCAAGCCCTCAGCTCTCATCCCCCCAGTGGCCTCTTTCATTTGTATATGAAATGAATTGGTTGTAAGCAGCTAAAACCAGTGTAATGCCACTGTGCTCTAGTTAGGCTTGAGGATTGAGGAATTCTGGTTCGAAGGAAAATGTTGGAGCCAAGAGGTATGATCAGAGGTTTGGCTCCAAGATTCAAGCTCTTAGCTCTCATCCCCCCAGTTGCCTTTTTAGTTTATATATACAATTACTTGTTTTTAAGCAGCTAAAACCAGTGGAATGCCACTGTCCTCCAGACAAGCTTGAGGATTGAGGAATTCTGGTTTGAAGGCGAATGCTGGAGCCAAGAGGTATAATAAGAGATGCGGCTCCAAGATTCAAGCTCTCAGCTTTCATCCCTCCAGTGGCCTCTTTCATTTATATATGAAATGAATTGGGTTTAAGCAGCTAAGATAAGTGGAATGCCACTGTGCTCTTGTTAGGCTTAAGGATTGAGGAATTCTGGTTTGAAGGAAAATGCTGGAGCCTAGAGGTATCATCAGAGGTGTGGCTCAAGAATTCAGGTTCTCAGCTCTCATCCCCCCAGTTGCCTTTTTAGTTTATATATGAAATAAAATGTATTTAAGCAGCACAGGCCAGTGGAATGCCACTGTGCTCCAGACAAGCCAGAGGATTGAGGAATTTTGGTATATTGGAGAATCCTGGAGCCAAGAGGTATAATCAGAGGTGTGGCTCCAAGATTCAAGCTCTCAGCTCTCATCCCCCCAGTGGCCTCTTTTATTAACATTACAAATGAGTTGATTTTCAGCAACTAAAACCAGTGGAATTCAACTGTGCTCCAGACAGGCTTGAGGTTTGAGGAATTTTGGTATATTGGAGAATCCTGGAGCCAAGAGGTATGATCAGAGGTGTGGCTCCAAGATTCAAGCTCTCAGCTCTCATCCCCCCAGTGGCCTCTTTTATTAACATTACAAATGACTTGATTTTAAGAAACTAAAACCAGTGGAATTCAACTGTGCTCCAGACAGGCTTGAGGTTTGAGGAATTTTGGTATATTGGAGAATTCTGGAGCCAAGAGGTATGATCAGAGGTGTGGCTCCAAAATTGAATCCCTCAGCTCTCATCCCCCCAGTGGCCTCTTTCGTTTGTATATGAAATGAGTTGTTTGTAAGCAGTTCAGGTCAGTGGAATGCCACTGTGCTCTAGTTAGGCTTGAGGATTAAGGAATTCTGGTTCGAAGGAGAAAGCTGGAGCCAAGAGGTATGATCAGAAGTTTGCCTCCAAGATTCAAGCTCTCAGCTCTCATCCCCCCAGTTGCCTTTTTAGTTAATATATACAATTACTAGTTGTTAAGCAGCTAAAACCAGTGGAATGCCACTGTGCTCCAGACAAGCTTGAGGATTGAGGAATTCTGGTTTGAAAGAAAATGCTGGAGCCAAGAGGTATGATCAGAGATGTTGCTCAAGGTTTAAAGCTTTCAGCTCTCATCCCCCCAGTGGCCTCTTTCATTCACATAACAAATGAATTGTTCTTAAGCAGCTAAAAGCAGTGGAATGCCACTGTGCTCTAGTCAGGCTTGAGGATTGAGGAATTCTGATTTGAAGGTGTATACAGGGGCCAAGAGGTATGACCATAGGACCAGCTTCAAGATTCAAGCCCTGAGATCGCATCCCCCCAGTGGCCTTTTTAATTTATATATGAAATATCTTGTTTTTAAGCAGCTAAAAACAGTGGAACGCCACTGTGCTCCAGACAAGCTTGAGGATTGAGTAATTCTGGTTTGAAGGTTAATGCTGGAGCCAAGAGGTATGATCAGAGGTGCGGCTCCAAGATTCAAGCCCTCAGCTCTCATCCCCCCAGTTGCCTTTTTAGTTTATATATACAATTACTTGTTGTTAAGCAGCTAAAACCAGTGGAATGCCACTGTGCTCCAGACAATCTTGAGGATTGAGGAATTCTGGTTTGAAGGAAAATGCTGGAGCCAAGATGTATGATCAGAGATGTTGCTCAAGGTTTAAAGCTCTCAGCTCTCATCCCCCCAGTGGCCTCTTTCATTCACATAACAAATGAATTGTTATTAAGCAGCTAAAAGCAGTGGAATGCCACTGTGCTCTAGTCAGGCTTGAGGATTGAGGAATTCTGATTTGAAGGTGAATACAGGAGCCAAGAGGTATGACCATAGGACCAGCTTCAAGATTCAAGCCCTGAGATCGCATCCCCCCAGTGGCCTTTTTAATTTATATATGAAATATCTTGTTTTTAAGCAGCTAAAAACAGTGGAACGACACTGTGCTCCAGACAAGCTTGAGGATTGAGGAATTCTGGTTTGAAGGTTAATGCTGGAGCCAAGAGGTATGATCAGAGGTGCGGCTCCAAGATTCAAGCCCTCAGCTCTCATCCCCCCAGTGGCCTCTTTCATTTGTATATGAAATGATTTGGTTGTAAGCAGCTCAGGTCAGTGTAATGCAACTGTGCTCTAGTTAGGCTTGAGGATTGAGGAATTCTGGTTCGAAGGAAAATGCTGGAGCCAAGAGGTATGATCAGAGGTTTGCCTCTAAGATTCAAGCTCTCAGCTCTCATCCCCCCAGTTGCCTTTTTAGTTTATATATACAATTACTTGTTTTTAAGCAGCTAAAAACAGTGGAACGCCACTGTGCTCCAGACAAGCTTGAGGATTGAGGAATTCTGGTTTGAAGGTTAATGCTGGAGCCAAGAGTCATGATCAGAGGTGCGGCTCCAAGATTCAAGCCCTCAGCTCTCATCCCCCCAGTGGCCTCTTTCATTCACATAACAAATGAATTGATCTTAAGCAGCTAAAAGCAGTGGAATGCCACTGTGCTCTAGTCAGGCTTGAGGATTGAGGAATTCTGATTTGAAGGTGAATGCAGGAGCCAAGAGGTATGACCATAGGACCAGCTTCAAGATTCAAGCCCTGAGATCTAATCCCCCCAGTGGCCTTTTTAATTTATATATGAAATATATTGTTTTTAAGCAGCTAAAAACAGTGGAATGCCACTGTGCTCCAGACAAGCTTGAGGATTGAGGAATTCTGGTTTGAAGGTTAATGCTGGAGCCAAGAGGTATGATAAGAGGTGCGGCTCCAAGATTCAAGCCCTTAGCTCTCATCCCCCCAGTGACCTCTTTCATTTGTATATGAAATGAATTGGTTGTAAGCAGCTCAGGTCAGTAGAATGCCACTGTGCTCTAGTTAGGCTTGAGGATTGAGGAATTCTGGTTCGAAGGAAAATGCTGGAGCCAAAGGTATGATCAGATATGTGGCTCCAAGATTCGAGCTCTCAGCTCTCATCCCCCCAGTTGCCTTTTTAGTTTATATATTCAATTACTTGTTTTTAAGGAGCTAAAACCAGTGGAATGCCATTGTCCTCCAGACAAGCTTGAGGATTGAGGAATTCTGGTTTGAAGGTGAATGCTGGAGCCAAGAGGTATAATAAGAGATGCGGCTCCAAGATTTAAGCTCTCAGCTCTCATCCCTCCAGTGGCCTGTTTCATTTACATATGAAATGAATTGGGTTTAAGCAGCTAAGATAAGTGGAATGCCACTGTGCTCTAGTTAGGCTTAAGGATTGAGGAATTCTGGTTTGAAGGAAAATGCTGGAGCCTAGAGGTATCATCAGAGGTGTGGCTCAAGAATTCAAGTTCTTAGCTCTCATCCCCCCAGTTGCCTTTTTAGTTTATATATGAAATAAAATGTATTTAAGCAGCTCAGGCCAGTGGAATGCCACTGTGCTCCAGACAAGCCAGAGGATTGAGGAATTTTGGTATATTGGAGAATCCTGGAGCCAAGAGGTATGATCAGAGGTGTGGCTCCAAGATTCAAGCTCTCAGCTCTCATCCCCCCAGTGGCCTCTTTTATAAACATTACAAATGACTTGAGTTTAAGCAACTAAAACCAGTGGAATTCAACTGTGCTCCAGACAGGCTTGAGGTTTGAGGAATTTTGGTATATTGGAGAATTCTGGAGCCAAGAGGTATGATCAGAGGTGTGGCTCCAAAATTGAATCCCTCAGCTCTCATCCCCCCAGTGGCCTCTTTCGTTTGTATATGAAATGAGTTGTTTGTAAGCAGTTCAGGTCAGTGGAATGCCACTGTGCTCTAGTTAGGCTTGAGGATTGAGGAATTCTGGTTCGAAGGAGAAAGCTGGAGCCAAGAGGTATGATCAGAAGTTTGCCTCCAAGATTCAAGCTCTCAGCTCTCATCCCCCCAGTTGCCTTTTTAGTTTATATATACAATTACTAGTTGTTAAGCAGATAAAAACAGTGGAACGCCACTGTGCTCCAGACAAGCTTGAGGATTGAGGAATTCTGGTTTGAAGGTTAATGCTGGAGCCAAGAGGAATGATCAGAGATGTTGCTCAAGGTTTAAAGCTCTCAGCTCTCATCCCCCCAGTGGCCTCTTTCATTCACATAACAAATGAACTGTTCTTAAGCAGCTAAAAGCAGTGGAATGCCACTGTGCTCTAGTCAGGCTTGAGGATTGAGGAATTCTGATTTGAAGGTGAATACAGGAGCCAAGAGGTATGACCATAGGACCAGCTTCAAGATTCAAGCCCTGATATCTCATCCCCCCAGTGGCCTTTTTAATTTATATATGAAATATCTTGTTTTTAAGCAGCTAAAAACAGTGGAACGCCACTGTGCTCCAGACAAGCTTGAGGATTGAGGAATTCTGGTTTGAAGGTTAATGCTGGAGCCAAGAGGTATGATCAGAAGTTTGCCTCCAAGATTCAAGCTCTCAGCTCTCATCCCCCCAGTTGCCTTTTTAGTTTATATATACAATTACTTGTTGTTAAGCAGCTAAAACCAGTGGAATGCCACTGTGCTCCAGACAATCTTGAGGATTGAGGAATTCTGGTTCGAAGGAAAATGCTGGAGCCAAGAGGTATGATCAGAGATGTTGCTCAAGGTTTAAAGCTCTCAGCTCTCATCCCCCCAGTGGCCTCTTTCATTCACATAACAAATGAATTGTTCTTAAGCAGCTAAAAGCAGTGGAATGCCACTGTGCTCTAGTCAGGCTTGAGGATTGAGGAATTCTGATTTGAAGGTGAATACAGGAGCCAAGAGGTATGACCATAGGACCAGCTTCAAGATTCAAGCCCTGAGATCTCATCCCCCCAGTGGCCTTTTTAATTTATATATGAAATATCTTGTTTTTAAGCAGCTAAAAACAGTGGAACGCCACTGTGCTCCAGACAAGCTTGAGGATTGAGGAATTCTGGTTTGAAGGTTAATGCTGGAGCCAAGAGGTATGATCAGAGGTGCGGCTCCAAGATTCAAGCTCTCAGCTCTCATCCCCCCAGTTGCCTTTTTAGTTTATATATACAATTACTTGTTGTTAAGCAGCTAAAACCAGTGGAATGCCACTGTGCTCCAGACAATCTTGAGGATTGAGGAATTCTGGTTTGAAGGAAAATGCTGGAGCCAAGAGGTATGATCAGAGATGTTGCTCAAGGTTTAAAGCTCTCAGCTCTCATCCCCCCAGTGGCCTCTTTCATTCACATAACAAATGAATTGTTCTTAAGCAGATAAAAGCAGTGGAATGCCACTGTGATCTAGTCAGGCTTGAGGATTGAGGAATTCTGATTTGAAGGTGAATACAGGAGCCAAGAGGTATGACCATAGGACCAGCTTCAAGATTCAAGCCCTGAGATCTCATCCTCCCAGTGGCCTCTTTAATTTATATATGAAATATAATTTGTTTAAGCGGCTAAGGTCAGTGGAATGCTACTGTGCTCCAGATAAGCTTGAGGATTGAGGAATTCTGGTTTGAAGTTGAACGCTGGAGCCAAGAGGTATGATCAGAGGTGCGACTCCAAGATTCAAGCCCTCAGCTCTCATCCCCCCAATGGCCTCTTTCATTTGTATATGAAATGAATTGTTTGTAAAAAGCTCAGGTCAGTTGAATGCCACTGTGCTCTATTCAGGCTTGAGGATTGAGGAATTCTGATTTGAAGGTGAATGCAGGAGCCAAGAGGTATGACAATAAGACCAGCTTCAAGATTCAAGCCCTGAGATCGCATCCCCCCAGTGGCCTTTTTAATTTATATATGAAATATCTTGTTTTTAAGCAGCTAAAAACAGTGGAACGCCACTGTGCTCCAGACAAGCTTGAGGATTGTGGAATTCTGGTTTGAAGGTTAATGCTGGAGCCAAGAGGTATGATCAGAAGTTTGCCTCCAAGATTCAAGCTCTCAGCTCTCATCCCCCCAGTTGCCTTTTTAGTTTATATATACAATTACTTGTTGTTAAGCAGCTAAAACCAGTGGAATGCCACTGTGCTCCAGACAATCTTGAGGATTGAGGAATTCTGGTTTGAAGGAAAATGCTGGAGCCAAGAGGTATGATCAGAGATGTTGCTCAAGGTTTAAAGCTCTCAGCTCTCATCCCCCCAGTGGCCTCTTTCATTCACATAACAAATGAATTGTTCTTAAGCAGCTAAAAGCAGTGGAATGCCACTGTGATCTAGTCAGGCTTGAGGATTGAGGAATTCTGATTTGAAGGTGAATACAGGAGCCAAGAGGTATGACCATAGGACCAGCTTCAAGATTCAAGCCCTGAGATCTCATCCTCCCAGTGGCCTCTTTAATTTATATATGAAATATAATTTGTTTAAGCGGCTAAGGTCAGTGGAATGCTACTGTGCTCCAGATAAGCTTGAGGATTGAGGAATTCTGGTTTGAAGTTGAACGCTGGAGCCAAGAGGTATGATCAGAGGTGCGACTCCAAGATTCAAGCCCTCAGCTCTCATCCCCCCAATGGCCTCTTTCATTTGTATATGAAATGAATTGTTTGTAAAAAGCTCAGGTCAGTTGAATGCCACTGTGCTCTATTCAGGCTTGAGGATTGAGGAATTCTGATTTGAAGGTGAATGCAGGAGCCAAGAGGTATGACAATAAGACCAGCTTCAAGATTCAAGCCCTGAGATCTCATCCCCACAGTGGCCTTTTTAATTTATATATGAAATATCTTGTTTTTAAGCAGCTAAAAACAGTGGAACGCCACTGTGCTCCAGACAAGCTTGAGAATTGAGGAATTCTGGTTTGAAGGTTAATGCTGGAGCCAAGAGGTATGATCAGAGGTGCGGCTCCAAGATTCAAGCCCTCAACTCTCATCCCCCCAGTGGCCTCTTTCATTTGTATATGAAATGAATTGGTTGTAAGCAGCTAAAACCAGTGTAATGCCACTGTGCTCTAGTTAGGCTTGAGGATTGAGGAATTCTGGTTCGAAGGAAAATGCTGGAGCCAAGAGGTATGATCAGAGGTTTGGCTCCAAGATTCAAGCTCTCAGCTCTCATCCCCCCAGTGGCCTCTTTCATTAACATAACAAATGACTTGATTTTAAGCAACTAAAACCAGTGGAATTCAACTGTGCTCCAGACAGGCTTGAGGTTTGAGGAATTTTGATATATTGGAGAATTCTGGAGCCAAGAGGTATGATCAGAGGTGTGGCTCCAAGATTGAATCCCTCAGCTCTCATCCCCCCAGTGGCCTCTTTCGTTTGTATATAAAATGAGTTGTTTGTAAGCAGCTCAGGTCAGTGGAATGCCACTGTGCTCTAGTTAGGCTTGAGGATTGAGGAATTCTGGTTCGAAGGAGAATGCTGGAGCCAAGAGGTATGATCAAAAGTTTGGCTCCAAGATTCAAGCTCTCAGCTCTCATCCCCCCAGTTGCCTTTTTAGTTTATATATACAATTACTTGTTTTTAAGCAGCTAAAACCAGTGGAATGCCACTGTGCTCCAGACAAGCTAGAGGATTGAGGAATTCTGGTTTGAAGGAAAATGCTGGAGCCAAGAGGTATGAACAGAGATGTTGCTCAAGGTTTAAAGCTCTCAGCTCTCATCCCCCCAGTGGCCTCTTTCATTCACATAACAAATGAATTGTTCTTAAGCAGCTAAAAGCAGTGGAATGCCACTGTGATCTAGTCAGGCTTGAGGATTGAGGAATTCTGATTTGAAGGTGAATACAGGAGCCAAGAGGTATGACCATAGGACCAGCTTCAAGATTCAAGCCCTGAGATCTCATCCTCCCAGTGGCCTCTTTAATTTATATATGAGATATCTTGTTTCTAAGCAGCTAAAACCAGTGGAATGCCACTGTGCTCCAGACAAGCTTGAGGATTGAGGAATTCTGGTTTGAAGGTTAATGCTGGAGCCAAGAGGTATGATCAGAGGTGCGACTCCAAGATTCAAGCCCTCAGCTCTCATCCCCCCAGTGGCCTCTTTCATGTGTATATGAAATGAATTGGTTGTAAGCAGCTAAAACCAGTGTAATGCCACTGTGCTCTAGTTAGGCTTGAGGATTGAGGAATTCTGGTTCGAAGGAAAATGTTGGAGCCAAGAGGTATGATCAGAGGTTTGGCTCCAAGATTCAAGCTCTTAGCTCTCATCCCCCCAGTTGCCTTTTTAGTTTATATATACAATTACTTGTTTTCAAGCAGCTAAAACCAGTGGAATGCCACTGTCCTCCAGACAAGCTTGAGGATTGAGGAATTCTGGTTTGAAGGCGAATGCTGGAGCCAAGAGGTATAATAAGAGATGCGGCTCCAAGATTCAAGCTCTCAGCTTTCATCCCTCCAGTGGCCTCTTTCATTTATATATGAAATGAATTGGGTTTAAGCAGCTAAGATAAGTGGAATGCCGCTGTGCTCTAGTTAGGCTTAAGGATTGAGGAATTCTGGTTTGAAGGAAAATGCTGGAGCCTAGAGGTATCATCAGAGGTGTGGCTCAAGAATTCAGGTTCTCAGCTCTCATCCCCCCAGTTGCCTTTTTAGTTTATATATGAAATAAAATGTATTTAAGCAGCACAGGCCAGTGGAATGCCACTGTGCTCCAGACAAGCCAGAGGATTGAGGAATTTTGGTATATTGGAGAATCCTGGAGCCAAGAGGTATGATCAGAGGTGTGGCTCCAAGATTCAAGCTCTCAGCTCTCATCCCCCCAGTGGCCTCTTTTATTAACATTACAAATGAGTTGATTTTAAGCAACTAAAACCAGTGGAATTCAACTGTGCTCCAGACAGGCTTGAGGTTTGAGGAATTTTGGTATATTGGAGAATCCTGGAGCCAAGAGGTATGATCAGAGGTGTGGCTCCAAGATTCAAGCTCTCAGCTCTCATCCCCCCAGTGGCCTCTTTTATTAACATTACAAATGACTTGATTTTAAGAAACTAAAACCAGTGGAATTCAACTGTGCTCCAGACAGGCTTGAGGTTTGAGGAATTTGGTATATTGGAGAATTCTGGAGCCAAGAGGTATGATCAGAGGTGTGGCTCCAAAATTGAATCCCTCAGCTCTCATCCCCCCAGTGGCCTCTTTCGTTTGTATATGAAATGAGTTGTTTGTAAGCAGTTCAGGTCAGTGGAATGCCACTGTGCTCTAGTTAGGCTTGAAGATTGAGGAATTCTGGTTCGAAGGAGAAAGCTGGAGCCAAGAGGTATGATCAGAAGTTTGCCTCCAAGATTCAAGCTCTCAGCTCTCATCCCCCCAGTTGCCTTTTTAGTTAATATATACAATTACTAGTTGTTAAGCAGCTAAAACCAGTGGAATGCCACTGTGCTCCAGACAAGCTTGAGGATTGAGGAATTCTGGTTTGAAAGAAAATGCTGGAGCCAAGAGGTATGATCAGAGATGTTGCTCAAGGTTTAAAGCTCTCAGCTCTCATCCCCCCAGTGGCCTCTTTCATTCACATAACAAATGAATTGTTCTTAAGCAGCTAAAAGCAGTGGAATGCCACTGTGCTCTAGTCAGGCTTGAGGATTGAGGAATTCTGATTTGAAGGTGAATACAGGAGCCAAGAGGTATGACCATAGGACCAGCTTCAAGATTCAAGCCCTGAGATCTCATCCCCCCAGTGGCCTTTTTAATTTATATATGAAATATCTTGTTTTTAAGCAGCTAAAAACAGTGGAACGCCACTGTGCTCCAGACAAGCTTGAGGATTGAGGAATTCTGGTTTGAAGGTTAATGCTGGAGCCAAGAGGTATGATCAGAGGTGCGGCTCCAAGATTCAAGCTCTCAGCTCTCATCCCCCCAGTTGCCTTTTTAGTTTATATATACAATTACTTGTTGTTAAGCAGCTAAAACCAGTGGAATGCCACTGTGCTCCAGACAATCTTGAGGATTGAGGAATTCTGGTTTGAAAGAAAATGCTGGAGCCAAGATGTATGATCAGAGATGTTGCTCAAGGTTTAAAGCTCTCAGCTCTCATCCCCCCAGTGGCCTCTTTCATTCACATAACAAATGAATTGTTCTTAAGCAGCTAAAAGCAGTGGAATGCCACTGTGCTCTAGTCAGGCTTGAGGATTGAGGAATTCTGATTTGAAGGTGAATACAGGAGCCAAGAGGTATGACCATAGGACCAGCTTCAAGATTCAAGCCCTGAGATCTCATCCCCCCAGTGGCCTTTTTAATTTATATATGAAATATCTTGTTTTTAAGCAGCTAAAAACAGTGGAACGCCACTGTGCTCCAGACAAGCTTGAGGATTGAGGAATTCTGGTTTGAAGGTTAATGCTGGAGCCAAGAGGTATGATCAGAGGTGCGGCTCCAAGATTCAAGCTCTCAGCTCTCATCCCCCCAGTTGCCTTTTTAGTTTATATATACAATTACTTGTTGTTAAGCAGCTAAAACCAGTGGAATGCCACTGTGCTCCAGACAATCTTGAGGATTGAGGAATTCTGGTTTGAAGGAAAATGCTGGAGCCAAGAGGTATGATCAGAGATGTTGCTCAAGGTTTAAAGCTCTCAGCTCTCATCCCCCCAGTGGCCTCTTTCATTCACATAACAAATGAATTGTTCTTAAGCAGCTAAAAGCAGTGGAATGCCACTGTGATCTAGTCAGGCTTGAGGATTGAGGAATTCTGATTTGAAGGTGAATACAGGAGCCAAGAGGTATGACCATAGGACCAGCTTCAAGATTCAAGCCCTGAGATCTCATCCCCCCAGTGGCCTTTTTAATTTATATATGAAATATCTTGTTTTTAAGCAGCTAAAAACAGTGGAATGCCACTGTGCTCCAGACAAGCTTGAGGATTGAGGAATTCTGGTTTGAAGGTGAATGCTGGAGCCAAGAGGTATGATCAGAAGTTTGCCTCCAAGATTCAAGCTCTCAGCTCTCATCCCCCCAGTTGCCTTTTTAGTTTATATATACAATTACTTGTTGTTAAGCAGCTAAAACCAGTGGAATGCCACTGTGCTCCAGACAATCTTGAGGATTGAGGAATTCTGGTTTGAAGGAAAATGCTGGAGCCAAGAGGTATGATCAGAGATGTTGCTCAAGGTTTAAAGCTCTCAGCTCTCATCCCCCCAGTGGCCTCTTTCATTCACATAACAAATGAATTGTTCTTAAGCAGCTAAAAGCAGTGGAATGCCACTGTGATCTAGTCAGGCTTGAGGATTGAGGAATTCTGATTTGAAGGTGAATACAGGAGCCAAGAGGTATGACCATAGGACCAGCTTCAAGATTCAAGCCCTGAGATCTCATCCCCCCAGTGGCCTTTTTAATTTATATATGAAATATCTTGTTTTTAAGCAGCTAAAAACAGTGGAATGCCACTGTGCTCCAGACAAGCTTGAGGATTGAGGAATTCTGGTTTGAAGGTTAATGCTGGAGCCAAGAGGTATGATCAGAAGTTTGCCTCCAAGATTCAAGCTCTCAGCTCTCATCCCCCCAGTTGCCTTTTTAGTTTATATATACAATTACTTGTTGTTAAGCAGCTAAAACCAGTGGAATGCCACTGTGCTCCAGACAATCTTGAGGATTGAGGAATTCTGGTTTGAAGGAAAATGCTGGAGCCAAGAGGTATGATCAGAGATGTTGCTCAAGGTTTAAAGCTCTCAGCTCTCATCCCCCCAGTGGCCTCTTTCATTCACATAACAAATGAATTGTTCTTAAGTAGATAAAAGCAGTGGAATGCCACTGTGATCTAGTCAGGCTTGAGGATTGAGGAATTCTGATTTGAAGGTGAATACAGGAGCCAAGAGGTATGACCATAGGACCAGCTTCAAGATTCAAGCCCTGAGATCTCATCCTCCCAGTGGCCTCTTTAATTTATATATGAAATATAATTTGTTTAAGCGGCTAAGGTCAGTGGAATGCTACTGTGCTCCAGATAAGCTTGAGGATTGAGGAATTCTGGTTTGAAGTTGAACGCTGGAGCCAAGAGGTATGATCAGAGGTGCGACTCCAAGATTCAAGCCCTCAGCTCTCATCCCCCCAATGGCCTCTTTCATTTGTATATGAAATGAATTGTTTGTAAAAAGCTCAGGTCAGTTGAATGCCACTGTGCTCTATTCAGGCTTGAGGATTGAGGAATTCTGATTTGAAGGTGAATGCAGGAGCCAAGAGGTATGACAATAAGACCAGCTTCAAGATTCAAGCCCTGAGATCTCATCCCCACAGTGGCCTTTTTAATTTATATATGAAATATCTTGTTTTTAAGCAGCTAAAAACAGTGGAACGCCACTGTGCTCCAGACAAGCTTGAGGATTGAGGAATTCTGGTTTGAAGGTTAATGCTGGAGCCAAGAGGTATGATCAGAGGTGCGGCTCCAAGATTCAAGCCCTCAACTCTCATCCCCCCAGTGGCCTCTTTCATTTGTATATGAAATGAATTGGTTGTAAGCAGCTAAAACCAGTGTAATGCCACTGTGCTCTAGTTAGGCTTGAGGATTGAGGAATTCTGGTTCGAAGGAAAATGCTGGAGCCAAGAGGTATGATCAGAGGTTTGGCTCCAAGATTCAAGCTCTCAGCTCTCATCCCCACAGTGGCCTCTTTCATTAACATAACAAATGACTTGATTTTAAGCAACTAAAACCAGTGGAATTCAACTGTGCTCCAGACAGGCTTGAGGTTTGAGGAATTTTGATATATTGGAGAATTCTGGAGCCAAGAGGTATGATCAGAGGTGTGGCTCCAAGATTGAATCCCTCAGCTCTCATCCCCCCAGTGGCCTCTTTCGTTTGTATATAAAATGAGTTGTTTGTAAGCAGCTCAGGTCAGTGGAATGCCACTGTGCTCTAGTTAGGCTTGAGGATTGAGGAATTCTGGTTCGAAGGAGAATGCTGGAGCCAAGAGGTATGATCAAAAGTTTGGCTCCAAGATTCAAGCTCTCAGCTCTCATCCCCCCAGTTGCCTTTTTAGTTTATATATACAATTACTTGTTTTTAAGCAGCTAAAACCAGTGGAATGCCACTGTGCTCCAGACAAGCTAGAGGATTGAGGAATTCTGGTTTGAAGGAAAATGCTGGAGCCAAGAGGTATGAACAGAGATGTTGCTCAAGGTTTAAAGCTCTCAGCTCTCATCCCCCCAGTGGCCTCTTTCATTCACATAACAAATGAATTGTTCTTAAGCAGCTTAAAGCAGTGGAATGCCACTGTGATCTAGTCAGGCTTGAGGATTGAGGAATTCTGATTTGAAGGTGAATACAGGAGCCAAGAGGTATGACCATAGGACCAGCTTCAAGATTCAAGCCCTGAGATCTCATCCTCCCAGTGGCCTCTTTAATTTATATATGAGATATCTTGTTTCTAAGCAGCTAAAACCAGTGGAATGCCACTGTGCTCCAGACAAGCTTGAGGATTGAGGAATTCTGGTTTGAAGGTTAATGCTGGAGCCAAGAGGTATGATCAGAGGTGCGACTCCAAGATTCAAGCCCTCAGCTCTCATCCCCCCAGTGGCCTCTTTCATGTGTATATGAAATGAATTGGTTGTAAGCAGCTAAAACCAGTGTAATGCCACTGTGCTCTAGTTAGGCTTGAGGATTGAGGAATTCTGGTTCGAAGGAAAATGTTGGAGCCAAGAGGTATGATCAGAGGTTTGGCTCCAAGATTCAAGCTCTTAGCTCTCATCCCCCCAGTTGCCTTTTTAGTTTATATATACAATTACTTGTTTTCAAGCAGCTAAAACCAGTGGAATGCCACTGTCCTCCAGACAAGCTTGAGGATTGAGGAATTCTGGTTTGAAGGCGAATGCTGGAGCCAAGAGGTATAATAAGAGATGCGGCTCCAAGATTCAAGCTCTCAGCTTTCATCCCTCCAGTGGCCTCTTTCATTTATATATGAAATGAATTGGGTTTAAGCAGCTAAGATAAGTGGAATGCCGCTGTGCTCTAGTTAGGCTTAAGGATTGAGGAATTCTGGTTTGAAGGAAAATGCTGGAGCCTAGAGGTATCATCAGAGGTGTGGCTCAAGAATTCAGGTTCTCAGCTCTCATCCCCCCAGTTGCCTTTTTAGTTTATATATGAAATAAAATGTATTTAAGCAGCACAGGCCAGTGGAATGCCACTGTGCTCCAGACAAGCCAGAGGATTGAGGAATTTTGGTATATTGGAGAATCCTGGAGCCAAGAGGTATGATCAGAGGTGTGGCTCCAAGATTCAAGCTCTCAGCTCTCATCCCCCCAGTGGCCTCTTTTATTAACATTACAAATGAGTTGATTTTCAGCAACTAAAACCAGTGGAATTCAACTGTGCTCCAGACAGGCTTGAGGTTTGAGGAATTTTGGTATATTGGAGAATCCTGGAGCCAAGAGGTATGATCAGAGGTGTGGCTCCAAGATTCAAGCTCTCAGCTCTCATCCCCCCAGTGGCCTCTTTTATTAACATTACAAATGACTTGATTTTAAGAAACTAAAACCAGTGGAATTCAACTGTGCTCCAGACAGGCTTGAGGTTTGAGGAATTTGGTATATTGGAGAATTCTGGAGCCAAGAGGTATGATCAGAGGTGTGGCTCCAAAATTGAATCCCTCAGCTCTCATCCCCCCAGTGGCCTCTTTCGTTTGTATATGAAATGAGTTGTTTGTAAGCAGTTCAGGTCAGTGGAATGCCACTGTGCTCTAGTTAGGCTTGAAGATTGAGGAATTCTGGTTCGAAGGAGAAAGCTGGAGCCAAGAGGTATGATCAGAAGTTTGCCTCCAAGATTCAAGCTCTCAGCTCTCATCCCCCCAGTTGCCTTTTTAGTTAATATATACAATTACTAGTTGTTAAGCAGCTAAAACCAGTGGAATGCCACTGTGCTCCAGACAAGCTTGAGGATTGAGGAATTCTGGTTTGAAAGAAAATGCTGGAGCCAAGAGGTATGATCAGAGATGTTGCTCAAGGTTTAAAGCTCTCAGCTCTCATCCCCCCAGTGGCATCTTTCATTCACATAACAAATGAATTGTTCTTAAGCAGCTAAAAGCAGTGGAATGCCACTGTGCTCTAGTCAGGCTTGAGGATTGAGGAATTCTGATTTGAAGGTGAATACAGGAGCCAAGAGGTATGACCATAGGACCAGCTTCAAGATTCAAGCCCTGAGATCTCATCCCCCCAGTGGCCTTTTTAATTTATATATGAAATATCTTGTTTTTAAGCAGCTAAAAACAGTGGAACGCCACTGTGCTCCAGACAAGCTTGAGGATTGAGGAATTCTGGTTTGAAGGTTAATGCTGGAGCCAAGAGGTATGATCAGAGGTGCGGCTCCAAGATTCAAGCTCTCAGCTCTCATCCCCCCAGTTGCCTTTTTAGTTTATATATACAATTACTTGTTGTTAAGCAGCTAAAACCAGTGGAATGCCACTGTGCTCCAGACAATCTTGAGGATTGAGGAATTCTGGTTTGAAGGAAAATGCTGGAGCCAAGATGTATGATCAGAGATGTTGCTCAAGGTTTAAAGCTCTCAGCTCTCATCCCCCCAGTGGCCTCTTTCATTCACATAACAAATGAATTGTTCTTAAGCAGCTAAAAGCAGTGGAATGCCACTGTGCTCTAGTCAGGCTTGAGGATTGAGGAATTCTGATTTGAAGGTGAATACAGGAGCCAAGAGGTATGACCATAGGACCAGCTTCAAGATTCAAGCCCTGAGATCTCATCCCCCCAGTGGCCTTTTTAATTTATATATGAAATATCTTGTTTTTAAGCAGCTAAAAACAGTGGAACGCCACTGTGCTCCAGACAAGCTTGAGGATTGAGGAATTCTGGTTTGAAGGTTAATGCTGGAGCCAAGAGGTATGATCAGAAGTTTGCCTCCAAGATTCAAGCTCTCAGCTCTCATCCCCCCAGTTGCCTTTTTAGTTTATATATACAATTACTTGTTGTTAAGCAGCTAAAACCAGTGGAATGCCACTGTGCTCCAGACAATCTTGAGGATTGAGGAATTCTGGTTTGAAGGAAAATGCTGGAGCCAAGAGGTATGATCAGAGATGTTGCTCAAGGTTTAAAGCTCTCAGCTCTCATCCCCCCAGTGGCCTCTTTCATTCACATAACAAATGAATTGTTCTTAAGCAGCTAAAAGCAGTGGAATGCCACTGTGATCTAGTCAGGCTTGAGGATTGAGGAATTCTGATTTGAAGGTGAATACAGGAGCCAAGAGGTATGACCATAGGACCAGCTTCAAGATTCAAGCCCTGAGATCTCATCCCCCCAGTGGCCTTTTTAATTTATATATGAAATATCTTGTTTTTAAGCAGCTAAAAACAGTGGAACGCCACTGTGCTCCAGACAAGCTTGAGGATTGAGGAATTCTGGTTTGAAGGTTAATGCTGGAGCCAAGAGGTATGATCAGAAGTTTGCCTCCAAGATTCAAGCTCTCAGCTCTCATCCCCCCAGTTGCCTTTTTAGTTTATATATACAATACTTGTTGTTAAGCAGCTAAAACCAGTGGAATGCCACTGTGCTCCAGACAATCTTGAGGATTGAGGAATTCTGGTTTGAAGGAAAATGCTGGAGCCAAGAGGTATGATCAGAGATGTTGCTCAAGGTTTAAAGCTCTCAGCTCTCATCCCCCCAGTGGCCTCTTTCATTCACATAACAAATGAATTGTTCTTAAGTAGATAAAAGCAGTGGAATGCCACTGTGATCTAGTCAGGCTTGAGGATTGAGGAATTCTGATTTGAAGGTGAATACAGGAGCCAAGAGGTATGACCATAGGACCAGCTTCAAGATTCAAGCCCTGAGATCTCATCCTCCCAGTGGCCTCTTTAATTTATATATGAAATATAATTTGTTTAAGCGGCTAAGGTCAGTGGAATGCTACTGTGCTCCAGATAAGCTTGAGGATTGAGGAATTCTGGTTTGAAGTTGAACGCTGGAGCCAAGAGGTATGATCAGAGGTGCGACTCCAAGATTCAAGCCCTCAGCTCTCATCCCCCCAATGGCCTCTTTCATTTGTATATGAAATGAATTGTTTGTAAAAAGCTCAGGTCAGTTGAATGCCACTGTGCTCTATTCAGGCTTGAGGATTGAGGAATTCTGATTTGAAGGTGAATGCAGGAGCCAAGAGGTATGACAATAAGACCAGCTTCAAGATTCAAGCCCTGAGATCTCATCCCCACAGTGGCCTTTTTAATTTATATATGAAATATCTTGTTTTTAAGCAGCTAAAAACAGTGGAACGCCACTGTGCTCCAGACAAGCTTGAGGATTGAGGAATTCTGGTTTGAAGGTTAATGCTGGAGCCAAGAGGTATGATCAGAGGTGCGGCTCCAAGATTCAAGCCCTCAACTCTCATCCCCCCAGTGGCCTCTTTCATTTGTATATGAAATGAATTGGTTGTAAGCAGCTAAAACCAGTGTAATGCCACTGTGCTCTAGTTAGGCTTGAGGATTGAGGAATTCTGGTTCGAAGGAAAATGCTGGAGCCAAGAGGTATGATCAGAGGTTTGGCTCCAAGATTCAAGCTCTCAGCTCTCATCCCCCCAGTGGCCTCTTTCATTAACATAACAAATAACTTGATTTTAAGCAACTAAAACCAGTGGAATTCAACTGTGCTCCAGACAGGCTTGAGGTTTGAGGAATTTCGATATATTGGAGAATTCTGGAGCCAAGAGGTATGATCAGAGGTGTGGCTCCAAGATTGAATCCCTCAGCTCTCATCCCCCCAGTGGCCTCTTTCGTTTGTATATAAAATGAGTTGTTTGTAAGCAGCTCAGGTCAGTGGAATGCCACTGTGCTCTAGTTAGGCTTGAGGATTGAGGAATTCTGGTTCGAAGAAGAATGCTGGAGCCAAGAGGTATGATCAAAAGTTTGGCTCCAAGATTCAAGCTCTCAGCTCTCATCCCCCCAGTTGCCTTTTTAGTTTATATATACAATTACTAGTTGTTAAGCAGCTAAAACCAGTGGAATGCCACTGTGCTCCAGACAAGCTTGAGGATTGAGGAATTCTGGTTTGAAAGAAAATGCTGGAGCCAAGAGGTATGATCAGAGATGTTGCTCAAGGTTTAAAGCTCTCAGCTCTCATCCCCCCAGTGGCCTCTTTCATTCACATAACAAATGAATTGTTCTTAAGCAGCTAAAAGCAGTGGAATGCCACTGTGCTCTAGTCAGGCTTGAGGATTGAGGAATTCTGATTTGAAGGTGAATACAGGAGCCAAGAGGTATGACCATAGGACCAGCTTCAAGATTCAAGCCCTGAGATCTCATCCCCCCAGTGGCCTCTTTAATTTATATATGAGATATCTTGTTTTTAAGCAGCTAAAAACAGTGGAACGCCACTGTGCTCCAGACAAGCTTGAGGATTGAGGAATTCTGGTTTGAAGGTTAATGCTGGAGCCAAGAGGTATGATCAGAGGTGCGGCTCCAAGATTCAAGCTCTCAGCTCTCATCCCCCCAGTTGCCTTTTTAGTTTATATATACAATTACTTGTTGTTAAGCAGCTAAAACCAGTGGAATGCCACTGTGCTCCAGACAATCTTGAGGATTGAGGAATTCTGGTTTGAAGGAAAATGCTGGAGCCAAGAGGTATGATCAGAGATGTTGCTCAAGGTTTAAAGCTCTCAGCTCTCATCCCCCCAGTGGCCTCTTTCATTTACATAACAAATGAATTGTTCTTAAGCAGCTAAAAGCAGTGGAATGCCACTGTGATCTAGTCAGGCTTGAGGATTGAGGAATTCTGATTTGAAGGTGAATACAGGAGCCAAGTGGTATGACCATAGGACCAGCTTCAAGATTCAAGCCCTGAGATCTCATCCCCCCAGTGGCCTTTTTAATTTATATATGAAATATCTTGTTTTTAAGCAGCTAAAAACAGTGGAACGCCACTGTGCTCCAGACAAGCTTGAGGATTGAGGAATTCTGGTTTGAAGGTTAATGCTGGAGCCAAGAGGTATGATCAGAAGTTTGCCTCCAAGATTCAAGCTCTCAGCTCTCATCCCCCCAGTTGCCTTTTTAGTTTATATATACAATTACTTGTTGTTAAGCAGCTAAAACCAGTGGAATGCCACCATGCTCCAGACAATCTTGAGGATTGAGGAATTCTGGTTTGAAGGAAAATGCTGGAGCCAAGAGGTATGATCAGAGATGTTGCTCAAGGTTTAAAGCTCTCAGCTCTCATCCCCCCAGTGGCCTCTTTCATTCACATAACAAATGAATTGTTCTTAAGCAGATAAAAGCAGTGGAATGCCACTGTGATCTAGTCAGGCTTGAGGATTGAGGAATTCTGATTTGAAGGTGAATACAGGAGCCAAGAGGTATGACCATAGGACCAGCTTCAAGATTCAAGCCCTGAGATCTCATCCTCCCAGTGGCCTCTTTAATTTATATATGAAATATAATTTGTTTAAGCGGCTAAGGTCAGTGGAATGCTACTGTGCTCCAGATAAGCTTGAGGATTGAGGAATTCTGGTTTGAAGTTGAACGCTGGAGCCAAGAGGTATGATCAGAGGTGCGACTCCAAGATTCAAGCCCTCAGCTCTCATCCCCCCAATGGCCTCTTTCATTTGTATATGAAATGAATTGTTTGTAAAAAGCTCAGGTCAGTTGAATGCCACTGTGCTCTATTCAGGCTTGAGGATTGAGGAATTCTGATTTGAAGGTGAATGCAGGAGCCAAGAGGTATGACAATAAGACCAGCTTCAAGATTCAAGCCCTGAGATCTCATCCCCACAGTGGCATTTTTAATTTATATATGAAATATCTTGTTTTTAAGCAGCTAAAAACAGTGGAACGCCACTGTGCTCCAGACAAGCTTGAGGATTGAGGAATTCTGGTTTGAAGGTTAATGCTGGAGCCAAGAGGTATGATCAGAGGTGCGGCTCCAAGATTCAAGCCCTCAACTCTCATCCCCCCAGTGGCCTCTTTCATTTGTATATGAAATGAATTGGTTGTAAGCAGCTAAAACCAGTGTAATGCCACTGTGCTCTAGTTAGGCTTGAGGATTGAGGAATTCTGGTTCGAAGGAAAATGCTGGAGCCAAGAGGTATGATCAGAGGTTTGGCTCCAAGATTCAAGCTCTCAGCTCTCATCCCCCCAGTGGCCTCTTTCATTAACATAACAAATAACTTGATTTTAAGCAACTAAAACCAGTGGAATTCAACTGTGCTCCAGACAGGCTTGAGGTTTGAGGAATTTCGATATATTGGAGAATTCTGGAGCCAAGAGGTATGATCAGAGGTGTGGCTCCAAGATTGAATCCCTCAGCTCTCATCCCCCCAGTGGCCTCTTTCGTTTGTATATAAAATGAGTTGTTTGTAAGCAGCTCAGGTCAGTGGAATGCCACTGTGCTCTAGTTAGGCTTGAGGATTGAGGAATTCTGGTTCGAAGAAGAATGCTGGAGCCAAGAGGTATGATCAAAAGTTTGGCTCCAAGATTCAAGCTCTCAGCTCTCATCCCCCCAGTTGCCTTTTTAGTTTATATATACAATTACTTGTTTTTAAGCAGCTAAAACCAGTGGAATGCCACTGTGCTCCAGAGAAGCTAGAGGATTGAGGAATTCTGGTTTGAAGGAAAATGCTGGAGCCAAGAGGTATGATCAGAGATGTTGCTCAAGGTTTAAAGCTCTCAGCTCTCATCCCCCCAGTGGCCTCTTTCATTCACATAACAAATGAATTGTTCTTAAGCAGCTTAAAGCAGTGGAATGCCACTGTGATCTAGTCAGGCTTGAGGATTGAGGAATTCTGATTTGAAGGTGAATACAGGAGACAAGAGGTATGACCATAGGACCAGCTTCAAGATTCAAGGCCTGAGATCTCATCCTCCCAGTGGCCTCTTTAATTTATATATGAAATATCTTGTTTCTAAGCAGCTAAAACCAGTGGAATGCCACTGTGCTCCAGACAAGCTTGAGGATTGAGGAATTCTGGTTTGAAGGTTAATGCTGGAGCCAAGAGGTATGATCAGAGGTGCGACTCCAAGATTCAAGCCCTCAGCTCTCATCCCCCCAGTGGCCTCTTTCATTTGTATATGAAATGAATTGGTTGTAAGCAGCTAAAACCAGTGTAATGCCACTGTGCTCTAGTTAGGCTTGAGGATTGAGGAATTCTGGTTCGAAGGAAAATGTTGGAGCCAAGAGGTATGATCAGAGGTTTGGCTCCAAGATTCAAGCTCTTAGCTCTCATCCCCCCAGTTGCCTTTTTAGTTTATATATACAATTACTTGTTTTTAAGCAGCTAAAAACAGTGGAATGCCACTGTCCTCCAGACAAGCTTGAGGATTGAGGAATTCTGGTTTGAAGGCGAATGCTGGAGCCAAGAGGTATAATAAGAGATGCGGCTCCAAGATTCAAGCTCTCAGCTTTCATCCCTCCAGTGGCCTCTTTCATTTATATATGAAATGAATTGGGTTTAAGCAGCTAAGATAAGTGGAATGCCACTGTGCTCTAGTTAGGCTTAAGGATTGAGGAATTCTGGTTTGAAGGAAAATGCTGGAGCCTAGAGGTATCATCAGAGGTGTGGCTCAAGAATTCAGGTTCTCAGCTCTCATCCCCCCAGTTGCCTTTTTAGTTTATATATGAAATAAAATGTATTTAAGCAGCACAGGCCAGTGGAATGCCACTGTGCTCCAGACAAGCCAGAGGATTGAGGAATTTTGGTATATTGGAGAATCCTGGAGCCAAGAGGTATGATCAGAGGTGTGGCTCCAAGATTCAAGCTCTCAGCTCTCATCCCCCCAGTGGCCTCTTTTATTAACATTACAAATGAGTTGATTTTCAGCAACTAAAACCAGTGGAATTCAACTGTGCTCCAGACAGGCTTGAGGTTTGAGGAATTTTGGTATATTGGAGAATCCTGGAGCCAAGAGGTATGATCAGAGGTGTGGCTCCAAGATTCAAGCTCTCAGCTCTCATCCCCCCAGTGGCCTCTTTTATTAACATTACAAATGACTTGATTTAAAGAAACTAAAACCAGTGGAATTCAACTGTGCTCCAGACAGGCTTGAGGTTTGAGGAATTTTGGTATATTGGAGAATTCTGGAGCCAAGAGGTATGATCAGAGGTGTGGCTCCAAAATTGAATCCCTCAGCTCTCATCCCCCCAGTGGCCTCTTTCGTTTGTATATGAAATGAGTTGTTTGTAAGCAGTTCAGGTCAGTGGAATGCCACTGTGCTCTAGTTAGGCTTGAGGATTAAGGAATTCTGGTTCGAAGGAGAAAGCTGGAGCCAAGAGGTATGATCAGAAGTTTGCCTCCAAGATTCAAGCTCTCAGCTCTCATCCCCCCAGTTGCCTTTTTAGTTAATATATACAATTACTAGTTGTTAAGCAGCTAAAACCAGTGGAATGCCACTGTGCTCCAGACAAGCTTGAGGATTGAGGAATTCTGGTTTGAAAGAAAATGCTGGAGCCAAGAGGTATGATCAGAGATGTTGCTCAAGGTTTAAAGCTTTCAGCTCTCATCCCCCCAGTGGCCTCTTTCATTCACATAACAAATGAATTGTTCTTAAGCAGCTAAAAGCAGTGGAATGCCACTGTGCTCTAGTCAGGCTTGAGGATTGAGGAATTCTGATTTGAAGGTGTATACAGGGGCCAAGAGGTATGACCATAGGACCAGCTTCAAGATTCAAGCCCTGAGATCGCATCCCCCCAGTGGCCTTTTTAATTTATATATGAAATATCTTGTTTTTAAGCAGCTAAAAACAGTGGAACGCCACTGTGCTCCAGACAAGCTTGAGGATTGAGTAATTCTGGTTTGAAGGTTAATGCTGGAGCCAAGAGGTATGATCAGAGGTGCGGCTCCAAGATTCAAGCCCTCAGCTCTCATCTCCCCAGTGGCCTCTTTCATTTGTATATGAAATGAATTGGTTGTAAGCAGCTCAGGTCAGTAGAATGCAACTGTGATCTAGTTAGGCTTGAGGATTGAGGAATTCTGGTTCGAAGGAAAATGTTGGAGCCAAGAGGTATGATCAGAGGTTTGGCTCCAAGATTCAAGCTCTTAGCTCTCATCCCCCCAGTTGCCTTTTTAGTTTATATATACAATTACTTGTTTTCAAGCAGCTAAAACCAGTGGAATGCCACTGTCCTCCAGACAAGCTTGAGGATTGAGGAATTCTGGTTTGAAGGCGAATGCTGGAGCCAAGAGGTATAATAAGAGATGCGGCTCCAAGATTCAAGCTCTCAGCTTTCATCCCTCCAGTGGCCTCTTTCATTTATATATGAAATGAATTGGGTTTAAGCAGCTAAGATAAGTGGAATGCCGCTGTGCTCTAGTTAGGCTTAAGGATTGAGGAATTCTGGTTTGAAGGAAAATGCTGGAGCCTAGAGGTATCATCAGAGGTGTGGCTCAAGAATTCAGGTTCTCAGCTCTCATCCCCCCAGTTGCCTTTTTAGTTTATATATGAAATAAAATGTATTTAAGCAGCACAGGCCAGTGGAATGCCACTGTGCTCCAGACAAGCCAGAGGATTGAGGAATTTTGGTATATTGGAGAATCCTGGAGCCAAGAGGTATGATCAGAGGTGTGGCTCCAAGATTCAAGCTCTCAGCTCTCATCCCCCCAGTGGCCTCTTTTATTAACATTACAAATGAGTTGATTTTCAGCAACTAAAACCAGTGGAATTCAACTGTGCTCCAGACAGGCTTGAGGTTTGAGGAATTTTGGTATATTGGAGAATCCTGGAGCCAAGAGGTATGATCAGAGGTGTGGCTCCAAGATTCAAGCTCTCAGCTCTCATCCCCCCAGTGGCCTCTTTTATTAACATTACAAATGACTTGATTTTAAGAAACTAAAACCAGTAAAATTCAACTGTGCTCCAGACAGGCTTGAGGTTTGAAGAATTTGGTATATTGGAGAATTCTGGAGCCAAGAGGTATGATCAGAGGTGTGGCTCCAAAATTGAATCCCTCAGCTCTCATCCCCCCAGTGGCCTCTTTCGTTTGTATATGAAATGAGTTGTTTGTAAGCAGTTCAGGTCAGTGGAATGCCACTGTGCTCTAGTTAGGCTTGAAGATTGAGGAATTCTGGTTCGAAGGAGAAAGCTGGAGCCAAGAGGTATGATCAGAAGTTTGCCTCCAAGATTCAAGCTCTCAGCTCTCATCCCCCCAGTTGCCTTTTTAGTTAATATATACAATTACTAGTTGTTAAGCAGCTAAAACCAGTGGAATGCCACTGTGCTCCAGACAAGCTTGAGGATTGAGGAATTCTGGTTTGAAAGAAAATGCTGGAGCCAAGAGGTATGATCAGAGATGTTGCTCAAGGTTTAAAGCTCTCAGCTCTCATCCCCCCAGTGGCCTCTTTCATTCACATAACAAATGAATTGTTCTTAAGCAGCTAAAAGCAGTGGAATGCCACTGTGCTCTAGTCAGGCTTGAGGATTGAGGAATTCTGATTTGAAGGTGAATACAGGAGCCAAGAGGTATGACCATAGGACCAGCTTCAAGATTCAAGCCCTGAGATCTCATCCCCACAGTGGCCTTTTTAATTTATATATGAAATATCTTGTTTTTAAGCAGCTAAAAACAGTGGAACGCCACTGTGCTCCAGACAAGCTTGAGGATTGAGGAATTCTGGTTTGAAGGTTAATGCTGGAGCCAAGAGGTATGATCAGAGGTGCGGCTCCAAGATTCAAGCTCTCAGCTCTCATCCCCCCAGTTGCCTTTTTAGTTTATATATACAATTACTTGTTGTTAAGCAGCTAAAACCAGTGGAATGCCACTGTGCTCCAGACAATCTTGAGGATTGAGGAATTCTGGTTTGAAGGAAAATGCTGGAGCCAAGATGTATGATCAGAGATGTTGCTCAAGGTTTAAAGCTCTCAGCTCTCATCCCCCCAGTGGCCTCTTTCATTCACATAACAAATGAATTGTTCTTAAGCAGCTAAAAGCAGTGGAATGCCACTGTGATCTAGTCAGGCTTGAGGATTGAGGAATTCTGATTTGAAGGTGAATACAGGAGCCAAGAGGTATGACCATAGGACCAGCTTCAAGATTCAAGCCCTGAGATCTCATCCCCCCAGTGGCCTTTTTAATTTATATATGAAATATCTTGTTTTTAAGCAGCTAAAAACAGTGGAACGCCACTGTGCTCCAGACAAGCTTGAGGATTGAGGAATTCTGGTTTGAAGGTTAATGCTGGAGCCAAGAGGTATGATCAGAAGTTTGCCTCCAAGATTCAAGCTCTCAGCTCTCATCCCCCCAGTTGCCTTTTTAGTTTATATATACAATTACTTGTTGTTAAGCAGCTAAAACCAGTGGAATGCCACTGTGCTCCAGACAATCTTGAGGATTGAGGAATTCTGGTTTGAAGGAAAATGCTGGAGCCAAGAGGTATGATCAGAGATGTTGCTCAAGGTTTAAAGCTCTCAGCTCTCATCCCCCCAGTGGCCTCTTTCATTCACATAACAAATGAATTGTTCTTAAGCAGCTAAAAGCAGTGGAATGCCACTGTGATCTAGTCAGGCTTGAGGATTGAGGAATTCTGATTTGAAGGTGAATACAGGAGCCAAGAGGTATGACCATAGGACCAGCTTCAAGATTCAAGCCCTGAGATCTCATCCCCCCAGTGGCCTTTTTAATTTATATATGAAATATCTTGTTTTTAAGCAGCTAAAAACAGTGGAACGCCACTGTGCTCCAGACAAGCTTGAGGATTGAGGAATTCTGGTTTGAAGGTTAATGCTGGAGCCAAGAGGTATGATCAGAAGTTTGCCTCCAAGATTCAAGCTCTCAGCTCTCATCCCCCCAGTTGCCTTTTTAGTTTATATATACAATTACTTGTTGTTAAGCAGCTAAAACCAGTGGAATGCCACTGTGCTCCAGACAAGCTTGAGGATTGAGGAATTCTGGTTTGAAGGAAAATGCTGGAGCCAAGAGGTATGATCAGAGATGTTGCTCAAGGTTTAAAGCTCTCAGCTCTCATCCCCCCAGTGGCCTCTTTCATTCACATAACAAATGAATTGTTCTTAAGTAGATAAAAGCAGTGGAATGCCACTGTGATCTAGTCAGGCTTGAGGATTGAGGAATTCTGATTTGAAGGTGAATACAGGAGCCAAGAGGTATGACCATAGGACCAGCTTCAAGATTCAAGCCCTGAGATCTCATCCTCCCAGTGGCCTCTTTAATTTATATATGAAATATAATTTTTTTAAGCGGCTAAGGTCAGTGGAATGCTACTGTGCTCCAGATAAGCTTGAGGATTGAGGAATTCTGGTTTGAAGTTGAACGCTGGAGCCAAGAGGTATGATCAGAGGTGCGACTCCAAGATTCAAGCCCTCAGCTCTCATCCCCCCAATGGCCTCTTTCATTTGTATATGAAATGAATTGTTTGTTAAAAGCTCAGGTCAGTTGAATGCCACTGTGCTCTATTCAGGCTTGAGGATTGAGGAATTCTGATTTGAAGGTGAATGCAGGAGCCAAGAGGTATGACAATAAGACCAGCTTCAAGATTCAAGCCCTGAGATCTCATCCCCACAGTGGCCTTTTTAATTTATATATGAAATATCTTGTTTTTAAGCAGCTAAAAACAGTGGAACGCCACTGTGCTCCAGACAAGCTTGAGGATTGAGGAATTCTGGTTTGAAGGTTAATGCTGGAGCCAAGAGGTATGATCAGAGGTGCGGCTCCAAGATTCAAGCCCTCAACTCTCATCCCCCCAGTGGCCTCTTTCATTTGTATATGAAATGAATTGGTTGTAAGCAGCTAAAACCAGTGTAATGCCACTGTGCTCTAGTTAGGCTTGAGGATTGAGGAATTCTGGTTCGAAGGAAAATGCTGGAGCCAAGAGGTATGATCAGAGGTTTGGCTCCAAGATTCAAGCTCTCAGCTCTCATCCCCCCAGTGGCCTCTTTCATTAACATAACAAATAACTTGATTTTAAGCAACTAAAACCAGTGGAATTCAACTGTGCTCCAGACAGGCTTGAGGTTTGAGGAATTTCGATATATTGGAGAATTCTGGAGCCAAGAGGTATGATCAGAGGTGTGGCTCCAAGATTGAATCCCTCAGCTCTCATCCCCCCAGTGGCCTCTTTCGTTTGTATATAAAATGAGTTGTTTGTAAGCAGCTCAGGTCAGTGGAATGCCACTGTGCTCTAGTTAGGCTTGAGGATTGAGGAATTCTGGTTCGAAGAAGAATGCTGGAGCCAAGAGGTATGATCAAAAGTTTGGCTCCAAGATTCAAGCTCTCAGCTCTCATCCCCCCAGTTGCCTTTTTAGTTTATATATACAATTACTAGTTGTTTAGCAGCTAAAACCAGTGGAATGCCACTGTGCTCCAGACAAGCTTGAGGATTGAGGAATTCTGGTTTGAAAGAAAATGCTGGAGCCAAGAGGTATGATCAGAGATGTTGCTCAAGGTTTAAAGCTCTCAGCTCTCATCCCCCCAGTGGCCTCTTTCATTCACATAACAAATGAATTGTTCTTAAGCAGCTAAAAGCAGTGGAATGCCACTGTGCTCTAGTCAGGCTTGAGGATTGAGGAATTCTGATTTGAAGGTGAATACAGGAGCCAAGAGGTATGACCATAGGACCAGCTTCAAGATTCAAGCCCTGAGATCTCATCCCCCCAGTGGCCTCTTTAATTTATATATGAGATATCTTGTTTTTAAGCAGCTAAAAACAGTGGAACGCCACTGTGCTCCAGACAAGCTTGAGGATTGAGGAATTCTGGTTTGAAGGTTAATGCTGGAGCCAAGAGGTATGATCAGAGGTGCGGCTCCAAGATTCAAGCTCTCAGCTCTCATCCCCCCAGTTGCCTTTTTAGTTTATATATACAATTACTTGTTGTTAAGCAGCTAAAACCAGTGGAATGCCACTGTGCTCCAGACAATCTTGAGGATTGAGGAATTCTGGTTTGAAGGAAAATGCTGGAGCCAAGATGTATGATCAGAGATGTTGCTCAAGGTTTAAAGCTCTCAGCTCTCATCCCCCCAGTGGCCTCTTTCATTCACATAACAAATGAATTGTTCTTAAGCAGCTAAAAGCAGTGGAATGCCACTGTGATCTAGTCAGGCTTGAGGATTGAGGAATTCTGATTTGAAGGTGAATACAGGAGCCAAGAGGTATGACCATAGGACCAGCTTCAAGATTCAAGCCCTGAGATCTCATCCCCCCAGTGGCCTTTTTAATTTATATATGAAATATCTTGTTTTTAAGCAGCTTAAAACAGTGGAACGCCACTGTGCTCCAGACAAGCTTGAGGATTGAGGAATTCTGGTTTGAAGGTTAATGCTGGAGCCAAGAGGTATGATCAGAAGTTTGCCTCCAAGATTCAAGCTCTCAGCTCTCATCCCCCCAGTTGCCTTTTTAGTTTATATATACAATTACTTGTTGTTAAGCAGCTAAAACCAGTGGAATGCCACTGTGCTCCAGACAATCTTGAGGATTGAGGAATTCTGGTTTGAAGGAAAATGCTGGAGCCAAGAGGTATGATCAGAGATGTTGCTCAAGGTTTAAAGCTCTCAGCTCTCATCCCCCCAGTGGCCTCTTTCATTCACATAACAAATGAATTGTTCTTAAGTAGATAAAAGCAGTGGAATGCCACTGTGATCTAGTCAGGCTTGAGGATTGAGGAATTCTGATTTGAAGGTGAATACAGGAGCCAAGAGGTATGACCATAGGACCAGCTTCAAGATTCAAGCCCTGAGATCTCATCCTCCCAGTGGCCTCTTTAATTTATATATGAAATATAATTTTTTTAAGCGGCTAAGGTCAGTGGAATGCTACTGTGCTCCAGATAAGCTTGAGGATTGAGGAATTCTGGTTTGAAGTTGAACGCTGGAGCCAAGAGGTATGATCAGAGGTGCGACTCCAAGATTCAAGCCCTCAGCTCTCATCCCCCCAATGGCCTCTTTCATTTGTATATGAAATGAATTGTTTGTTAAAAGCTCAGGTCAGTTGAATGCCACTGTGCTCTATTCAGGCTTGAGGATTGAGGAATTCTGATTTGAAGGTGAATGCAGGAGCCAAGAGGTATGACAATAAGACCAGCTTCAAGATTCAAGCCCTGAGATCTCATCCCCACAGTGGCCTTTTTAATTTATATATGAAATATCTTGTTTTTAAGCAGCTAAAAACAGTGGAACGCCACTGTGCTCCAGACAAGCTTGAGGATTGAGGAATTCTGGTTTGAAGGTTAATGCTGGAGCCAAGAGGTATGATCAGAGGTGCGGCTCCAAGATTCAAGCCCTCAACTCTCATCCCCCCAGTGGCCTCTTTCATTTGTATATGAAATGAATTGGTTGTAAGCAGCTAAAACCAGTGTAATGCCACTGTGCTCTAGTTAGGCTTGAGGTTTGAGGAATTTCGATATATTGGAGAATTCTGGAGCCAAGAGGTATGATCAGAGGTGTGGCTCCAAGATTGAATCCCTCAGCTCTCATCCCCCCAGTGGCCTCTTTCGTTTGTATATAAAATGAGTTGTTTGTAAGCAGCTCAGGTCAGTGGAATGCCACTGTGCTCTAGTTAGGCTTGAGGATTGAGGAATTCTGGTTCGAAGAAGAATGCTGGAGCCAAGAGGTATGATCAAAAGTTTGGCTCCAAGATTCAAGCTCTCAGCTCTCATCCCCCCAGTTGCCTTTTTAGTTTATATATACAATTACTAGTTGTTTAGCAGCTAAAACCAGTGGAATGCCACTGTGCTCCAGACAAGCTTGAGGATTGAGGAATTCTGGTTTGAAAGAAAATGCTGGAGCCAAGAGGTATGATCAGAGATGTTGCTCAAGGTTTAAAGCTCTCAGCTCTCATCCCCCCAGTGGCCTCTTTCATTCACATAACAAATGAATTGTTCTTAAGCAGCTAAAAGCAGTGGAATGCCACTGTGCTCTAGTCAGGCTTGAGGATTGAGGAATTCTGATTTGAAGGTGAATACAGGAGCCAAGAGGTATGACCATAGGACCAGCTTCAAGATTCAAGCCCTGAGATCTCATCCCCCCAGTGGCCTCTTTAATTTATATATGAGATATCTTGTTTTTAAGCAGCTAAAAACAGTGGAACGCCACTGTGCTCCAGACAAGCTTGAGGATTGAGGAATTCTGGTTTGAAGGTTAATGCTGGAGCCAAGAGGTATGATCAGAGGTGCGGCTCCAAGATTCAAGCTCTCAGCTCTCATCCCCCCAGTTGCCTTTTTAGTTTATATATACAATTACTTGTTGTTAAGCAGCTAAAACCAGTGGAATGCCACTGTGCTCCAGACAATCTTGAGGATTGAGGAATTCTGGTTTGAAGGAAAATGCTGGAGCCAAGATGTATGATCAGAGATGTTGCTCAAGGTTTAAAGCTCTCAGCTCTCATCCCCCCAGTGGCCTCTTTCATTCACATAACAAATGAATTGTTCTTAAGCAGCTAAAAGCAGTGGAATGCCACTGTGATCTAGTCAGGCTTGAGGATTGAGGAATTCTGATTTGAAGGTGAATACAGGAGCCAAGAGGTATGACCATAGGACCAGCTTCAAGATTCAAGCCCTGAGATCTCATCCCCCCAGTGGCCTTTTTAATTTATATATGAAATATCTTGTTTTTAAGCAGCTTAAAACAGTGGAACGCCACTGTGCTCCAGACAAGCTTGAGGATTGAGGAATTCTGGTTTGAAGGTTAATGCTGGAGCCAAGAGGTATGATCAGAAGTTTGCCTCCAAGATTCAAGCTCTCAGCTCTCATCCCCCCAGTTGCCTTTTTAGTTTATATATACAATTACTTGTTGTTAAGCAGCTAAAACCAGTGGAATGCCACTGTGCTCCAGACAATCTTGAGGATTGAGGAATTCTGGTTTGAAGGAAAATGCTGGAGCCAAGAGGTATGATCAGAGATGTTGCTCAAGGTTTAAAGCTCTCAGCTCTCATCCCCCCAGTGGCCTCTTTCATTCACATAACAAATGAATTGTTCTTAAGCAGATAAAAGCAGTGGAATGCCACTGTGATCTAGTCAGGCTTGAGGATTGAGGAATTCTGATTTGAAGGTGAATACAGGAGCCAAGAGGTATGACCATAGGACCAGCTTCAAGATTCAAGCCCTGAGATCTCATCCTCCCAGTGGCCTCTTTAATTTATATATGAAATATAATTTGTTTAAGCGGCTAAGGTCAGTGGAATGCTACTGTGCTCCAGATAAGCTTGAGGATTGAGGAATTCTGGTTTGAAGTTGAACGCTGGAGCCAAGAGGTATGATCAGAGGTGCGACTCCAAGATTCAAGCCCTCAGCTCTCATCCCCCCAATGGCCTCTTTCATTTGTATATGAAATGAATTGTTTGTAAAAAGCTCAGGTCAGTTGAATGCCACTGTGCTCTATTCAGGCTTGAGGATTGAGGAATTCTGATTTGAAGGTGAATGCAGGAGCCAAGAGGTATGACAATAAGACCAGCTTCAAGATTCAAGCCCTGAGATCTCATCCCCACAGTGGCCTTTTTAATTTATATATGAAATATCTTGTTTTTAAGCAGCTAAAAACAGTGGAACGCCACTGTGCTCCAGACAAGCTTGAGGATTGAGGAATTCTGGTTTGAAGGTTAATGCTGGAGCCAAGAGGTATGATCAGAGGTGCGGCTCCAAGATTCAAGCCCTCAACTCTCATCCCCCCAGTGGCCTCTTTCATTTGTATATGAAATGAATTGGTTGTAAGCAGCTAAAACCAGTGTTATGCCACTGTGCTCTAGTTAGGCTTGAGGATTGAGGAATTCTGGTTCGAAGGAAAATGCTGGAGCCAAGAGGTATGATCAGAGGTTTGGCTCCAAGATTCAAGCTCTCAGCTCTCATCCCCCCAGTGGCCTCTTTCATTAACATAACAAATAACTTGATTTTAAGCAACTAAAACCAGTGGAATTCAACTGTGCTCCAGACAGGCTTGAGGTTTGAGGAATTTCGATATATTGGAGAATTCTGGAGCCAAGAGGTATGATCAGAGGTGTGGCTCCAAGATTGAATCCCTCAGCTCTCATCCCCCCAGTGGCCTCTTTCGTTTGTTTATAAAATGAGTTGTTTGTAAGCAGCTCAGGTCAGTGGAATGCCACTGTGCTCTAGTTAGGCTTGAGGATTGAGGAATTCTGGTTCGAAGAAGAATGCTGGAGCCAAGAGGTATGATCAAAAGTTTGGCTCCAAGATTCAAGCTCTCAGCTCTCATCCCCCCAGTTGCCTTTTTAGTTTATATATACAATTACTTGTTTTTAAGCAGCTAAAACCAGTGGAATGCCACTGTGCTCCAGAGAAGCTAGAGGATTGAGGAATTTTGGTATATTGGAAAATGCTGGAGCCAAGAGGTATGATCAGAGATGTTGCTCAAGGTTTAAAGCTCTCAGCTCTCATCCCCCCAGTGGCCTCTTTCATTCACATAACAAATGAATTGTTCTTAAGCAGCTTAAAGCAGTGGAATGCCACTGTGATCTAGTCAGGCTTGAGGATTGAGGAATTCTGATTTGAAGGTGAATACAGGAGACAAGAGGTATGACCATAGGACCAGCTTCAAGATTCAAGGCCTGAGATCTCATCCTCCCAGTGGCCTCTTTAATTTATATATGAAATATATTGTTTCTAAGCAGCTAAAACCAGTGGAATGCCACTGTGCTCCAGACAAGCTTGAGGATTGAGGAATTCTGGTTTGAAGGTTAATGCTGGAGCCAAGAGGTATGATCAGAGGTGCGACTCCAAGATTCAAGCCCTCAGCTCTCATCCCCCCAGTGGCCTCTTTCATTTGTATATGAAATGAATTGGTTGTAAGCAGCTCAGGTCAGTAGAATGCCACTGTGCTCTAGTTAGGCTTGAGGATTGAGGAATTCTGGTTCGAAGGAAAATGCTGGAGCCAAAAGGTATGATCAGAGGTGTGGCTCCAAGATTCGAGCTCTCAGCTATCATCCCCCCAGTGGCCTCTTTCATTAACATAACAAATGATTTGATTTTCAGCAACTTAAACCAGTGGAATTCAACTGTGCTCCAGACAGGCTTGAGGTTTGAGGAATTTTGGTATATTGGAGAATTCTGGAGCCAAGAGGTATGATCAGAGGTGTGGCTCCAAAATTGAATCCCTCAGCTCTCATCCCCCCAGTGGCCTCTTTCGTTTGTATATGAAATGAGTTGTTTGTAAGCAGTTCAGGTCAGTGGAATGCCACTGTGCTCTAGTTAGGCTTGAAGATTGAGGAATTCTGGTTCGAAGGAGAAAGCTGGAGCCAAGAGGAATGATCAGAAGTTTGCCTCCAAGATTCAAGCTCTCAGCTCTCATCCCCCCAGTTGCCTTTTTAGTTTATATATACAATTACTTGTGTTTAAGCAGATAAAAACAGTGGAACGCCACTGTGCTCCAGACAAGCTTGAGGATTGAGGAATTCTGGTTTGAAGGAAAATGCTGGAGCCAAGAGGTATGATCAGAGATGTTGCTCAAGGTTTAAAGCTCTCAGCTCTCATCCCCCCAGTGGCCTCTTTCATTCACATAACAAATGAATTGTTCTTAAGCAGCTAAAAGCAGTGGAATGCCACTGTGATCTAGTCAGGCTTGAGGATTGAGGAATTCTGATTTGAAGGTGAATACAGGAGCCAAGAGGTATGACCATAGGACCAGCTTCAAGATTCAAGCCCTGAGATCTCATCCTCCCAGTGGCCTCTTTAATTTATATATGAAATATCTTGTTTCTAAGCAGCTAAAACCAGTGGAATGCCACTGTGCTCCAGACAAGCTTGAGGATTGAGGAATTCTGGTTTGAAGGTTAATGCTGGAGCCAAGAGGTATGATCAGAGGTGCGACTCCAAGATTCAAGCCCTCAGCTCTCATCCCCCCAGTGGCCTCTTTCATTTGTATATGAAATGAATTGGTTGTAAGCAGCTAAAACCAGTGTAATGCCACTGTGCTCTAGTTAGGCTTGAGGATTGAGGAATTCTGGTTCGAAGGAAAATGTTGGAGCCAAGAGGTATGATCAGAGGTTTGGCTCCAAGATTCAAGCTCTTAGCTCTCATCCCCCCAGTTGCCTTTTTAGTTTATATATACAATTACTTGTTTTTAAGCAGCTAGAACCAGTGGAATGCCACTGTCCTCCAGACAAGCTTGAGGATTGAGGAATTCTGGTTTGAAGGCGAATGCTGGAGCCAAGAGGTATAATAAGAGATGCGGCTCCAAGATTCAAGCTCTCAGCTTTCATCCCTCCAGTGGCCTCTTTCATTTATATATGAAATGAATTGGGTTTAAGCAGCTAAGATAAGTGGAATGCCACTGTGCTCTAGTTAGGCTTAAGGATTGAGGAATTCTGGTTTGAAGGAAAATGCTGGAGCCTAGAGGTATCATCAGAGGTGTGGCTCAAGAATTTAGGTTCTCAGCTCTCATCCCCCCAGTTGCCTTTTTAGTTTATATATGAAATAAAATGTATTTAAGCAGCACAGGCCAGTGGAATGCCACTGTGCTCCAGACAAGCCAGAGGATTGAGGAATTTTGGTATATTGGAGAATCCTGGAGCCAAGAGGTATGATCAGAGGTGTGGCTCCAAGATTCAAGCTCTCAGCTCTCATCCCCCCAGTGGCCTCTTTTATTAACATTACAAATGAGTTGATTTTCAGCAACTAAAACCAGTGGAATTCAACTGTGCTCCAGACAGGCTTGAGGTTTGAGGAATTTTGGTATATTGGAGAATCCTGGAGCCAAGAGGTATGATCAGAGGTGTGGCTCCAAGATTCAAGCTCTCAGCTCTCATCCCCCCAGTGGCCTCTTTTATTAACATTACAAATGACTTGATTTTAAGAAACTAAAACCAGTGGAATTCAACTGTGCTCCAGACAGGCTTGAGGTTTGAGGAATTTTGGTATATTGGAGAATTCTGGAGCCAAGAGGTATGATCAGAGGTGTGGCTCCAAAATTGAATCCCTCAGCTCTCATCCCCCCAGTGGCCTCTTTCGTTTGTATATGAAATGAGTTGTTTGTAAGCAGTTCAGGTCAGTGGAATGCCACTGTGCTCTAGTTAGGCTTGAGGATTAAGGAATTCTGGTTCGAAGGAGAAAGCTGGAGCCAAGAGGTATGATCAGAAGTTTGCCTCCAAGATTCAAGCTCTCAGCTCTCATCCCCCCAGTTGCCTTTTTAGTTTATATATACAATTACTAGTTGTTAAGCAGCTTAAACCAGTGGAATGCCACTGTGCTCCAGACAAGCTTGAGGATTGAGGAATTCTGGTTTGAAAGAAAATGCTGGAGCCAAGAGGTATGATCAGAGATGTTGCTCAAGGTTTAAAGCTTTCAGCTCTCATCCCCCCAGTGGCCTCTTTCATTCACATAACAAATGAATTGTTCTTAAGCAGCTAAAAGCAGTGGAATGCCACTGTGCTCTAGTCAGGCTTGAGGATTGAGGAATTCTGATTTGAAGGTGTATACAGGGGCCAAGAGGTATGACCATAGGACCAGCTTCAAGATTCAAGCCCTGAGATCGCATCCCCCCAGTGGCCTTTTTAATTTATATATGAAATATCTTGTTTTTAAGCAGCTAAAAACAGTGGAACGCCACTGTGATCCAGACAAGCTTGAGGATTGAGTAATTCTGGTTTGAAGTTTAATGCTGGAGCCAAGAGGTATGATCAGAGGTGCGGCTCCAAGATTCAAGCCCTCAGCTCTCATCTCCCCAGTGGCCTCTTTCATTTGTATATGAAATGAATTGGTTGTAAGCAGCTCAGGTCAGTAGAATGCAACTGTGATCTAGTTAGGCTTGAGGATTGAGGAATTCTGGTTCGAAGGAAAATGCTGGAGCCAAGAGGTATGATCAGAGGTTTGCATCTAAGATTCAAGCTCTCAGCTCTCATCCCCCCAGTTGCCTTTTTAGTTTATATATACAATTACTTGTTTTTAAGCAGCTAAAAACAGTGGAACGCGACTGTGCTCCAGACAAGCTTGAGGATTGAAGAATTCTGGTTTGAAGGCGAATGCTGGAGCCAAGAGGTATAATAAGAGATGCGGCTCCAAGATTCAAGCTCTCAGCTTTCATCCCTCCAGTGGCCTCTTTCATTTATATATGAAATGAATTGGGTTTAAGCAGCTAAGATAAGTGGAATGCCACTGTGCTCTAGTTAGGCTTAAGGATTGAGGAATTCTGGTTTGAAGGAAAATGCTGGAGCCTAGAGGTATCATCAGAGGTGTGGCTCAAGAATTCAGGTTCTCAGCTCTCATCCCCCCAGTTGCCTTTTTAGTTTATATATGAAATAAAATGTATTTAAGCAGCACAGGCCAGTGGAATGCCACTGTGCTCCAGACAAGCCAGAGGATTGAGGAATTTTGGTATATTGGAGAATCCTGGAGCCAAGAGGTATGATCAGAGGTGTGGCTCCAAGATTCAAGCTCTCAGCTCTCATCCCCCCAGTGGCCTCTTTTATTAACATTACAAATGAGTTGATTTTCAGTAACTAAAACCAGTGGAATTCAACTGTGCTCCAGACAGGCTTGAGGTTTGAGGAATTTTGGTATATTGGAGAATCCTGGAGCCAAGAGGTATGATCAGAGGTGTGGCTCCAAGATTCAAGCTCTCAGCTCTCATCCCCCCAGTGGCCTCTTTTATTAACATTACAAATGACTTGATTTTAAGAAACTAAAACCAGTGGAATTCAACTGTGCTCCAGACAGGCTTGAGGTTTGAGGAATTTTGGTATATTGGAGAATTCTGGAGCCAAGAGGTATGATCAGAGGTGTGGCTCCAAAATTGAATCCCTCAGCTCTCATCCCCCCAGTGGCCTCTTTCGTTTGTATATGAAATGAGTTGTTTGTAAGCAGTTCAGGTCAGTGGAATGCCACTGTGCTCTAGTTAGGCTTGAGGATTGAGGAATTCTGGTTCGAAGGAGAAAGCTGGAGCCAAGAGGTATGATCAGAAGTTTGCCTCCAAGATTCAAGCTCTCAGCTCTCATCCCCCCAGTTGCCTTTTTAGTTAATATATACAATTACTAGTTGTTAAGCAGCTAAAACCAGTGGAATGCCACTGTGCTCCAGACAAGCTTGAGGATTGAGGAATTCTGGTTTGAAAGAAAATGCTGGAGCCAAGAGGTATGATCAGAGATGTTGCTCAAGGTTTAAAGCTTTCAGCTCTCATCCCCCCAGTGGCCTCTTTCATTCACATAACAAATGAATTGTTCTTAAGCAGCTAAAAGCAGTGGAATGCCACTGTGCTCTAGTCAGGCTTGAGGATTGAGGAATTCAGATTTGAAGGTGTATACAGGGGCCAAGAGGTATGACCATAGGACCAGCTTCAAGATTCAAGCCCTGAGATCGCATCCCCCCAGTGGCCTTTTTAATTTATATATGAAATATCTTGTTTTTAAGCAGCTAAAAACAGTGGAACGCCACTGTGCTCCAGACAAGCTTGAGGATTGAGTAATTCTGGTTTGAAGGTTAATGCTGGAGCCAAGAGGTATGATCAGAGGTGCGGCTCCAAGATTCAAGCCCTCAGCTCTCATCTCCCCAGTGGCCTCTTTCATTTGTATATGAAATGAATTGGTTGTAAGCAGCTCAGGTCAGTAGAATGCAACTGTGATCTAGTTAGGCTTGAGGATTGAGGAATTCTGGTTCGAAGGAAAATGCTGGAGCCAAGAGGTATGATCAGAGGTTTGCATCTAAGATTCAAGCTCTCAGCTCTCATCCCCCCAGTTGCCTTTTTAGTTTATATATACAATTACTTGTTTTTAAGCAGCTAAAAACAGTGGAACGCGACTGTGCTCCAGACAAGCTTGAGGATTGAAGAATTCTGGTTTGAAGGTTAATGCTGGAGCCAAGAGGTATGATCAGAGGTGCGGCTCCAAGATTCAAGCCCTCAGCTCTCATTCCCCCAGTGGCCTCTTTCATTCACATAACAAATGAATTGTTCTTAAGCAGCTAAAAGCAGTGGAATGCCACTGTGCTCTAGTCAGGCTTGAGGATTGCGGAATTCTGATTTGAAGGTGAATACAGGAGCCAAGAGGTATAACCATAGGACCAGCTTCAAGATTCAAGCCCTGAGATCACATCCCCCCAGTGGCCTCTTTAATTTATATATGAAATATCTTGTTTCTAAGCAGCTAAAACCAGTGGAATGCCACTGTGATCCAGACAAGCTTGAGGATTGAGGAATTCTGGTTTGAAGGTTAATGCTGGAGCCAAGAGGTATGATCAGAGGTGCGGCTCCAAGATTCAAGCCCTCAGCTCTCATCCCCCCAGTGGCCTCTTTCATTTGTATATGAAATGAATTGGTTGTAAGCAGCTCAGGTCAGTAGAATGCCACTGTGCTCTAGTTAGCTCTCATCCCCCCAGTGGCCTCTTTCATTAACATAACAAATGATTTGATTTTAAGCAACTAAAACCAGTGGAATTCAACTGTGCTCCAGACAGGCTTGAGGTTTGAGGAATTTTGGTATATTGGAGAATTCTGGAGCCAAGAGGTATGATCAGAGGTGTGGCTCCAAAATTGAATCCCTCAGCTCTCATCCCCCCAGTGGCCTCTTTCGTTTGTATATGAAATGAGTTGTTTGTAAGCAGTTCAGGTCAGTGGAATGCCACTGTGCTCTAGTTAGGCTTGAAGATTGAGGAATTCTGGTTCGAAGGAGAAAGCTGGAGCCAAGAGGTATGATCAGAAGTTTGCCTCCAAGATTCAAGCTCTCAGCTCTCATCCCCCCAGTTGCCTTTTTAGTTTATATATACAATTACTTGTGTTTAAGCAGATAAAAACAGTGGAACGCCACTGTGCTCCAGACAAGCTTGAGGATTGAGGAATTCTGGTTTGAAGGAAAATGCTGGAGCCAAGAGGTATGATCAGAGATGTTGCTCAAGGTTTAAAGCTCTCAGCTCTCATCCCCCCAGTGGCCTCTTTCATTCACATAACAAATGAATTGTTCTTAAGCAGCTAAAAGCAGTGGAATGCCACTGTGATCTAGTCAGGCTTGAGGATTGAGGAATTCTGATTTGAAGGTGAATACAGGAGCCAAGAGGTATGACCATAGGACCAGCTTCAAGATTCAAGCCCTGAGATCTCATCCTCCCAGTGGCCTCTTTAATTTATATATGAAATATCTTGTTTCTAAGCAGCTAAAACCAGTGGAATGCCACTGTGCTCCAGACAAGCTTGAGGATTGAGGAATTCTGGTTTGAAGGTTAATGCTGGAGCCAAGAGGTATGATCAGAGGTGCGACTCCAAGATTCAAGCCCTCAGCTCTCATCCCCCCAGTGGCCTCTTTCATTTGTATATGAAATGAATTGGTTGTAAGCAGCTAAAACCAGTGTAATGCCACTGTGCTCTAGTTAGGCTTGAGGATTGAGGAATTCTGGTTCGAAGGAAAATGTTGGAGCCAAGAGGTATGATCAGAGGTTTGGCTCCAAGATTCAAGCTCTTAGCTCTCATCCCCCCAGTTGCCTTTTTAGTTTATATATACAATTACTTGTTTTTAAGCAGCTAAAACCAGTGGAATGCCACTGTCCTCCAGACAAGCTTGAGGATTGAGGAATTCTGGTTTGAAGGCGAATGCTGGAGCCAAGAGGTATAATAAGAGATGCGGCTCCAAGATTCAAGCTCTCAGCTTTCATCCCTCCAGTGGCCTCTTTCATTTATATATGAAATGAATTGGGTTTAAGCAGCTAAGATAAGTGGAATGCCACTGTGCTCTAGTTAGGCTTAAGGATTGAGGAATTCTGGTTTGAAGGAAAATGCTGGAGCCTAGAGGTATCATCAGAGGTGTGGCTCAAGAATTCAGGTTCTCAGCTCTCATCCCCCCAGTTGCCTTTTTAGTTTATATATGAAATAAAATGTATTTAAGCAGCACAGGCCAGTGGAATGCCACTGTGCTCCAGACAAGCCAGAGGATTGAGGAATTTTGGTATATTGGAGAATCCTGGAGCCAAGAGGTATGATCAGAGGTGTGGCTCCAAGATTCAAGCTCTCAGCTCTCATCCCCCCAGTGGCCTCTTTTATTAAGATTACAAATGAGTTGATTTTCAGCAACTAAAACCAGTGGAATTCAACTGTGCTCCAGACAGGCTTGAGGTTTGAGGAATTTTGGTATATTGGAGAATCCTGGAGCCAAGAGGTATGATCAGAGGTGTGGCTCCAAGATTCAAGCTCTCAGCTCTCATCCCCCCAGTGGCCTCTTTTATTAACATTACAAATGACTTGATTTTAAGCAACTAAAACCAGTGGAATTCAACTGTGCTCCAGACAGGCTTGAGGTTTGAGGAATTTTGGTATATTGGAGAATTCTGGAGCCAAGAGGTATGATCAGAGGTGTGGCTCCAAAATTGAATCCCTCAGCTCTCATCCCCCCAGTGGCCTCTTTCGTTTGTATATGAAATGAGTTGTTTGTAAGCAGTTCAGGTCAGTGGAATGCCACTGTGCTCTAGTTAGGCTTGAGGATTGAGGAATTCTGGTTCGAAGGAGAAAGCTGGAGCCAAAAGGTATGATCAGAAGTTTGCCTCCAAGATTCAAGCTCTCAGCTCTCATCCCCCCAGTTGCCTTTTTAGTTAATATATACAATTACTAGTTGTTAAGCAGCTAAAACCAGTGGAATGCCACTGTGCTCCAGACAAGCTTGAGGATTGAGGAATTCTGGTTTGAAAGAAAATGCTGGAGCCAAGAGGTATGATCAGAGATGTTGCTCAAGGTTTAAAGCTCTCAGCTCTCATCCCCCCAGTGGCCTCTTTCATTCACATAACAAATGAATTGTTCTTAAGCAGCTAAAAGCAGTGGAATGCCACTGTGCTCTAGTCAGGCTTGAGGATTGAGGAATTCTGATTTGAAGGTGAATACAGGAGCCAAGAGGTATGACCATAGGACCAGCTTCAAGATTCAAGCCCTGAGATCTCATCCCCCCAGTGGCCTTTTTAATTTATATATGAAATATCTTGTTTTTAAGCAGCTAAAAACAGTGGAACGCCACTGTGCTCCAGACAAGCTTGAGGATTGAGGAATTCTGGTTTGAAGGTTAATGCTGGAGCCAAGAGGTATGATCAGAGGTGCGGCTCCAAGATTCAAGCCCTCAGCTCTCATCTCCCCAGTGGCCTCTTTCATTTGTATATGAAATGAATTGGTTGTAAGCAGCTCAGGTCAGTAGAATGCAACTGTGCTCTAGTTAGGCTTGAGGATTGAGGAATTCTGGTTCGAAGGAAAATGCTGGAGCCAAAAGGTATGATCAGAGGTGTGGCTCCAAGATTCGAGCTCTCAGCTCTCATCCCCCCAGTTGCCTTTTTAGTTTATATATACAATTACTTGTTTTTAAGCAGCTAAAAACAGTGGAACGCGACTGTGCTCCAGACAAGCTTGAGGATTGAAGAATTCTGGTTTGAAGGTTAATGCTGGAGCCAAGAGGTATGATCAGAGGTGCGGCTCCAAGATTCAAGCCCTCAGCTCTCATTCCCCCAGTGGCCTCTTTCATTCACATAACAAATGAATTGTTCTTAAGCAGCTAAAAGCAGTGGAATGCCACTGTGCTCTAGTCAGGCTTGAGGATTGCGGAATTCTGATTTGAAGGTGAATACAGGAGCCAAGAGGTATAACCATAGGACCAGCTTCAAGATTCAAGCCCTGAGATCACATCCCCCCAGTGGCCTCTTTAATTTATATATGAAATATCTTGTTTCTAAGCAGCTAAAACCAGTGTAATGCCACTGTGATCCAGACAAGCTTGAGGATTGAGGAATTCTGGTTTGAAGGTTAATGCTGGAGCCAAGAGGTATGATCAGAGGTGCGGCTCCAAGATTCAAGCCCTCAGCTCTCATCCCCCCAGTGGCCTCTTTCATTTGTATATGAAATGAATTGGTTGTAAGCAGCTCAGGTCAGTAGAATGCCACTGTGCTCTAGTTAGCTCTCATCCCCCCAGTGGCCTCTTTCATTAACATAACAAATGATTTGATTTTAAGCAACTAAAACCAGTGGAATTCAACTGTGCTCCAGACAGGCTTGAGGTTTGAGGAATTTTGGTATATTGGAGAATTCTGGAGCCAAGAGGTATGATCAGAGGTGTGGCTCCAAAATTGAATCCCTCAGCTCTCATCCCCCCAGTGGCCTCTTTCGTTTGTATATGAAATGAGTTGTTTGTAAGCAGTTCAGGTCAGTGGAATGCCACTGTGCTCTAGTTAGGCTTGAAGATTGAGGAATTCTGGTTCGAAGGAGAAAGCTGGAGCCAAGAGGTATGATCAGAAGTTTGCCTCCAAGATTCAAGCTCTCAGCTCTCATCCCCCCAGTTGCCTTTTTAGTTTATATATACAATTACTTGTGTTTAAGCAGATAAAAACAGTGGAACGCCACTGTGCTCCAGACAAGCTTGAGGATTGAGGAATTCTGGTTTGAAGGAAAATGCTGGAGCCAAGAGGTATGATCAGAGATGTTGCTCAAGGTTTAAAGCTCTCAGCTCTCATCCCCCCAGTGGCCTCTTTCATTCACATAACAAATGAATTGTTCTTAAGCAGCTAAAAGCAGTGGAATGCCACTGTGATCTAGTCAGGCTTGAGGATTGAGGAATTCTGATTTGAAGGTGAATACAGGAGCCAAGAGGTATGACCATAGGACCAGCTTCAAGATTCAAGCCCTGAGATCTCATCCTCCCAGTGGCCTCTTTAATTTATATATGAAATATCTTGTTTCTAAGCAGCTAAAACCAGTGGAATGCCACTGTGCTCCAGACAAGCTTGAGGATTGAGGAATTCTGGTTTGAAGGTTAATGCTGGAGCCAAGAGGTATGATCAGAGGTGCGACTCCAAGATTCAAGCCCTCAGCTCTCATCCCCCCAGTGGCCTCTTTCATTTGTATATGAAATGAATTGGTTGTAAGCAGCTAAAACCAGTGTAATGCCACTGTGCTCTAGTTAGGCTTGAGGATTGAGGAATTCTGGTTCGAAGGAAAATGTTGGAGCCAAGAGGTATGATCAGAGGTTTGGCTCCAAGATTCAAGCTCTTAGCTCTCATCCCCCCAGTTGCCTTTTTAGTTTATATATACAATTACTTGTTTTTAAGCAGCTAAAACCAGTGGAATGCCACTGTCCTCCAGACAAGCTTGAGGATTGAGGAATTCTGGTTTGAAGGCGAATGCTGGAGCCAAGAGGTATAATAAGAGATGCGGCTCCAAGATTCAAGCTCTCAGCTTTCATCCCTCCAGTGGCCTCTTTCATTTATATATGAAATGAATTGGGTTTAAGCAGCTAAGATAAGTGGAATGCCACTGTGCTCTAGTTAGGCTTAAGGATTGAGGAATTCTGGTTTGAAGGAAAATGCTGGAGCCTAGAGGTATCATCAGAGGTGTGGCTCAAGAATTCAGGTTCTCAGCTCTCATCCCCCCAGTTGCCTTTTTAGTTTATATATGAAATAAAATGTATTTAAGCAGCACAGGCCAGTGGAATGCCACTGTGCTCCAGACAAGCCAGAGGATTGAGGAATTTTGGTATATTGGAGAATCCTGGAGCCAAGAGGTATGATCAGAGGTGTGGCTCCAAGATTCAAGCTCTCAGCTCTCATCCCCCCAGTGGCCTCTTTTATTAAGATTACAAATGAGTTGATTTTCAGCAACTAAAACCAGTGGAATTCAACTGTGCTCCAGACAGGCTTGAGGTTTGAGGAATTTTGGTATATTGGAGAATCCTGGAGCCAAGAGGTATGATCAGAGGTGTGGCTCCAAGATTCAAGCTCTCAGCTCTCATCCCCCCAGTGGCCTCTTTTATTAACATTACAAATGACTTGATTTTAAGAAACTAAAACCAGTGGAATTCAACTGTGCTCCAGACAGGCTTGAGGTTTGAGGAATTTTGGTATATTGGAGAATTCTGGAGCCAAGAGGTATGATCAGAGGTGTGGCTCCAAAATTGAATCCCTCAGCTCTCATCCCCCCAGTGGCCTCTTTCGTTTGTATATGAAATGAGTTGTTTGTAAGCAGTTCAGGTCAGTGGAATGCCACTGTGCTCTAGTTAGGCTTGAGGATTGAGGAATTCTGGTTCGAAGGAGAAAGCTGGAGCCAAAAGGTATGATCAGAAGTTTGCCTCCAAGATTCAAGCTCTCAGCTCTCATCCCCCCAGTTGCCTTTTTAGTTAATATATACAATTACTAGTTGTTAAGCAGCTAAAACCAGTGGAATGCCACTGTGCTCCAGACAAGCTTGAGGATTGAGGAATTCTGGTTTGAAAGAAAATGCTGGAGCCAAGAGGTATGATCAGAGATGTTGCTCAAGGTTTAAAGCTCTCAGCTCTCATCCCCCCAGTGGCCTCTTTCATTCACATAACAAATGAATTGTTCTTAAGCAGCTAAAAGCAGTGGAATGCCACTGTGCTCTAGTCAGGCTTGAGGATTGAGGAATTCTGATTTGAAGGTGAATACAGGAGCCAAGAGGTATGACCATAGGACCAGCTTCAAGATTCAAGCCCTGAGATCTCATCCCCCCAGTGGCCTTTTTAATTTATATATGAAATATCTTGTTTTTAAGCAGCTAAAAACAGTGGAACGCCACTGTGCTCCAGACAAGCTTGAGGATTGAGGAATTCTGGTTTGAAGGTTAATGCTGGAGCCAAGAGGTATGATCAGAGGTGCGGCTCCAAGATTCAAGCCCTCAGCTCTCATCTCCCCAGTGGCCTCTTTCATTTGTATATGAAATGAATTGGTTGTAAGCAGCTCAGGTCAGTAGAATGCAACTGTGCTCTAGTTAGGCTTGAGGATTGAGGAATTCTGGTTCGAAGGAAAATGCTGGAGCCAAAAGGTATGATCAGAGGTGTGGCTCCAAGATTCGAGCTCTCAGCTCTCATCCCCCCAGTTGCCTTTTTAGTTTATATATACAATTACTTGTTTTTAAGCAGCTAAAAACAGTGGAACGCGACTGTGCTCCAGACAAGCTTGAGGATTGAAGAATTCTGGTTTGAAGGTTAATGCTGGAGCCAAGAGGTATGATCAGAGGTGCGGCTCCAAGATTCAAGCCCTCAGCTCTCATTCCCCCAGTGGCCTCTTTCATTCACATAACAAATGAATTGTTCTTAAGCAGCTAAAAGCAGTGGAATGCCACTGTGCTCTAGTCAGGCTTGAGGATTGCGGAATTCTGATTTGAAGGTGAATACAGGAGCCAAGAGGTATAACCATAGGACCAGCTTCAAGATTCAAGCCCTGAGATCACATCCCCCCAGTGGCCTCTTTAATTTATATATGAAATATCTTGTTTCTAAGCAGCTAAAACCAGTAAAATGCCACTGTGATCCAGACAAGCTTGAGGATTGAGGAATTCTGGTTTGAAGGTTAATGCTGGAGCCAAGAGGTATGATCAGAGGTGCGGCTCCAAGATTCAAGCCCTCAGCTCTCATCCCCCCAGTGGCCTCTTTCATTTGTATATGAAATGAATTGGTTGTAAGCAGCTCAGGTCAGTAGAATGCCACTGTGCTCTAGTTAGCTCTCATCCCCCCAGTGGCCTCTTTCATTAACATAACAAATGATTTGATTTTAAGCAACTAAAACCAGTGGAATTCAACTGTGCTCCAGACAGGCTTGAGGTTTGAGGAATTTTGGTATATTGGAGAATTCTGGAGCCAAGAGGTATGATCAGAGGTGTGGCTCCAAAATTGAATCCCTCAGCTCTCATCCCCCCAGTGGCCTCTTTCGTTTGTATATGAAATGAGTTGTTTGTAAGCAGTTCAGGTCAGTGGAATGCCACTGTGCTCTAGTTAGGCTTGAGGATTGAGGAATTCTGGTTCGAAGGAGAAAGCTGGAGCCAAAAGGTATGATCAGAAGTTTGCCTCCAAGATTCAAGCTCTCAGCTCTCATCCCCCCAGTTGCCTTTTTAGTTAATATATACAATTACTAGTTGTTAAGCAGCTAAAACCAGTGGAATGCCACTGTGCTCCAGACAAGCTTGAGGATTGAGGAATTCTGGTTTGAAAGAAAATGCTGGAGCCAAGAGGTATGATCAGAGATGTTGCTCAAGGTTTAAAGCTCTCAGCTCTCATCCCCCCAGTGGCCTCTTTCATTCACATAACAAATGAATTGTTCTTAAGCAGCTAAAAGCAGTGGAATGCCACTGTGCTCTAGTCAGGCTTGAGGATTGAGGAATTCTGATTTGAAGGTGAATACAGGAGCCAAGAGGTATGACCATAGGACCAGCTTCAAGATTCAAGCCCTGAGATCTCATCCCCCCAGTGGCCTTTTTAATTTATATATGAAATATCTTGTTTTTAAGCAGCTAAAAACAGTGGAACGCCACTGTGCTCCAGACAAGCTTGAGGATTGAGGAATTCTGGTTTGAAGGTTAATGCTGGAGCCAAGAGGTATGATCAGAGGTGCGGCTCCAAGATTCAAGCCCTCAGCTCTCATCTCCCCAGTGGCCTCTTTCATTTGTATATGAAATGAATTGGTTGTAAGCAGCTCAGGTCAGTAGAATGCAACTGTGCTCTAGTTAGGCTTGAGGATTGAGGAATTCTGGTTCGAAGGAAAATGCTGGAGCCAAAAGGTATGATCAGAGGTGTGGCTCCAAGATTCGAGCTCTCAGCTCTCATCCCCCCAGTTGCCTTTTTAGTTTATATATACAATTACTTGTTTTTAAGCAGCTAAAAACAGTGGAACGCGACTGTGCTCCAGACAAGCTTGAGGATTGAAGAATTCTGGTTTGAAGGTTAATGCTGGAGCCAAGAGGTATGATCAGAGGTGCGGCTCCAAGATTCAAGCCCTCAGCTCTCATTCCCCCAGTGGCCTCTTTCATTCACATAACAAATGAATTGTTCTTAAGCAGCTAAAAGCAGTGGAATGCCACTGTGCTCTAGTCAGGCTTGAGGATTGCGGAATTCTGATTTGAAGGTGAATACAGGAGCCAAGAGGTATAACCATAGGACCAGCTTCAAGATTCAAGCCCTGAGATCACATCCCCCCAGTGGCCTCTTTAATTTATATATGAAATATCTTGTTTCTAAGCAGCTAAAACCAGTGGAATGCCACTGTGATCCAGACAAGCTTGAGGATTGAGGAATTCTGGTTTGAAGGTTAATGCTGGAGCCAAGAGGTATGATCAGAGGTGCGGCTCCAAGATTCAAGCCCTCAGCTCTCATCCCCCCAGTGGCCTCTTTCATTTGTATATGAAATGAATTGGTTGTAAGCAGCTCAGGTCAGTAGAATGCCACTGTGCTCTAGTTAGCTCTCATCCCCCCAGTGGCCTCTTTCATTAACATAACAAATGATTTGATTTTAAGCAACTAAAACCAGTGGAATTCAACTGTGCTCCAGACAGGCTTGAGGTTTGAGGAATTTTGGTATATTGGAGAATTCTGGAGCCAAGAGGTATGATCAGAGGTGTGGCTCCAAAATTGAATCCCTCAGCTCTCATCCCCCCAGTGGCCTCTTTCGTTTGTATATGAAATGAGTTGTTTGTAAGCAGTTCAGGTCAGTGGAATGCCACTGTGCTCTAGTTAGGCTTGAAGATTGAGGAATTCTGGTTCGAAGGAGAAAGCTGGAGCCAAGAGGTATGATCAGAAGTTTGCCTCCAAGATTCAAGCTCTCAGCTCTCATCCCCCCAGTTGCCTTTTTAGTTTATATATACAATTACTTGTGTTTAAGCAGATAAAAACAGTGGAACGCCACTGTGATCCAGACAAGCTTGAGGATTGAGGAATTCTGGTTTGAAGGAAAATGCTGGAGCCAAGAGGTATGATCAGAGATGTTGCTCAAGGTTTAAAGCTCTCAGCTCTCATCCCCCCAGTGGCCTCTTTCATTCACATAACAAATGAATTGTTCTTAAGCAGCTAAAAGCAGTGGAATGCCACTGTGATCTAGTCAGGCTTGAGGATTGAGGAATTCTGATTTGAAGGTGAATACAGGAGCCAAGAGGTATGACCATAGGACCAGCTTCAAGATTCAAGCCCTGAGATCTCATCCTCCCAGTGGCCTCTTTAATTTATATATGAAATATCTTGTTTCTAAGCAGCTAAAACCAGTGGAATGCCACTGTGCTCCAGACAAGCTTGAGGATTGAGGAATTCTGGTTTGAAGGTTAATGCTGGAGCCAAGAGGTATGATCAGAGGTGCGACTCCAAGATTCAAGCCCTCAGCTCTCATCCCCCCAGTGGCCTCTTTCATTTGTATATGAAATGAATTGGTTGTAAGCAGCTAAAACCAGTGTAATGCCACTGTGCTCTAGTTAGGCTTGAGGATTGAGGAATTCTGGTTCGAAGGAAAATGTTGGAGCCAAGAGGTATGATCAGAGGTTTGGCTCCAAGATTCAAGCTCTTAGCTCTCATCCCCCCAGTTGCCTTTTTAGTTTATATATACAATTACTTGTTTTTAAGCAGCTAAAACCAGTGGAATGCCACTGTCCTCCAGACAAGCTTGAGGATTGAGGAATTCTGGTTTGAAGGCGAATGCTGGAGCCAAGAGGTATAATAAGAGATGCGGCTCCAAGATTCAAGCTCTCAGCTTTCATCCCTCCAGTGGCCTCTTTCATTTATATATGAAATGAATTGGGTTTAAGCAGCTAAGATAAGTGGAATGCCACTGTGCTCTAGTTAGGCTTAAGGATTGAGGAATTCTGGTTTGAAGGAAAATGCTGGAGCCTAGAGGTATCATCAGAGGTGTGGCTCAAGAATTCAGGTTCTCAGCTCTCATCCCCCCAGTTGCCTTTTTAGTTTATATATGAAATAAAATGTATTTAAGCAGCACAGGCCAGTGGAATGCCACTGTGCTCCAGACAAGCCAGAGGATTGAGGAATTTTGGTATATTGGAGAATCCTGGAGCCAAGAGGTATGATCAGAGGTGTGGCTCCAAGATTCAAGCTCTCAGCTCTCATCCCCCCAGTGGCCTCTTTTATTAAGATTACAAATGAGTTGATTTTCAGCAACTAAAACCAGTGGAATTCAACTGTGCTCCAGACAGGCTTGAGGTTTGAGGAATTTTGGTATATTGGAGAATCCTGGAGCCAAGAGGTATGATCAGAGGTGTGGCTCCAAGATTCAAGCTCTCAGCTCTCATCCCCCCAGTGGCCTCTTTTATTAACATTACAAATGACTTGATTTTAAGAAACTAAAACCAGTGGAATTCAACTGTGCTCCAGACAGGCTTGAGGTTTGAGGAATTTTGGTATATTGGAGAATTCTGGAGCCAAGAGGTATGATCAGAGGTGTGGCTCCAAAATTGAATCCCTCAGCTCTCATCCCCCCAGTGGCCTCTTTCGTTTGTATATGAAATGAGTTGTTTGTAAGCAGTTCAGGTCAGTGGAATGCCACTGTGCTCTAGTTAGGCTTGAGGATTGAGGAATTCTGGTTCGAAGGAGAAAGCTGGAGCCAAGAGGTATGATCAGAAGTTTGCCTCCAAGATTCAAGCTCTCAGCTCTCATCCCCCCAGTTGCCTTTTTAGTTAATATATACAATTACTAGTTGTTAAGCAGCTAAAACCAGTGGAATGCCACTGTGCTCCAGACAAGCTTGAGGATTGAGGAATTCTGGTTTGAAAGAAAATGCTGGAGCCAAGAGGTATGATCAGAGATGTTGCTCAAGGTTTAAAGCTCTCAGCTCTCATCCCCCCAGTGGCCTCTTTCATTCACATAACAAATGAATTGTTCTTAAGCAGCTAAAAGCAGTGGAATGCCACTGTGCTCTAGTCAGGCTTGAGGATTGAGGAATTCTGATTTGAAGGTGAATACAGGAGCCAAGAGGTATGACCATAGGACCAGCTTCAAGATTCAAGCCCTGAGATCTCATCCCCCCAGTGGCCTTTTTAATTTATATATGAAATATCTTGTTTTTAAGCAGCTAAAAACAGTGGAACGCCACTGTGCTCCAGACAAGCTTGAGGATTGAGGAATTCTGGTTTGAAGGTTAATGCTGGAGCCAAGAGGTATGATCAGAGGTGCGGCTCCAAGATTCAAGCCCTCAGCTCTCATCTCCCCAGTGGCCTCTTTCATTTGTATATGAAATGAATTGGTTGTAAGCAGCTCAGGTCAGTAGAATGCAACTGTGCTCTAGTTAGGCTTGAGGATTGAGGAATTCTGGTTCGAAGGAAAATGCTGGAGCCAAAAGGTATGATCAGAGGTGTGGCTCCAAGATTCGAGCTCTCAGCTCTCATCCCCCCAGTTGCCTTTTTAGTTTATATATACAATTACTTGTTTTTAAGCAGCTAAAACCAGTGGAACGCGACTGTGCTCCAGACAAGCTTGAGGATTGAAGAATTCTGGTTTGAAGGCGAATGCTGGAGCCAAGAGGTATAATAAGAGATGCGGCTCCAAGATTCAAGCTCTCAGCTTTCATCCCTCCAGTGGCCTCTTTCATTTATATATGAAATGAATTGGGTTTAAGCAGCTAAGATAAGTGGAATGCCACTGTGCTCTAGTTAGGCTTAAGGATTGAGTAATTCTGGTTTGAAGGAAAATGCTGGAGCCTAGAGGTATCATCAGAGGTGTGGCTCAAGAATTCAGGTTCTCAGCTCTCATCCCCCCAGTTGCCTTTTTAGTTTATATATGAAATAAAATGTATTTAAGCAGCACAGGCCAGTGGAATGCCACTGTGCTCCAGACAAGCCAGAGGATTGAGGAATTTTGGTATATTGGAGAATCCTGGAGCCAAGAGGTATGATCAGAGGTGTGGCTCCAAGATTCAAGCTCTCAGCCCTCATCCCCCCAGTGGCCTCTTTTATTAACATTACAAATGAGTTGATTTTCAGCAACTAAAACCAGTGGAATTCAACTGTGCTCCAGACAGGCTTGAGGTTTGAGGAATTTTGGTATATTGGAGAATCCTGGAGCCAAGAGGTATGATCAGAGGTGTGGCTCCAAGATTCAAGCTCTCAGCTCTCATCCCCCCAGTGGCCTCTTTTATTAACATTACAAATGACTTGATTTTAAGAAACTAAAACCAGTGGAATTCAACTGTGCTCCAGACAGGCTTGAGGTTTGAGGAATTTTGGTATATTGGAGAATTCTGGAGCCAAGAGGTATGATCAGAGGTGTGGCTCCAAAATTGAATCCCTCAGCTCTCATCCCCCCAGTGGCCTCTTTCGTTTGTATATGAAATGAGTTGTTTGTAAGCAGTTCAGGTCAGTGGAATGCCACTGTGCTCTAGTTAGGCTTGAGGATTGAGGAATTCTGGTTCGAAGGAGAAAGCTGGAGCCAAGAGGTATGATCAGAAGTTTGCCTCCAAGATTCAAGCTCTCAGCTCTCATCCCCCCAGTTGCCTTTTTAGTTAATATATACAATTACTAGTTGTTAAGCAGCTAAAACCAGTGGAATGCCACTGTGCTCCAGACAAGCTTGAGGATTGAGGAATTCTGGTTTGAAAGAAAATGCTGGAGCCAAGAGGTATGATCAGAGATGTTGCTCAAGGTTTAAAGCTTTCAGCTCTCATCCCCCCAGTGGCCTCTTTCATTCACATAACAAATGAATTGTTCTTAAGCAGCTAAAAGCAGTGGAATGCCACTGTGCTCTAGTCAGGCTTGAGGATTGAGGAATTCTGATTTGAAGGTGTATACAGGGGCCAAGAGGTATGACCATAGGACCAGCTTCAAGATTCAAGCCCTGAGATCGCATCCCCCCAGTGGCCTTTTTAATTTATATATGAAATATCTTGTTTTTAAGCAGCTAAAAACAGTGGAACGCCACTGTGCTCCAGACAAGCTTGAGGATTGAGTAATTCTGGTTTGAAGGTTAATGCTGGAGCCAAGAGGTATGATCAGAGGTGCGGCTCCAAGATTCAAGCCCTCAGCTCTCATCTCCCCAGTGGCCTCTTTCATTTGTATATGAAATGAATTGGTTGTAAGCAGCTCAGGTCAGTAGAATGCAACTGTGATCTAGTTAGGCTTGAGGATTGAGGAATTCTGGTTCGAAGGAAAATGCTGGAGCCAAGAGGTATGATCAGAGGTTTGCATCTAAGATTCAAGCTCTCAGCTCTCATCCCCCCAGTTGCCTTTTTAGTTTATATATACAATTACTTGTTTTTAAGCAGCTAAAAACAGTGGAACGCGACTGTGCTCCAGACAAGCTTGAGGATTGAAGAATTCTGGTTTGAAGGTTAATGCTGGAGCCAAGAGGTATGATCAGAGGTGCGGCTCCAAGATTCAAGCCCTCAGCTCTCATACCCCCAGTGGCCTCTTTCATTCACATAACAAATGAATTGTTCTTAAGCAGCTAAAAGCAGTGGAATGCCACTGTGCTCTAGTCAGGCTTGAGGATTGCGGAATTCTGATTTGAAGGTGAATACAGGAGCCAAGAGGTATAACCATAGGACCAGCTTCAAGATTCAAGCCCTGAGATCACATCCCCCCAGTGGCCTCTTTAATTTATATATGAAATATCTTGTTTCTAAGCAGCTAAAACCAGTGGAATGCCACTGTGATCCAGACAATCTTGAGGATTGAGGAATTCTGGTTTGAAGGTTAATGCTGGAGCCAAGAGGTATGATCAGAGGTGCGGCTCCAAGATTCAAGCCCTCAGCTCTCATCCCCCCAGTGGCCTCTTTCATTTGTATATGAAATGAATTGGTTGTAAGCAGCTCAGGTCAGTAGAATGCCACTGTGCTCTAGTTAGGCTTGAGGATTGAGGAATTCTGGTTCGAAGGAAAATGCTGGAGCCAAAAGGTATGATCAGAGGTGTGGCTCCAAGATTCGAGCTCTCAGCTCTCATCCCCCCAGTGGCCTCTTTCATTAACATAACAAATGATTTGATTTTAAGCAACTTAAACCAGTGGAATTCAACTGTGCTCCAGACAGGCTTGAGGTTTGAGGAATTTTGGTATATTGGAGAATTCTGGAGCCAAGAGGTATGATCAGAGGTGTGGCTCCAAAATTGATTCCCTCAGCTCTCATCCCCCCAGTGGCCTCTTTCGTTTGTATATGAAATGAGTTGTTTGTAAGCAGTTCAGGTCAGTGGAATGCCACTGTGCTCTAGTTAGGCTTGAAGATTGAGGAATTCTGGTTCGAAGGAGAAAGCTGGAGCCAAGAGGTATGATCAGAAGTTTGCCTCCAAGATTCAAGCTCTCAGCTCTCATCCCCCCAGTTGCCTTTTTAGTTTATATATACAATTACTTGTGTTTAAGCAGATAAAAACAGTGGAACGCCACTGTGCTCCAGACAAGCTTGAGGATTGAGGAATTCTGGTTTGAAGGAAAATGCTGGAGCCAAGAGGTATGATCAGAGATGTTGCTCAAGGTTTAAAGCTCTCAGCTCTCATCCCCCCAGTGGCCTCTTTCATTCACATAACAAATGAATTGTTCTTAAGCAGCTAAAAGCAGTGGAATGCCACTGTGATCTAGTCAGGCTTGAGGATTGAGGAATTCTGATTTGAAGGTGAATACAGGAGCCAAGAGGTATGACCATAGGACCAGCTTCAAGATTCAAGCCCTGAGATCTCATCCTCCCAGTGGCCTCTTTAATTTATATATTAAATATCTTGTTTCTAAGCAGCTAAAACCAGTGGAATGCCACTGTGCTCCAGACAAGCTTGAGGATTGAGGAATTCTGGTTTGAAGGTTAATGCTGGAGCCAAGAGGTATGATCAGAGGTGCGACTCCAAGATTCAAGCCCTCAGCTCTCATCCCCCCAGTGGCCTCTTTCATTTGTATATGAAATGAATTGGTTGTAAGCAGCTAAAACCAGTGTAATGCCACTGTGCTCTAGTTAGGCTTGAGGATTGAGGAATTCTGGTTCGAAGGAAAATGTTGGAGCCAAGAGGTATGATCAGAGGTTTGGCTCCAAGATTCAAGCTCTTAGCTCTCATCCCCCCAGTTGCCTTTTTAGTTTATATATACAATTACTTGTTTTTAAGCAGCTAAAACCAGTGGAATGCCACTGTCCTCCAGACAAGCTTGAGGATTGAGGAATTCTGGTTTGAAGGCGAATGCTGGAGCCAAGAGGTATAATAAGAGATGCGGCTCCAAGATTCAAGCTCTCAGCTTTCATCCCTCCAGTGGCCTCTTTCATTTATATATGAAATGAATTGGGTTTAAGCAGCTAAGATAAGTGGAATGCCACTGTGCTCTAGTTAGGCTTAAGGATTGAGGAATTCTGGTTTGAAGGAAAATGCTGGAGCCTAGAGGTATCATCAGAGGTGTGGCTCAAGAATTCAGGTTCTCAGCTCTCATCCCCCCAGTTGCCTTTTTAGTTTATATATGAAATAAAATGTATTTAAGCAGCACAGGCCAGTGGAATGCCACTGTGCTCCAGACAAGCCAGAGGATTGAGGAATTTTGGTATATTGGAGAATCCTGGAGCCAAGAGGTATGATCAGAGGTGTGGCTCCAAGATTCAAGCTCTCAGCTCTCATCCCCCCAGTGGCCTCTTTTATTAAGATTACAAATGAGTTGATTTTCAGCAACTAAAACCAGTGGAATTCAACTGTGCTCCAGACAGGCTTGAGGTTTGAGGAATTTTGGTATATTGGAGAATCCTGGAGCCAAGAGGTATGATCAGAGGTGTGGCTCCAAGATTCAAGCTCTCAGCTCTCATCCCCCCAGTGGCCTCTTTTATTAACATTACAAATGACTTGATTTTAAGAAACTAAAACCAGTGGAATTCAACTGTGCTCCAGACAGGCTTGAGGTTTGAGGAATTTTGGTATATTGGAGAATTCTGGAGCCAAGAGGTATGATCAGAGGTGTGGCTCCAAAATTGAATCCCTCAGCTCTCATCCCCCCAGTGGCCTCTTTCGTTTGTATATGAAATGAGTTGTTTGTAAGCAGTTCAGGTCAGTGGAATGCCACTGTGCTCTAGTTAGGCTTGAGGATTGAGGAATTCTGGTTCGAAGGAGAAAGCTGGAGCCAAGAGGTATGATCAGAAGTTTGCCTCCAAGATTCAAGCTCTCAGCTCTCATCCCCCCAGTTGCCTTTTTAGTTAATATATACAATTACTAGTTGTTAAGCAGCTAAAACCAGTGGAATGCCACTGTGCTCCAGACAAGCTTGAGGATTGAGGAATTCTGGTTTGAAAGAAAATGCTGGAGCCAAGAGGTATAATCAGAGATGTTGCTCAAGGTTTAAAGCTCTCAGCTCTCATCCCCCCAGTGGCCTCTTTCATTCACATAACAAATGAATTGTTCTTAAGCAGCTAAAAGCAGTGGAATGCCACTGTGCTCTAGTCAGGCTTGAGGATTGAGGAATTCTGATTTGAAGGTGAATACAGGAGCCAAGAGGTATGACCATAGGACCAGCTTCAAGATTCAAGCCCTGAGATCTCATCCCCCCAGTGGCCTTTTTAATTTATATATGAAATATCTTGTTTTTAAGCAGCTAAAAACAGTGGAACGCCACTGTGCTCCAGACAAGCTTGAGGATTGAGGAATTCTGGTTTGAAGGTTAATGCTGGAGCCAAGAGGTATGATCAGAGGTGCGGCTCCAAGATTCAAGCCCTCAGCTCTCATCCCCCCAGTGGCCTCTTTCATTTGTATATGAAATGAATTGGTTGTAAGCAGCTCAGGTCAGTAGAATGCCACTGTGCTCTAGTTAGGCTTGAGGATTGAGGAATTCTGGTTCGAAGGAAAATGCTGGAGCCAAAAGGTATGATCAGAGGTGTGGCTCCAAGATTCGAGCTCTCAGCTCTCATCCCCCCAGTTGCCTTTTTAGTTTATATATACAATTACTTGTTTTTAAGCAGCTAAAAACAGTGGAACGCGACTGTGCTCCAGACAAGCTTGAGGATTGAAGAATTCTGGTTTGAAGGTTAATGCTGGAGCCAAGAGGTATGATCAGAGGTGCGGCTCCAAGATTCAAGCCCTCAGCTCTCATTCCCCCAGTGGCCTCTTTCATTCACATAACAAATGAATTGTTCTTAAGCAGCTAAAAGCAGTGGAATGCCACTGTGCTCTAGTCAGGCTTGAGGATTGCGGAATTCTGATTTGAAGGTGAATACAGGAGCCAAGAGGTATAACCATAGGGCCAGCTTCAAGATTCAAGCCCTGAGATCACATCCCCCCAGTGGCCTCTTTAATTTATATATGAAATATCTTGTTTCTAAGCAGCTAAAACCAGTGGAATGCCACTGTGATCCAGACAATCTTGAGGATTGAGGAATTCTGGTTTGAAGGTTAATGCTGGAGCCAAGAGGTATGATCAGAGGTGCGGCTCCAAGATTCAAGCCCTCAGCTCTCATCCCCCCAGTGGCCTCTTTCATTTGTATATGAAATGAATTGGTTGTAAGCAGCTCAGGTCAGTAGAATGCCACTGTGCTCTAGTTAGGCTTGAGGATTGAGGAATTCTGGTTCGAAGGAAAATGCTGGAGCCAAAAGGTATGATCAGAGGTGTGGCTCCAAGATTCGAGCTCTCAGCTCTCATCCCCCCAGTGGCCTCTTTCATTAACATAACAAATGATTTGATTTTAAGCAACTTAAACCAGTGGAATTCAACTGTGCTCCAGACAGGCTTGAGGTTTGAGGAATTTTGGTATATTGGAGAATTCTGGAGCCAAGAGGTATGATCAGAGGTGTGGCTCCAAAATTGAATCCCTCAGCTCTCATCCCCCCAGTGGCCTCTTTCGTTTGTATATGAAATGAGTTGTTTGTAAGCAGTTCAGGTCAGTGGAATGCCACTGTGCTCTAGTTAGGCTTGAAGATTGAGGAATTCTGGTTCGAAGGAGAAAGCTGGAGCCAAGAGGTATGATCAGAAGTTTGCCTCCAAGATTCAAGCTCTCAGCTCTCATCCCCCCAGTTGCCTTTTTAGTTTATATATACAATTACTTGTGTTTAAGCAGATAAAAACAGTGGAACGCCACTGTGCTCCAGACAAGCTTGAGGATTGAGGAATTCTGGTTTGAAGGAAAATGCTGGAGCCAAGAGGTATGATCAGAGATGTTGCTCAAGGTTTAAAGCTCTCAGCTCTCATCCCCCCAGTGGCCTCTTTCATTCACATAACAAATGAATTGTTCTTAAGCAGCTAAAAGCAGTGGAATGCCACTGTGATCTAGTCAGGCTTGAGGATTGAGGAATTCTGATTTGAAGGTGAATACAGGAGCCAAGAGGTATGACCATAGGACCAGCTTCAAGATTCAAGCCCTGAGATCTCATCCTCCCAGTGGCCTCTTTAATTTATATATGAAATATCTTGTTTCTAAGCAGCTAAAACCAGTGGAATGCCACTGTGCTCCAGACAAGCTTGAGGATTGAGTAATTCTGGTTTGAAGGTTAATGCTGGAGCCAAGAGGTATGATCAGAGGTGCGACTTCAAGATTCAAGCCCTCAGCTCTCATCCCCCCAGTGGCCTCTTTCATTTGTATATGAAATGAATTGGTTGTAAGCAGCTAAAACCAGTGTAATGCCACTGTGCTCTAGTTAGGCTTGAGGATTGAGGAATTCTGGTTCGAAGGAAAATGTTGGAGCCAAGAGGTATGATCAGAGGTTTGGCTCCAAGATTCAAGCTCTTAGCTCTCATCCCCCCAGTTGCCTTTTTAGTTTATATATACAATTACTTGTTTTTAAGCAGCTAAAACCAGTGGAATGCCACTGTCCTCCAGACAAGCTTGAGGATTGAGGAATTCTGGTTTGAAGGCGAATGCTGGAGCCAAGAGGTATAATAAGAGATGCGGCTCCAAGATTCAAGCTCTCAGCTTTCATCCCTCCAGTGGCCTCTTTCATTTATATATGAAATGAATTGGGTTTAAGCAGCTAAGATAAGTGGAATGCCACTGTGCTCTAGTTAGGCTTAAGGATTGAGGAATTCTGGTTTGAAGGAAAATGCTGGAGCCTAGAGGTATCATCAGAGGTGTGGCTCAAGAATTCAGGTTCTCAGCTCTCATCCCCCCAGTTGCCTTTTTAGTTTATATATGAAATAAAATGTATTTAAGCAGCACAGGCCAGTGGAATGCCACTGTGCTCCAGACAAGCCAGAGGATTGAGGAATTTTGGTATATTGGAGAATCCTGGAGCCAAGAGGTATGATCAGAGGTGTGGCTCCAAGATTCAAGCTCTCAGCTCTCATCCCCCCAGTGGCCTCTTTTATTAAGATTACAAATGAGTTGATTTTCAGCAACTAAAACCAGTGGAATTCAACTGTGCTCCAGACAGGCTTGAGGTTTGAGGAATTTTGGTATATTGGAGAATCCTGGAGCCAAGAGGTATGATCAGAGGTGTGGCTCCAAGATTCAAGCTCTCAGCTCTCATCCCCCCAGTGGCCTCTTTTATTAACATTACAAATGACTTGATTTTAAGAAACTAAAACCAGTGGAATTCAACTGTGCTCCAGACAGGCTTGAGGTTTGAGGAATTTTGGTATATTGGAGAATTCTGGAGCCAAGAGGTATGATCAGAGGTGTGGCTCCAAAATTGAATCCCTCAGCTCTCATCCCCCCAGTGGCCTATTTCGTTTGTATATGAAATGAGTTGTTTGTAAGCAGTTCAGGTCAGTGGAATGCCACTGTGCTCTAGTTAGGCTTGAGGATTGAGGAATTCTGGTTCGAAGGAGAAAGCTGGAGCCAAGAGGTATGATCAGAAGTTTGCCTCCAAGATTCAAGCTCTCAGCTCTCATCCCCCCAGTTGCCTTTTTAGTTAATATATACAATTACTAGTTGTTAAGCAGCTAAAACCAGTGGAATGCCACTGTGCTCCAGACAAGCTTGAGGATTGAGGAATTCTGGTTTGAAAGAAAATGCTGGAGCCAAGAGGTATGATCAGAGATGTTGCTCAAGGTTTAAAGCTCTCAGCTCTCATCCCCCCAGTGGCCTCTTTCATTCACATAACAAATGAATTGTTCTTAAGCAGCTAAAAGCAGTGGAATGCCACTGTGCTCTAGTCAGGCTTGAGGATTGAGGAATTCTGATTTGAAGGTGAATACAGGAGCCAAGAGGTATGACCATAGGACCAGCTTCAAGATTCAAGCCCTGAGATCTCATCCCCCCAGTGGCCTTTTTAATTTATATATGAAATATCATGTTTTTAAGCAGCTAAAAACAGTGGAACGCCACTGTGCTCCAGACAAGCTTGAGGATTGAGGAATTCTGGTTTGAAGGTTAATGCTGGAGCCAAGAGGTATGATCAGAGGTGCGGCTCCAAGATTCAAGCCCTCAGCTCTCATCCCCCCAGTGGCCTCTTTCATTTGTATATGAAATGAATTGGTTGTAAGTAGCTCAGGTCAGTAGAATGCCACTGTGCTCTAGTTAGGCTTGAGGATTGAGGAATTCTGGTTCGAAGGAAAATGCTGGAGCCAAAAGGTATGATCAGAGGTGTGGCTCCAAGATTCGAGCTCTCAGCTCTCATCCCCCCAGTGGCCTCTTTCATTAACATAACAAATGATTTGATTTTAAGCAACTTAAACCAGTGGAATTCAACTGTGCTCCAGACAGGCTTGAGGTTTGAGGAATTTTGGTATATTGGAGAATTCTGGAGCCAAGAGGTATGATCAGAGGTGTGGCTCCAAAATTGAATCCCTCAGCTCTCATCCCCCCAGTGGCCTCTTTCGTTTGTATATGAAATGAGTTGTTTGTAAGCAGTTCAGGTCAGTGGAATGCCACTGTGCTCTAGTTAGGCTTGAAGGTTGAGGAATTCTGGTTCGAAGGAGAAAGCTGGAGCCAAGAGGTATGATCAGAAGTTTGCCTCCAAGATTCAAGCTCTCAGCTCTCATCCCCCCAGTTGCCTTTTTAGTTTATATATACAATTACTTGTATTTAAGCAGATAAAAACAGTGGAACGCCACTGTGCTCCAGACAAGCTTGAGGATTGAGGAATTCTGGTTTGAAGGAAAATGCTGGAGCCAAGAGGTATGATCAGAGATGTTGCTCAAGGTTTAAAGCTCTCAGCTCTCATCCCCCCAGTGGCCTCTTTCATTCACATAACAAATGAATTGTTCTTAAGCAGCTAAAAGCAGTGGAATGCCACTGTGATCTAGTCAGGCTTGAGGATTGAGGAATTCTGATTTGAAGGTGAATACAGGAGCCAAGAGGTATGACCATAGGACCAGCTTCAAGATTCAAGCCCTGAGATCTCATCCTCCCAGTGGCCTCTTTAATTTATATATGAAATATCTTGTTTCTAAGCAGCTAAAACCAGTGGAATGCCACTGTGCTCCAGACAAGCTTGAGGATTGAGGAATTATGGTTTGAAGGTTAATGCTGGAGCCAAGAGGTATGATCAGAGGTGCGACTCCAAGATTCAAGCCCTCAGCTCTCATCCCCCCAGTGGCCTCTTTCATTTGTATATGAAATGAATTGGTTGTAAGCAGCTAAAACCAGTGTAATGCCACTGTGCTCTAGTTAGGCTTGAGGATTGAGGAATTCTGGTTTGAAGGAAAATGCTGGAGCCTAGAGGTATCATCAGAGGTGTACCTCAAGAATTCAAGTTCTCAGCTCTCATCCCCCCAGTTGCCTTTTTAGTTTATATATGAAATAAAATGTATTTTAAGCAGCTCAGGCCAGTGGAATGCCACTGTGCTCCAGACAAGCCAGAGGATTGAGGAATTTTGGTATATTGGAGAATCCTGGAGCCAAGAGGTATGATCAGAGGTTTGGCTCCAAGATTCAAGCTCTCAGTTCTCATCCCCCCAGTTGCCTTTTAAGTTTATATAACAAAGTAACTTGTTTTTAAGCAGCTAAAACCAGTGGAATGCCACTGTGCTCCAGACAAGCCAGAGGATTGAGGAATTTTGGTATATTGGAGAATCCTGGAGCCAAGAGGTATGATCAGAGGTGTGGCTCCAAGATTCAAGCTCTCAGCTCTCATCCCCCCAGTGGCCTCTTTTATTAAGATTACAAATGAGTTGATTTTCAGCAACTAAAACCAGTGGAATTCAACTGTGCTCCAGACAGGCTTGAGGTTTGAGGAATTTTGGTATATTGGAGAATCCTGGAGCCAAGAGGTATGATCAGAGGTGTGGCTCCAAGATTCAAGCTCTCAGCTCTCATCCCCCCAGTGGCCTCTTTTATTAACATTACAAATGACTTGATTTTAAGAAACTAAAACCAGTGGAATTCAACTGTGCTCCAGACAGGCTTGAGGTTTGAGGAATTTTGGTATATTGGAGAATTCTGGAGCCAAGAGGTATGATCAGAGGTGTGGCTCCAAAATTGAATCCCTCAGCTCTCATCCCCCCAGTGGCCTCTTTCGTTTGTATATGAAATGAGTTGTTTGTAAGCAGTTCAGGTCAGTGGAATGCCACTGTGCTCTAGTTAGGCTTGAAGATTGAGGAATTCTGGTTCGAAGGAGAAAGCTGGAGCCAAGAGGTATGATCAGAAGTTTGCCTCCAAGATTCAAGCTCTCAGCTCTCATCCCCCCAGTTGCCTTTTTAGTTAATATATACAATTACTAGTTGTTAAGCAGCTAAAACCAGTGGAATGCCACTGTGCTCCAGACAAGCTTGAGGATTGAGGAATTCTGGTTTGAAAGAAAATGCTGGAGCCAAGAGGTATGATCAGAGATGTTGCTCAAGGTTTAAAGCTCTCAGCTCTCATCCCCCCAGTGGCCTCTTTCATTCACATAACAAATGAATTGTTCTTAAGCAGCTAAAAGCAGTGGAATGCCACTGTGCTCTAGTCAGGCTTGAGGATTGCGGAATTCTGATTTGAAGGTGAATACAGGAGCCAAGAGGTATGACCATAGGACCAGCTTCAAGATTCAAGCCCTGAGATCTCATCCCCCCAGTGGCCTCTTTAATTTATATATGAAAAATAATTTGTTTAAGCGGCTAAGGTCAGTGGAATGCTACTGTGCTCCAGATAAGCTTGAGGATTGAGGAATTCTGGTTTGAAGTTGAATGCTGGAGCCAAGAGCTATGATCAGAGGTGCGACTCCAAGATTCAAGCCCTCAGCTCTCATCCCCCCAGTGGCCTCTTTCATTTGTATATGAAATGAATTGTTTGTAAGAAGCTCAGGTCAGTTGAATGCCACTGTGCTCTATTCAGGCTTGAGGATTGAGGAATTCTGATTTGAAGGTGAATACAGGAGCCAAGAGGTATGACCATAGGACCAGCTTCAAGATTCAAGCCCTGAGATCGCATCCCCCCAGTGGCCTTTTTAATTTATATATGAAATATCTTGTTTTTAAGCAGCTAAAAACAGTGGAACGCCACGGTGCTCCAGACAAGCTTGAGGATTGAGGAATTCTGGTTTGAAGGTTAATGCTGGAGCCAAGAGGTATGATCAGAGGTGCGGCTCCAAGATTCAAGCCCTCAGCTCTCATCCCCCCAGTGGCCTCTTTCATTTGTATATGAAATGATTTGGTTGTAAGCAGGTAAAACCAGTGTAATGCAACTGTGCTCTAGTTAGGCTTGAGGATTGAGGAATTCTGGTTCGAAGGAAAATGCTGGAGCCAAGAGGTATGATCAGAGGTTTGCCTCTAAGATTCAAGCTCTCAGCTCTCATCCCCCCAGTTGCCTTTTTAGTTTATATACACAATTACTTGTTTTTAAGCAGCTAAAAACAGTGGAACGCCACTGTGCTCCAGACAAGCTTGAGGATTGAGGAATTCTGGTTTGAAGGTTAATGCTGGAGCCAAGAGGTATGATCAGAGGTGCGGCTCCAAGATTCAAGCCCTCAGCTCTCATCCCCCCAGTGGCCTCTTTCATTTGTATATGAAATGAATTGGTTGTAAGCAGCTAAAACCAGTGTAATGCCACTGTGCTCTAGTTAGGCTTGAGGATTGAGGAATTCTGGTTCGAAGGAGAAAGCTGGAGCCAAGAGGTATGATCAGAAGTTTGCCTCCAAGATTCAAGCTCTTAGCTCTCATCCCCCCAGTTGCCTTTTTAGTTTATATATACAATTACTTGTTTTTAAGCAGCTAAAACCAGTGGAATGCCACTGTCCTCCAGACAAGCTTGAGGATTGAGGAATTCTGGTTTGAAGGCGAATGCTGGAGCCAAGAGGTATGATCAGAGATGTTGCTCAAGGTTTAAAGCTTTCAGCTCTCATCCCCCCAGTGGCCTCTTTCATTCACATAACAAATGAATTGTTCTTAAGCAGCTAAAAGCAGTGGAATGCCACTGTGCTCTAGTCAGGCTTGAGGATTGAGGAATTCTGATTTGAAGGTGAATACAGGGGCCAAGAGGTATGACCATAGGACCAGCTTCAAGATTCAAGCCCTGAGATCGCATCCCCCCAGTGGCCTTTTTAATTTATATATGAAATATCTTGTTTTTAAGCAGCTAAAAACAGTGGAACGCCACTGTGCTCCAGACAAGCTTGAGGATTGAGGAATTCTGGTTTGAAGGTTAATGCTGGAGCCAAGAGGTATGATCAGAGGTGCGGCTCCAAGATTCAAGCCCTAAACTCTCATCCCCCCAGTGGCCTCTTTCATTTGTATATGAAATGAATTGGTTGTAAGCAGCTAAAACCAGTGTAATGCCACTGTGCTCTAGTTAGGCTTGAGGATTGAGGAATTCTGGTTCGAAGGAAAATGCTGGAGCCAAGAGGTATGATCAGAGGTTTGGCTCCAAGATTCAAGCTCTCAGCTCTCATCCCCCCAGTTGCCTTTTTAGTTTATATATACAATTACTTGTTTTTAAGCAGCTAAAACCAGTGGAATGCCACTGTCCTCCAGACAAGCTTGAGGATTGAGGAATTCTGGTTTGAAGGCGAATGCTGGAGCCAAGAGGTATAATAAGAGATGCGGCTCCAAGATTCAAGATCTCAGCTTTCATCCCTCCAGTGGCCTCTTTCATTTATATATGAAATGAATTGGGTTTAAGCAGCTAAGATAAGTGGAATGCCACTGTGCTCTAGTTAGGCTTAAGGATTGAGGAATTTTGATTTGAAGGAAAATGCTGGAGCCTAGAGGTATCATCAGAGGTGTGGCTCAAGAATTCAGGTTCTCAGCTCTCATCCCCCCAGTTGCCTTTTTAGTTTATATATGAAATATAATGTATTTAAGCAGCACAGGCCAGTGGAATGCCACTGTGCTCCAGACAAGCCAGAGGATTGAGGAATTTTGGTATATTGGAGAATCCTGGAGCCAAGAGGTATGATCAGAGGTGTGGCTCCAAGATTCAAGCTCTCAGCTCTCATCCCCCCAGTGGCCTCTTTTATTAAGATTACAAATGAGTTGATTTTCAGCAACTAAAACCAGTGGAATTCAACTGTGCTCCAGACAGGCTTGAGGTTTGAGGAATTTTGGTATATTGGAGAATCCTGGAGCCAAGAGGTATGATCAGAGGTGTGGCTCCAAGATTCAAGCTCTCAGCTCTCATCCCCCCAGTGGCCTCTTTTATTAACATTACAAATGACTTGATTTTAAGAAACTAAAACCAGTGGAATTCAACTGTGCTCCAGACAGGCTTGAGGTTTGAGGAATTTTGGTATATTGGAGAATTCTGGAGCCAAGAGGTATGATCAGAGGTGTGGCTCCAAAATTGAATCCCTCAGCTCTCATCCCCCCAGTGGCCTCTTTCGTTTGTATATGAAATGAGTTGTTTGTAAGCAGTTCAGGTCAGTGGAATGCCACTGTGCTCTAGTTAGGCTTGAAGATTGAGGAATTCTGGTTCGAAGGAGAAAGCTGGAGCCAAGAGGTATGATCAGAAGTTTGCCTCCAAGATTCAAGCTCTCAGCTCTCATCCCCCCAGTTGCCTTTTTAGTTAATATATACAATTACTAGTTGTTAAGCAGCTAAAACCAGTGGAATGCCACTGTGCTCCAGACAAGCTTGAGGATTGAGGAATTCTGGTTTGAAAGAAAATGCTGGAGCCAAGAGGTATGATCAGAGATGTTGCTCAAGGTTTAAAGCTCTCAGCTCTCATCCCCCCAGTGGCCTCTTTCATTCACATAACAAATGAATTGTTCTTAAGCAGCTAAAAGCAGTGGAATGCCACTGTGCTCTAGTCAGGCTTGAGGATTGCGGAATTCTGATTTGAAGGTGAATACAGGAGCCAAGAGGTATGACCATAGGACCAGCTTCAAGATTCAAGCCCTGAGATCTCATCCCCCCAGTGGCCTCTTTAATTTATATATGAAAAATAATTTGTTTAAGCGGCTAAGGTCAGTGGAATGCTACTGTGCTCCAAATAAGCTTGAGGATTGAGGAATTCTGGTTTGAAGTTGAATGCTGGAGCCAAGAGCTATGATCAGAGGTGCGACTCCAAGATTCAAGCCCTCAGCTCTCATCCCCCCAGTGGCCTCTTTCATTTGTATATGAAATGAATTGTTTGTAAGAAGCTCAGGTCAGTTGAATGCCACTGTGCTCTATTCAGGCTTGAGGATTGAGGAATTCTGATTTGAAGGTGAATACAGGAGCCAAGAGGTATGACCATAGGACCAGCTTCAAGATTCAAGCCCTGAGATCGCATCCCCCCAGTGGCCTTTTTAATTTATATATGAAATATCTTGTTTTTAAGCAGCTAAAAACAGTGGAACGCCACGGTGCTCCAGACAAGCTTGAGGATTGAGGAATTCTGGTTTGAAGGTTAATGCTGGAGCCAAGAGGTATGATCAGAGGTGCGGCTCCAAGATTCAAGCCCTCAGCTCTCATCCCCCCAGTGGCCTCTTTCATTTGTATATGAAATGATTTGGTTGTAAGCAGGTAAAACCAGTGTAATGCAACTGTGCTCTAGTTAGGCTTGAGGATTGAGGAATTCTGGTTCGAAGGAAAATGCTGGAGCCAAGAGGTATGATCAGAGGTTTGCCTCTAAGATTCAAGCTCTCAGCTCTCATCCCCCCAGTTGCCTTTTTAGTTTATATACACAATTACTTGTTTTTAAGCAGCTAAAAACAGTGGAACGCCACTGTGCTCCAGACAAGCTTGAGGATTGAGGAATTCTGGTTTGAAGGTTAATGCTGGAGCCAAGAGGTATGATCAGAGGTGCGGCTCCAAGATTCAAGCCCTCAGCTCTCATCCCCCCAGTGGCCTCTTTCATTTGTATATGAAATGAATTGGTTGTAAGCAGCTAAAACCAGTGTAATGCCACTGTGCTCTAGTTAGGCTTGAGGATTGAGGAATTCTGGTTCGAAGGAGAAAGCTGGAGCCAAGAGGTATGATCAGAAGTTTGCCTCCAAGATTCAAGCTCTTAGCTCTCATCCCCCCAGTTGCCTTTTTAGTTTATATATACAATTACTTGTTTTTAAGCAGCTAAAACCAGTGGAATGCCACTGTCCTCCAGACAAGCTTGAGGATTGAGGAATTCTGGTTTGAAGGCGAATGCTGGAGCCAAGAGGTATGATCAGAGATGTTGCTCAAGGTTTAAAGCTTTCAGCTCTCATCCCCCCAGTGGCCTCTTTCATTCACATAACAAATGAATTGTTCTTAAGCAGCTAAAAGCAGTGGAATGCCACTGTGCTCTAGTCAGGCTTGAGGATTGAGGAATTCTGATTTGAAGGTGAATACAGGGGCCAAGAGGTATGACCATAGGACCAGCTTCAAGATTCAAGCCCTGAGATCGCATCCCCCCAGTGGCCTTTTTAATTTATATATGAAATATCTTGTTTTTAAGCAGCTAAAAACAGTGGAACGCCACTGTGCTCCAGACAAGCTTGAGGATTGAGGAATTCTGGTTTGAAGGTTAATGCTGGAGCCAAGAGGTATGATCAGAGGTGCGGCTCCAAGATTCAAGCCCTAAACTCTCATCCCCCCAGTGGCCTCTTTCATTTGTATATGAAATGAATTGGTTGTAAGCAGCTAAAACCAGTGTAATGCCACTGTGCTCTAGTTAGGCTTGAGGATTGAGGAATTCTGGTTCGAAGGAAAATGCTGGAGCCAAGAGGTATGATCAGAGGTTTGGCTCCAAGATTCAAGCTCTCAGCTCTCATCCCCCCAGTTGCCTTTTTAGTTTATATATACAATTACTTGTTTTTAAGCAGCTAAAACCAGTGGAATGCCACTGTCCTCCAGACAAGCTTGAGGATTGAGGAATTCTGGTTTGAAGGCGAATGCTGGAGCCAAGAGGTATAATAAGAGATGCGGCTCCAAGATTCAAGATCTCAGCTTTCATCCCTCCAGTGGCCTCTTTCATTTATATATGAAATGAATTGGGTTTAAGCAGCTAAGATAAGTGGAATGCCACTGTGCTCTAGTTAGGCTTAAGGATTGAGGAATTTTGATTTGAAGGAAAATGCTGGAGCCTAGAGGTATCATCAGAGGTGTGGCTCAAGAATTCAGGTTCTCAGCTCTCATCCCCCCAGTTGCCTTTTTAGTTTATATATGAAATATAATGTATTTAAGCAGCACAGGCCAGTGGAATGCCACTGTGCTCCAGACAAGCCAGAGGATTGAGGAATTTTGGTATATTGGAGAATCCTGGAGCCAAGAGGTATGATCAGAGGTGTGGCTCCAAGATTCAAGCTCTCAGCTCTCATCCCCCCAGTGGCCTCTTTTATTAACATTACAAATGAGTTGATTTTCAGCAACTAAAACCAGTGGAATTCAACTGTGCTCCAGACAGGCTTGAGGTTTGAGGAATTTTGGTATATTGGAGAATCCTGGAGCCAAGAGGTATGATCAGAGGTGTGGCTCCAAGATTCAAGCTCTCAGCTCTCATCCCCCCAGTGGCCTCTTTTATTAACATTACAAATGACTTGATTTTAAGAAACTAAAACCAGTGGAATTCAACTGTGCTCCAGACAGGCTTGAGGTTTGAGGAATTTTGGTATATTGGAGAATTCTGGAGCCAAGAGGTATGATCAGAGGTGTGGCTCCAAAATTGAATCCCTCAGCTCTCATCCCCCCAGTGGCCTCTTTCGTTTGTATATGAAATGAGTTGTTTGTAAGCAGTTCAGGTCAGTGGAATGCCACTGTGCTCTAGTTAGGCTTGAGGATTGAGGAATTCTGGTTCGAAGGAGAAAGCTGGAGCCAAGAGGTATGATCAGAAGTTTGCCTCCAAGATTCAAGCTCTCAGCTCTCATCCCCCCAGTTGCCTTTTTAGTTAATATATACAATTACTAGTTGTTAAGCAGCTAAAACCAGTGGAATGCCACTGTGCTCCAGACAAGCTTGAGGATTGAGGAATTCTGGTTTGAAAGAAAATGCTGGAGCCAAGAGGTATGATCAGAGATGTTGCTCAAGGTTTAAAGCTTTCAGCTCTCATCCCCCCAGTGGCCTCTTTCATTCACATAACAAATGAATTGTTCTTAAGCAGCTAAAAGCAGTGGAATGCCACTGTGCTCTAGTCAGGCTTGAGGATTGAGGAATTCTGATTTGAAGGTGAATACAGGGGCCAAGAGGTATGACCATAGGACCAGCTTCAAGATTCAAGCCCTGAGATCGCATCCCCCCAGTGGCCTTTTTAATTTATATATGAAATATCTTGTTTCTAAGCAGCTAAAAACAGTGGAACGCCACTGTGCTCCAGACAAGCTTGAGGATTGAGTAATTCTGGTTTGAAGGTTAATGCTGGAGCCAAGAGGTATGATCAGAGGTGCGGCTCCAAGATTCAAGCCCTCAGCTCTCATCCCCCCAGTGGCCTCTTTCATTTGTATATGAAATAAATTGGTTGTAAGCAGCTCAGGTCAGTAGAATGCAACTGTGATCTAGTTAGGCTTGAGGATTGAGGAATTCTGGTTCGAAGGAAAATGCTGGAGCCAAGAGGTATGATCAGAGGTTTGCATCTAAGATTCAAGCTCTCAGCTCTCATCCCCCCAGTTGCCTTTTTAGTTTATATATACAATTACTTGTTTTTAAGCAGCTAAAAACAGTGGAACGCCACTGTGCTCCAGACAAGCTTGAGGATTGAAGAATTCTGGTTTGAAGGTTAATGCTGGAGCCAAGAGGTATGATCAGAGGTGCGGCTCCAAGATTCAAGCCCTCAGCTCTCATCCCCCCAGTGGCCTCTTTCATTCACATAACAAATGAATTGTTCTTAAGCAGCTAAAAGCAGTGGAATGCCACTGTGCTCTAGTCAGGCTTGAGGATTGCGGAATTCTGATTTGAAGGTGAATACAGGAGCCAAGAGGTATGACCATAGGACCAGCTTCAAGATTCAAGCCCTGAGATCACATCCCCCCAGTGGCCTCTTTAATTTATATATGAAATATCTTGTTTCTAAGCAGCTAAAACCAGTGGAATGCCACTGTGATCCAGACAATCTTGAGGATTGAGGAATTCTGGTTTGAAGGTTAATGCTGGAGCCAAGAGGTATGATCAGAGGTGCGGCTCCAAGATTCAAGCCCTCAGATCTCATCCCCCCAGTGGCCTCTTTCATTTGTATATGAAATGAATTGGTTGTAAGAAGCTCAGGTCAGTTGAATGCCACTGTGCTCTATTCAGGCTTGAGGATTGAGGAATTCTGATTTGAAGGCGAATACAGGAGCCAAGAGGTATGACAATAAGACCAGCTTCAAGATTCAAGCCCTGAGATCACATCCCCCCAGTGGCCTCTTTAATTAATATATGAAATATCTTGTTTCTAAGCAGCTAAAACCAGTGGAATGCCACTGTGCTCCAGATAAGCTTGAGGATTGAGGAATTCTGGTTTGAAGTTGAATGCTGGAGCCAAGAGGTATGATCAGAGGTGCGACTCCAAGATTCAAGCCCTCAGCTCTCATCCCCCCAATGGCCTCTTTCATTTGTATATGAAATAAATTGTTTGTAAGAAGCTCAGGTCAGTTGAATGCCACTGTGCTCTATTCAGGCTTGAGGATTGAGGAATTCTGATTTGAAGGCGAATACAGGAGCCAAGAGGTATGACAATAAGATCAGCTTCAAGATTCAAGCCCTGAGATCTCATCCCCACAGTGGCCTTTTTAATTTATATATGAAATATCTTGTTTTTAAGCAGCTAAAAACACTGGAACGCCACGGTGCTCCAGACAAGCTTGAGAATTGAGGAATTCTGGTTTGAAGGTTAATGCTGGAGCCAAGAGGTATGATCAGAGGTGCGGCTCCAAGATTCAAGCCCTCAAATCTCATCCCCCCAGTGGCCTCTTTCATTTGTATATGAAATGAATTGGTTGTAAGCAGCTAAAACCAGTGTAATGCCACTGTGCTCTAGTTAGGCTTGAGGATTGAGGAATTCTGGTTCGAAGGAAAATGCTGGAGCCAAGAGGTATGATCAGAGGTTTGCCTCTAAGATTCAAGCTCTCAGCTCTCATCCCCCCAGTGGCCTCTTTCATTAACATAACAAATGACTTGATTTTAAGCAACTAAAACCAGTGGAATTCAACTGTGCTCCAGACAGGCTTGAGGTTTGAGGAATTTTGATATATTGGAGAATTCTGGAGCCAAGAGGTATGATCAGAGGTGTGGCTCCAAGATTGAATCCCTCAGCTCTCATCCCCCCAGTGGCCTCTTTCGTTTGTATATAAAATGAGTTGTTTGTAAGCAGCTCAGGTCAGTGGAATGCCACTGTGCTCTAGTTAGGCTTGAGGATTGAGGAATTCTGGTTCGAAGGAGAATGCTGGAGCCAAGAGGTATGATCAAAAGTTTGGCTCCAAGATTCAAGCTCTCAGCTCTCATCCCCCCAGTTGCCTTTTTAGTTAATATATACAATTACTAGTTGTTAAGCAGCTAAAACCAGTGGAATGCCACTGTGCTCCAGACAAGCTTGAGGATTGAGGAATTCTGGTTTGAAAGAAAATGCTGGAGCCAAGAGGTATGATCAGAGATGTTGCTCAAGGTTTAAAGCTTTCAGCTCTCATCCCCCCAGTGGCCTCTTTCATTCACATAACAAATGAATTGTTCTTAAGCAGCTAAAAGCAGTGGAATGCCACTGTGCTCTAGTCAGGCTTGAGGATTGAGGAATTCTGATTTGAAGGTGAATACAGGGGCCAAGAGGTATGACCATAGGACCAGCTTCAAGATTCAAGCCCTGAGATCGCATCCCCCCAGTGGCCTTTTTAATTTATATATGAAATATCTTGTTTTCAAGCAGCTAAAAACAGTGGAACGCCACTGTGCTCCAGACAAGCTTGAGGATTGAGTAATTCTGGTTTGAAGGTTAATGCTGGAGCCAAGAGGTATGATCAGAGGTGCGGCTCCAAGATCCAAGCCCTCAGCTCTCATCCCCCCAGTGGCCTCTTTCATTTGTATATGAAATAAATTGGTTGTAAGCAGCTCAGGTCAGTAGAATGCAACTGTGATCTAGTTAGGCTTGAGGATTGAGGAATTCTGGTTCGAAGGAAAATGCTGGAGCCAAGAGGTATGATCAGAGGTTTGCATCTAAGATTCAAGCTCTCAGCTCTCATCCCCCCAGTTGCCTTTTTAGTTTATATATACAATTACTTGTTTTTAAGCAGCTAAAAACAGTGGAACGCCACTGTGCTCCAGACAAGCTTGAGGATTGAAGAATTCTGGTTTGAAGGTTAATGCTGGAGCCAAGAGGTATGATCAGAGGTGCGGCTCCAAGATTCAAGCCCTCAGCTCTCATCCCCCCAGTGGCCTCTTTCATTTATATATGAAATGAATTGTTCTTAAGCAGCTAAAAGCAGTGGAATGCCACTGTGCTCTAGTCAGGCTTGAGGATTGCGGAATTCTGATTTGAAGGTGAATACAGGAGCCAAGAGGTATGACCATAGGACCAGCTTCAAGATTCAAGCCCTGAGATCACATCCCCCCAGTGGCCTCTTTAATTTATATATGAAATATCTTGTTTCTAAGCAGCTAAAACCAGTGGAATGCCACTGTGATCCAGACAAGCTTGAGGATTGAGGAATTCTGGTTTGAAGGTTAATGCTGGAGCCAAGAGGTATGATCAGAGGTGCGGCTCCAAGATTCAAGCCCTCAGCTCTCATCCCCCCAGTGGCCTCTTTCATTTGTATATGAAATGAATTGGTTGTAAGAAGCTCAGGTCAGTTGAATGCCACTGTGCTCTATTCAGGCTTGAGGATTGAGGAATTCTGATTTGAAGGCGAATACAGGAGCCAAGAGGTATGACAATAAGACCAGCTTCAAGATTCAAGCCCTGAGATCACATCCCCCCAGTGGCCTCTTTAATTTATATATGAAATATCTTGTTTCTAAGCAGCTAAAACCAGTGGAATGCCACTGTGCTCCAGATAAGCTTGAGGATTGAGGAATTCTGGTTTGAAGTTGAATGCTGGAGCCAAGAGGTATGATCAGAGGTGCGACTCCAAGATTCAAGCCCTCAGCTCTCATCCCCCCAATGGCCTCTTTCATTTGTATATGAAATGAATTGTTTGTAAGAAGCTCAGGTCAGTTGAATGCCACTGTGCTCTATTCAGGCTTGAGGATTGAGGAATTCTGATTTGAAGGCGAATACAGGAGCCAAGAGGTATGACAATAAGACCAGCTTCAAGATTCAAGCCCTGAGATCTCATCCCCACAGTGGCCTTTTTAATTTATATATGAAATATCTTGTTTTTAAGCAGCTAAAAACAGTGGAACGCCACGGTGCTCCAGACAAGCTTGAGAATTGAGGAATTCTGGTTTGAAGGTTAATGCTGGAGCCAAGAGGTATGATCAGAGGTGCGGCTCCAAGATTCAAGCCCTCAAATCTCATCCCCCCAGTGGCCTCTTTCATTTGTATATGAAATGAATTGGTTGTAAGCAGCTAAAACCAGTGTAATGCCACTGTGCTCTAGTTAGGCTTGAGGATTGAGGAATTCTGGTTCGAAGGAAAATGCTGGAGCCAAGAGGTATGATCAGAGGTTTGCCTCTAAGATTCAAGCTCTCAGCTCTCATCCCCCCAGTGGCCTCTTTCATTAACATAACAAATGACTTGATTTTAAGCAACTAAAACCAGTGGAATTCAACTGTGCTCCAGACAGGCTTGAGGTTTGAGGAATTTTGATATATTGGAGAATTCTGGAGCCAAGAGGTATGATCAGAGGTGTGGCTCCAAGATTGAATCCCTCAGCTCTCATCCCCCCAGTGGCCTCTTTCGTTTGTATATAAAATGAGTTGTTTGTAAGCAGCTCAGGTCAGTGGAATGCCACTGTGCTCTAGTTAGGCTTGAGGATTGAGGAATTCTGGTTCGAAGGAGAATGCTGGAGCCAAGAGGTATGATCAAAAGTTTGGCTCCAAGATTCAAGCTCTCAGCTCTCATCCCCCCAGTTGCCTTTTTAGTTTATATATACAATTACTTGTTTTTAAGCAGCTAAAACCAGTGGAATGCCACTGTGCTCCAGACAAGCTAGAGGATTGAGGAATTCTGGTTTGAAGGAAAATGCTGGAGCCAAGAGGTATGATCAGAGATGTTGCTCAAGGTTTAAAGCTCTCAGCTCTCATCCCCCCAGTGGCCTCTTTCATTCACATAACAAATGAATTGTTCTTAAGCAGCTAAAAGCAGTGGAATGCCACTGTGATCTAGTCAGGCTTGAGGATTGAGGAATTCTGATTTGAAGGTGAATACAGGAGCCAAGAGGTATGACCATAGGACCAGCTTCAAGATTCAAGCCCTGAGATCTCATCCTCCCAGTGGCCTCTTTAATTTATATATGAAATATCTTGTTTCTAAGCAGCTAAAACCAGTGGAATGCCACTGTGCTCCAGACAAGCTTGAGGATTGAGGAATTCTGGTTTGAAGGTTAATGCTGGAGCCAGGAGGTATGATCAGAGGTGCGACTCCAAGATTCAAGCCCTCAGCTCTCATCCCCCCAGTGGCCTCTTTCATTTGTATATGAAATGAATTGGTTGTAAGCAGCTAAAACCAGTGTAATGCCACTGTGCTCTAGTTAGGCTTGAGGATTGAGGAATTCTGGTTCGAAGGAAAATGTTGGAGCCAAGAGGTATGATCAGAGGTTTGGCTCCAAGATTCAAGCTCTTAGCTCTCATCCCCCCAGTTGCCTTTTTAGTTTATATATACAATTACTTGTTTTTAAGCAGCTAAAACCAGTGGAATGCCACTGTCCTCCAGACAAGCTTGAGGATTGAGGAATTCTGGTTTGAAGGCGAATGCTGGAGCCAAGAGGTATAATAAGAGATGCGGCTCCAAGATTCAAGCTCTCAGCTTTCATCCCTCCAGTGGCCTCTTTCATTTATATATGAAATGAATTGGGTTTAAGCAGCTAAGATAAGTGGAATGCCACTGTGCTCTAGTTAGGCTTAAGGATTGAGGAATTCTGGTTTGAAGGAAAATGCTGGAGCCTAGAGGTATCATCAGAGGTGTGGCTCAAGAATTCAGGTTCTCAGCTCTCATCCCCCCAGTTGCCTTTTTAGTTTATATATGAAATAAAATGTATTTAAGCAGCTCAGGCCAGTGGAATGCCACTGTGCTCCAGACAAGCCAGAGGATTGAGGAATTTTGGTATATTGGAGAATCCTGGAGCCAAGAGGTATGATCAGAGGTGTGGCTCCAAGATTCAAGCTCTCAGCTCTCATCCCCCCAGTGGCCTCTTTTATTAACATTACAAATGAGTTGATTTTCAGCAACTAAAACCAGTGGAATTCAACTGTGCTCCAGACAGGCTTGAGGTTTGAGGAATTTTGGTATATTGGAGAATCCTGGAGCCAAGAGGTATGATCAGAGGTGTGGCTCCAAGATTCAAGCTCTCAGCTCTCATCCCCCCAGTGGCCTCTTTTATTAACATAACAAATGACTTGATTTTAAGCAACTAAAACCAGTGGAATTCAACTGTGCTCCAGACAGGCTTGAGGTTTGAGGAATTTTGGTATATTGGAGAATTCTGGAGCCAAGAGGTATGATCAGAGGTGTGGCTCCAAAATTGAATCCCTCAGCTCTCATCCCCCCAGTGGCCTCTTTCGTTTGTATATGAAATGAGTTGTTTGTAAGCAGTTTAGGTCAGTGGAATGCCACTGTGCTCTAGTTAGGCTTGAGGATTGAGGAATTCTGGTTCGAAGGAGAAAGCTGGAGCCAAGAGGTATGATCAGAAGTTTGCCTCCAAGATTCAAGCTCTCAGCTCTCATCCCCCCAGTTGCCTTTTTAGTTAATATATACAATTACTAGTTGTTAAGCAGCTAAAACCAGTGGAATGCCACTGTGCTCCAGACAAGCTTGAGGATTGAGGAATTCTGGTTTGAAAGAAAATGCTGGAGCCAAGAGGTATGATCAGAGATGTTGCTCAAGGTTTAAAGCTTTCAGCTCTCATCCCCCCAGTGGCCTCTTTCATTCACATAACAAATGAATTGTTCTTAAGCAGCTAAAAGCAGTGGAATGCCACTGTGCTCTAGTCAGGCTTGAGGATTGAGGAATTCTGATTTGAAGGTGAATACAGGAGCCAAGAGGTATGACCATAGGACCAGCTTCAAGATTCAAGCCCTGAGATCTCATCCTCCCAGTGGCCTCTTTAATTTATATATGAATTATCTTGTTTCTAAGCAGCTAAAACCAGTGGAATGCCACTGTGCTCCAGACAAGCTTGAGGATTGAGGAATTCTGGTTTGAAGGTTAATGCTGGAGCCAAGAGGTATGATCAGAGGTGCGACTCCAAGATTCAAGCCCTCAGCTCTCATCCCCCCAGTGGCCTCTTTCATTTGTATATGAAATGAATTGGTTGTAAGCAGCTAAAACCAGTGTAATGCCACTGTGCTCTAGTTAGGCTTGAGGATTGAGGAATTCTGGTTCGAAGGAAAATGTTGGAGCCAAGAGGTATGATCAGAGGTTTGGCTCCAAGATTCAAGCTCTTAGCTCTCATCCCCCCAGTTGCCTTTTTAGTTTATATATACAATTACTTGTTTTTAAGCAGCTAAAACCAGTGGAATGCCACTGTCCTCCAGACAAGCTTGAGGATTGAGGAATTCTGGTTTGAAGGCGAATGCTGGAGCCAAGAGGTATAATAAGAGATGCGGCTCCAAGATTCAAGCTCTCAGCTTTCATCCCTCCAGTGGCCTCTTTCATTTATATATGAAATGAATTGGGTTTAAGCAGCTAAGATAAGTGGAATGCCACTGTGCTCTAGTTAGGCTTAAGGATTGAGGAATTCTGGTTTGAAGGAAAATGCTGGAGCCTAGAGGTATCATCAGAGGTGTGGCTCAAGAATTCAGGTTCTCAGCTCTCATCCCCCCAGTTGCCTTTTTAGTTTATATATGAAATAAAATGTATTTAAGCAGCTCAGGCCAGTGGAATGCCACTGTGCTCCAGACAAGCCAGAGGATTGAGGAATTTTGGTATATTGGAGAATCCTGGAGCCAAGAGGTATGATCAGAGGTGTGGCTCCAAGATTCAAGCTCTCAGCTCTCATCCCCCCAGTGGCCTCTTTTATTAACATTACAAATGAGTTGATTTTCAGCAACTAAAACCAGTGGAATTCAACTGTGCTCCAGACAGGCTTGAGGTTTGAGGAATTTTGGTATATTGGAGAATCCTGGAGCCAAGAGGTATGATCAGAGGTGTGGCTCCAAGATTCAAGCTCTCAGCTCTCATCCCCCCAGTGGCCTCTTTTATTAACATAACAAATGACTTGATTTTAAGCAACTAAAACCAGTGGAATTCAACTGTGCTCCAGACAGGCTTGAGGTTTGAGGAATTTTGGTATATTGGAGAATTCTGGAGCCAAGAGGTATGATCAGAGGTGTGGCTCCAAAATTGAATCCCTCAGCTCTCATCCCCCCAGTGGCCTCTTTCGTTTGTATATGAAATGAGTTGTTTGTAAGCAGTTCAGGTCAGTGGAATGCCACTGTGCTCTAGTTAGGCTTGAGGATTGAGGAATTCTGGTTCGAAGGAGAAAGCTGGAGCCAAGAGGTATGATCAGAAGTTTGCCTCCAAGATTCAAGCTCTCAGCTCTCATCCCCCCAGTTGCCTTTTTAGTTAATATATACAATTACTAGTTGTTAAGCAGCTAAAACCAGTGGAATGCCACTGTGCTCCAGACAAGCTTGAGGATTGAGGAATTCTGGTTTGAAAGAAAATGCTGGAGCCAAGAGGTATGATCAGAGATGTTGCTCAAGGTTTAAAGCTTTCAGCTCTCATCCCCCCAGTGGCCTCTTTCATTCACATAACAAATGAATTGTTCTTAAGCAGCTAAAAGCAGTGGAATGCCACTGTGCTCTAGTCAGGCTTGAGGATTGAGGAATTCTGATTTGAAGGTGAATACAGGGGCCAAGAGGTATGACCATAGGACCAGCTTCAAGATTCAAGCCCTGAGATCGCATCCCCCCAGTGGCCTTTTTAATTTATATATGAAATATCTTGTTTTTAAGCAGCTAAAAACAGTGGAACGCCACTGTGCTCCAGACAAGCTTGAGGATTGAGTAATTCTGGTTTGAAGGTTAATGCTGGAGCCAAGAGGTATGATCAGAGGTGCGGCTCCAAGATTCAAGCCCTCAGCTCTCATCCCCCCAGTGGCCTCTTTCATTTGTATATGAAATAAATTGGTTGTAAGCAGCTCAGGTCAGTAGAATGCAACTGTGATCTAGTTAGGCTTGAGGATTGAGGAATTCTGGTTCGAAGGAAAATGCTGGAGCCAAGAGGTATGATCAGAGGTTTGCATCTAAGATTCAAGCTCTCAGCTCTCATCCCCCCAGTTGCCTTTTTAGTTTATATATACAATTACTTGTTTTTAAGCAGCTAAAAACAGTGGAACGCCACTGTGCTCCAGACAAGCTTGAGGATTGAAGAATTCTGGTTTGAAGGTTAATGCTGGAGCCAAGAGGTATGATCAGAGGTGCGGCTCCAAGATTCAAGCCCTCAGCTCTCATCCCCCCAGTGGCCTCTTTCATTCACATAACAAATGAATTGTTCTTAAGCAGCTAAAAGCAGTGGAATGCCACTGTGCTCTAGTCAGGCTTGAGGATTGCGGAATTCTGATTTGAAGGTGAATACAGGAGCCAAGAGGTATGACCATAGGACCAGCTTCAAGATTCAAGCCCTGAGATCACATCCCCCCAGTGGCCTCTTTAATTTATATATGAAATATCTTGTTTCTAAGCAGCTAAAACCAGTGGAATGCCACTGTGATCCAGACAAGCTTGAGGATTGAGGAATTCTGGTTTGAAGGTTAATGCTGGAGCCAAGAGGTATGATCAGAGGTGCGGCTCCAAGATTCAAGCCCTCAGCTCTCATCCCCCCAGTGGCCTCTTTCATTTGTATATGAAATGAATTGGTTGTAAGAAGCTCAGGTCAGTTGAATGCCACTGTGCTCTATTCAGGCTTGAGGATTGAGGAATTCTGATTTGAAGGCGAATACAGGAGCCAAGAGGTATGACAATAAGACCAGCTTCAAGATTCAAACCCTGAGATCTCATCCCCACAGTGGCCTTTTTAATTTATATATGAAATATCTTGTTTTTAAGCAGCTAAAAACAGTGGAACGCCACGGTGCTCCAGACAAGCTTGAGAATTGAGGAATTCTGGTTTGAAGGTTAATGCTGGAGCCAAGAGGTATGATCAGAGGTGCGGCTCCAAGATTCAAGCCCTCAAATCTCATCCCCCCAGTGGCCTCTTTCATTTGTATATGAAATGAATTGGTTGTAAGCAGCTAAAACCAGTGTAATGCCACTGTGCTCTAGTTAGGCTTGAGGATTGAGGAATTCTGGTTCGAAGGAAAATGCTGGAGCCAAGAGGTATGATCAGAGGTTTGCCTCTAAGATTCAAGCTCTCAGCTCTCATCCCCCCAGTGGCCTCTTTCATTAACATAACAAATGACTTGATTTTAAGCAACTAAAACCAGTGGAATTCAACTGTGCTCCAGACAGGCTTGAGGTTTGAGGAATTTTGATATATTGGAGAATTCTGGAGCCAAGAGGTATGATCAGAGGTGTGGCTCCAAGATTGAATCCCTCAGCTCTCATCCCCCCAGTGGCCTCTTTCGTTTGTATATAAAATGAGTTGTTTGTAAGCAGCTCAGGTCAGTGGAATGCCACTGTGCTCTAGTTAGGCTTGAGGATTGAGGAATTCTGGTTCGAAGGAGAATGCTGGAGCCCAGAGGTATGATCAAAAGTTTGGCTCCAAGATTCAAGCTCTCAGCTCTCATCCCCCCAGTTGCCTTTTTAGTTTATATATACAATTACTTGTTTTTAAGCAGCTAAAACCAGTGGAATGCCACTGTGCTCCAGACAAGCTAGAGGATTGAGGAATTCTGGTTTGAAGGAAAATGCTGGAGCCAAGAGGTATGATCAGAGATGTTGCTCAAGGTTTAAAGCTCTCAGCTCTCATCCCCCCAGTGGCCTCTTTCATTCACATAACAAATGAATTGTTCTTAAGCAGCTAAAAGCAGTGGAATGCCACTGTGATCTAGTCAGGCTTGAGGATTGAGGAATTCTGATTTGAAGGTGAATACAGGAGCCAAGAGGTATGACCATAGGACCAGCTTCAAGATTCAAGCCCTGAGATCTCATCCTCCCAGTGGCCTCTTTAATTTATATATGAAATATCTTGTTTCTAAGCAGCTAAAACCAGTGGAATGCCACTGTGCTCCAGACAAGCTTGAGGATTGAGGAATTCTGGTTTGAAGGTTAATGCTGGAGCCAAGAGGTATGATCAGAGGTGCGACTCCAAGATTCAAGCCCTCAGCTCTCATCCCCCCAGTGGCCTCTTTCATTTGTATATGAAATGAATTGGTTGTAAGCAGCTAAAACCAGTGTAATGCCACTGTGCTCTAGTTAGGCTTGAGGATTGAGGAATTCTGGTTCGAAGGAAAATGTTGGAGCCAAGAGGTATGATCAGAGGTTTGGCTCCAAGATTCAAGCTCTTAGCTCTCATCCCCCCAGTTGCCTTTTTAGTTTATATATACAATTACTTGTTTTTAAGCAGCTAAAACCAGTGGAATGCCACTGTCCTCCAGACAAGCTTGAGGATTGAGGAATTCTGGTTTGAAGGCGAATGCTGGAGCCAAGAGGTATAATAAGAGATGCGGCTCCAAGATTCAAGCTCTCAGCTTTCATCCCTCCAGTGGCCTCTTTCATTTATATATGAAATGAATTGGGTTTAAGCAGCTAAGATAAGTGGAATGCCACTGTGCTCTAGTTAGGCTTAAGGATTGAGGAATTCTGGTTTGAAGGAAAATGCTGGAGCCTAGAGGTATCATCAGAGGTGTGGCTCAAGAATTCAGGTTCTCAGCTCTCATCCCCCCAGTTGCCTTTTTAGTTTATATATGAAATAAAATGTATTTAAGCAGCACAGGCCAGTGGAATGCCACTGTGCTCCAGACAAGCCAGAGGATTGAGGAATTTTGGTATATTGGAGAATCCTGGAGCCAAGAGGTATGATCAGAGGTGTGGCTCCAAGATTCAAGCTCTCAGCTCTCATCCCCCCAGTGGCCTCTTTTATTAACATTACAAATGAGTTGATTTTCAGCAACTAAAACCAGTGGAATTCAACTGTGCTCCAGACAGGCTTGAGGTTTGAGGAATTTTGGTATATTGGAGAATCCTGGAGCCAAGAGGTATGATCAGAGGTGTGGCTCCAAGATTCAAGCTCTCAGCTCTCATCCCCCCAGTGGCCTCTTTTATTAACATTACAAATGACTTGATTTTAAGAAACTAAAACCAGTGGAATTCAACTGTGCTCCAGACAGGCTTGAGGTTTGAGGAATTTTGGTATATTGGAGAATTCTGGAGCCAAGAGGTATGATCAGAGGTGTGGCTCCAAAATTGAATCCCTCAGCTCTCATCCCCCCAGTGGCCTCTTTCGTTTGTATATGAAATGAGTTGTTTGTAAGCAGTTCAGGTCAGTGGAATGCCACTGTGCTCTAGTTAGGCTTGAGGATTGAGGAATTCTGGTTCGAAGGAGAAAGCTGGAGCCAAGAGGTATGATCAGAGGTTTGCCTCCAAGATTCAAGCTCTCAGCTCTCATCCCCCCAGTTGCCTTTTTAGTTAATATATACAATTACTAGTTGTTAAGCAGCTAAAACCAGTGGAATGCCACTGTGCTCCAGACAAGCTTGAGGATTGAGGAATTCTGGTTTGAAAGAAAATGCTGGAGCCAAGAGGTATGATCAGAGATGTTGCTCAAGGTTTAAAGCTTTCAGCTCTCATCCCCCCAGTGGCCTCTTTCATTCACATAACAAATGAATTGTTCTTAAGCAGCTAAAAGCAGTGGAATGCCACTGTGCTCTAGTCAGGCTTGAGGATTGAGGAATTCTGATTTGAAGGTGAATACAGGGGCCAAGAGGTATGACCATAGGACCAGCTTCAAGATTCAAGCCCTGAGATCTCATCCTCCCAGTGGCCTCTTTAATTTATATATGAATTATCTTGTTTCTAAGCAGCTAAAACCAGTGGAATGCCACTGTGCTCCAGACAAGCTTGAGGATTGAGGAATTCTGGTTTGAAGGTTAATGCTGGAGCCAAGAGGTATGATCAGAGGTGCGACTCCAAGATTCAAGCCCTCAGCTCTCATCCCCCCAGTGGCCTCTTTCATTTGTATATGAAATGAATTGGTTGTAAGCAGCTAAAACCAGTGTAATGCCACTGTGCTCTAGTTAGGCTTGAGGATTGAGGAATTCTGGTTCGAAGGAAAATGTTGGAGCCAAGAGGTATGATCAGAGGTTTGGCTCCAAGATTCAAGCTCTTAGCTCTCATCCCCCCAGTTGCCTTTTTAGTTTATATATACAATTACTTGTTTTTAAGCAGCTAAAAACAGTGGAATGCCACTGTCCTCCAGACAAGCTTGAGGATTGAGGAATTCTGGTTTGAAGGCGAATGCTGGAGCCAAGAGGTATAATAAGAGATGCGGCTCCAAGATTCAAGCTCTCAGCTTTCATCCCTCCAGTGGCCTCTTTCATTTATATATGAAATGAATTGGGTTTAAGCAGCTAAGATAAGTGGAATGCCACTGTGCTCTAGTTAGGCTTAAGGATTGAGGAATTCTGGTTTGAAGGAAAATGCTGGAGCCTAGAGGTATCATCAGAGGTGTGGCTCAAGAATTCAGGTTCTCAGCTCTCATCCCCCCAGTTGCCTTTTTAGTTTATATATGAAATAAAATGTATTTAAGCAGCACAGGCCAGTGGAATGCCACTGTGCTCCAGACAAGCCAGAGGATTGAGGAATTTTGGTATATTGGAGAATCCTGGAGCCAAGAGGTATGATCAGAGGTGTGGCTCCAAGATTCAAGCTCTCAGCTCTCATCCCCCCAGTGGCCTCTTTTATTAACATTACAAATGAGTTGATTTTCAGCAACTAAAACCAGTGGAATTCAACTGTGCTCCAGACAGGCTTGAGGTTTGAGGAATTTTGGTATATTGGAGAATCCTGGAGCCAAGAGGTATGATCAGAGGTGTGGCTCCAAGATTCAAGCTCTCAGCTCTCATCCCCCCAGTGGCCTCTTTTATTAACATTACAAATGACTTGATTTTAAGAAACTAAAACCAGTGGAATTCAACTGTGCTCCAGACAGGCTTGAGGTTTGAGGAATTTTGGTATATTGGAGAATTCTGGAGCCAAGAGGTATGATCAGAGGTGTGGCTCCAAAATTGAATCCCTCAGCTCTCATCCCCCCAGTGGCCTCTTTCGTTTGTATATGAAATGAGTTGTTTGTAAGCAGTTCAGGTCAGTGGAATGCCACTGTGCTCTAGTTAGGCTTGAGGATTGAGGAATTCTGGTTCGAAGGAGAAAGCTGGAGCCAAGAGGTATGATCAGAGGTTTGCCTCCAAGATTCAAGCTCTCAGCTCTCATCCCCCCAGTTGCCTTTTTAGTTAATATATACAATTACTAGTTGTTAAGCAGCTAAAACCAGTGGAATGCCACTGTGCTCCAGACAAGCTTGAGGATTGAGGAATTCTGGTTTGAAAGAAAATGCTGGAGCCAAGAGGTATGATCAGAGATGTTGCTCAAGGTTTAAAGCTTTCAGCTCTCATCCCCCCAGTGGCCTCTTTCATTCACATAACAAATGAATTGTTCTTAAGCAGCTAAAAGCAGTGGAATGCCACTGTGCTCTAGTCAGGCTTGAGGATTGAGGAATTCTGATTTGAAGGTGAATACAGGGGCCAAGAGGTATGACCATAGGACCAGCTTCAAGATTCAAGCCCTGAGATCGCATCCCCCCAGTGGCCTTTTTAATTTATATATGAAATATCTTGTTTTTAAGCAGCTAAAAACAGTGGAACGCCACTGTGCTCCAGACAAGCTTGAGGATTGAGTAATTCTGGTTTGAAGGTTAATGCTGGAGCCAAGAGGTATGATCAGAGGTGCGGCTCCAAGATTCAAGCCCTCAGCTCTCATCCCCCCAGTGGCCTCTTTCATTTGTATATGAAATAAATTGGTTGTAAGCAGCTCAGGTCAGTAGAATGCAACTGTGATCTAGTTAGGCTTGAGGATTGAGGAATTCTGGTTCGAAGGAAAATGCTGGAGCCAAGAGGTATGATCAGAGGTTTGCATCTAAGATTCAAGCTCTCAGCTCTCATCCCCCCAGTTGCCTTTTTAGTTTATATATACAATTACTTGTATTTAAGCAGATAAAAACAGTGGAACGCCACTGTGCTCCAGACAAGCTTGAGGATTGAGGAATTCTGGTTTGAAGGTTAATGCTGGAGCCAAGAGGTATGATCAGAGATGTTGCTCAAGGTTTAAAGCTCTCAGCTCTCATCCCCCCAGTGGCCTCTTTCATTCACATAACAAATGAACTGTTCTTAAGCAGCTAAAAGCAGTGGAATGCCACTGTGCTCTAGTCAGGCTTGAGGATTGCGGAATTCTGATTTGAAGGTGAATACAGGAGCCAAGAGGTATGACCATAGGACCAGCTTCAAGATTCAAGCCCTGAGATCTCATCCCCCCAGTGGCCTCTTTAATTTATATATGAAATATAATTTGTTTAAGCGGCTAAGGTCAGTGGAATGCTACTGTGCTCCAGATAAGCTTGAGGATTGAGGAATTCTGGTTTGAAGTTGAATGCTGGAGCCAAGAGGTATGATCAGAGGTGCGACTCCAAGATTCAAGCCCTCAGCTCTCATCCCCCCAATGGCCTCTTTCATTTGTATATGAAATGAATTGTTTGTAAGAAGCTCAGGTCAGTTGAATGCCACTGTGCTCTATTCAGGCTTGAGGATTGAGGAATTCTGATTTGAAGGCGAATACAGGAGCCAAGAGGTATGACAATAAGACCAGCTTCAAGATTCAAGCCCTGAGATCTCATCCCCACAGTGGCCTTTTTAATTTATATATGAAATATCTTGTTTTTAAGCAGCTAAAAACAGTGGAACGCCACGGTGCTCCAGACAAGCTTGAGAATTGAGGAATTCTGGTTTGAAGGTTAATGCTGGAGCCAAGAGGTATGATCAGAGGTGCGGCTCCAAGATTCAAGCCCTCAACTCTCATCCCCCCAGTGGCCTCTTTCATTTGTATATGAAATGAATTGGTTGTAAGCAGCTAAAACCAGTGTAATGCCACTGTGCTCTAGTTAGGCTTGAGGATTGAGGAATTCTGGTTCGAAGGAAAATGCTGGAGCCAAGAGGTATGATCAGAGGTTTGCCTCTAAGATTCAAGCTCTCAGCTCTCATCCCCCCAGTGGCCTCTTTCATTGACATAACAAATGACTTGATTTTAAGCAACTAAAACCAGTGGAATTCAACTGTGCTCCAGACAGGCTTGAGGTTTGAGGAATTTTGATATATTGGAGAATTCTGGAGCCTAGAGGTATGATCAGAGGTGTGGCTCCAAGATTGAATCCCTCAGCTCTCATCCCCCCAGTGGCCTCTTTCGTTTGTATATAAAATGAGTTGTTTGTAAGCAGCTCAGGTCAGTGGAATGCCACTGTGCTCTAGTTAGGCTTGAGGATTGAGGAATTCTGGTTCGAAGGAGAAAGCTGGAGCCAAGAGGTATGATCAGAAGTTTGCCTCCAAGATTCAAGCTCTCAGCTCTCATCCCCCCAGTTGCCTTTTTAGTTAATATATACAATTACTAGTTGTTAAGCAGCTAAAACCAGTGGAATGCCACTGTGCTCCAGACAAGCTTGAGGATTGAGGAATTCTGGTTTGAAAGAAAATGCTGGAGCCAAGAGGTATGATCAGAGATGTTGCTCAAGGTTTAAAGCTTTCAGCTCTCATCCCCCCAGTGGCCTCTTTCATTCACATAACAAATGAATTGTTCTTAAGCAGCTAAAAGCAGTGGAATGCCACTGTGCTCTAGTCAGGCTTGAGGATTGAGGAATTCTGATTTGAAGGTGAATACAGGAGCCAAGAGGTATGACCATAGGACCAGCTTCAAGATTCAAGCCCTGAGATCTCATCCTCCCAGTGGCCTCTTTAATTTATATATGAATTATCTTGTTTCTAAGCAGCTAAAACCAGTGGAATGCCACTGTGCTCCAGACAAGCTTGAGGATTGAGGAATTCTGGTTTGAAGGTTAATGCTGGAGCCAAGAGGTATGATCAGAGGTGCGACTCCAAGATTCAAGCCCTCAGCTCTCATCCCCCCAGTGGCCTCTTTCATTTGTATATGAAATGAATTGGTTGTAAGCAGCTAAAACCAGTGTAATGCCACTGTGCTCTAGTTAGGCTTGAGGATTGAGGAATTCTGGTTCGAAGGAAAATGTTGGAGCCAAGAGGTATGATCAGAGGTTTGGCTCCAAGATTCAAGCTCTTAGCTCTCATCCCCCCAGTTGCCTTTTTAGTTTATATATACAATTACTTGTTTTTAAGCAGCTAAAACCAGTGGAATGCCACTGTGCTCCAGACAAGCTTGAGGATTGAGGAATTCTGGTTTGAAGGCGAATGCTGGAGCCAAGAGGTATAATAAGAGGTGCGGCTCCAAGATTCAAGCTCTCAGCTTTCATCCCTCCAGTGGCCTCTTTCATTTATATATGAAATGAATTGGGTTTAAGCAGCTAAGATAAGTGGAATGCCACTGTGCTCTAGTTAGGCTTAAGGATTGAGGAATTCTGGTTTGAAGGAAAATGCTGGAGCCTAGAGGTATCATCAGAGGTGTGGCTCAAGAATTCAGGTTCTCAGCTCTCATCCCCCCAGTTGCCTTTTTAGTTTATATATGAAATAAAATGTATTTAAGCAGCACAGGCCAGTGGAATGCCACTGTGCTCCAGACAAGCCAGAGGATTGAGGAATTTTGGTATATTGGAGAATCCTGGAGCCAAGAGGTATGATCAGAGGTGTGGCTCCAAGATTCAAGCTCTCAGCTCTCATCCCCCAAGTTGCCTTTTTAGTTTATATATACAATTACTTGTATTTAAGCAGATAAAAACAGTGGAACGCCACTGTGCTCCAGACAAGCTTGAGGATTGAGGAATTCTGGTTTGAAGGTTAATGCTGGAGCCAAGAGGTATGATCAGAGATGTTGCTCAAGGTTTAAAGCTCTCAGCTCTCATCCCCCCAGTGGCCTCTTTCATTCACATAACAAATGAACTGTTCTTAAGCAGCTAAAAGCAGTGGAATGCCACTGTGCTCTAGTCAGGCTTGAGGATTGCGGAATTCTGATTTGAAGGTGAATACAGGAGCCAAGAGGTATGACCATAGGACCAGCTTCAAGATTCAAGCCCTGAGATCTCATCCCCCCAGTGGCCTCTTTAATTTATATATGAAATATAATTTGTTTAAGCGGCTAAGGTCAGTGGAATGCTACTGTGCTCCAGATAAGCTTGAGGATTGAGTAATTCTGGTTTGAAGTTGAATGCTGGAGCCAAGAGGTATGATCAGAGGTGCGACTCCAAGATTCAAGCCCTCAGCTCTCATCCCCCCAATGGCCTCTTTCATTTGTATATGAAATGAATTGTTTGTAAGAAGCTCAGGTCAGTTGAATGCCACTGTGCTCTATTCAGGCTTGAGGATTGAGGAATTCTGATTTGAAGGCGAATACAGGAGCCAAGAGGTATGACAATAAGACCAGCTTCAAGATTCAAGCCCTGAGATCTCATCCCCACAGTGGCCTTTTTAATTTATATATGAAATATCTTGTTTTTAAGCAGCTAAAAACAGTGGAACGCCACGGTGCTCCAGACAAGCTTGAGAATTGAGGAATTCTGGTTTGAAGGTTAATGCTGGAGCCAAGAGGTATGATCAGAGGTGCGGCTCCAAGATTCAAGCCCTCAACTCTCATCCCCCCAGTGGCCTCTTTCATTTGTATATGAAATGAATTGGTTGTAAGCAGCTAAAACCAGTGTAATGCCACTGTGCTCTAGTTAGGCTTGAGGATTGAGGAATTCTGGTTCGAAGGAAAATGCTGGAGCCAAGAGGTATGATCAGAGGTTTGCCTCTAAGATTCAAGCTCTCAGCTCTCATCCCCCCAGTGGCCTCTTTCATTAACATAACAAATGACTTGATTTTAAGCAACTAAAACCAGTGGAATTCAACTGTGCTCCAGACAGGCTTGAGGTTTGAGGAATTTCGATATATTGGAGAATTCTGGAGCCAAGAGGTATGATCAGAGGTGTGGCTCCAAGATTGAATCCCTCAGCTCTCATCCCCCCAGTGGCCTCTTTCGTTTGTATATAAAATGAGTTGTTTGTAAGCAGTTCAGGTCAGTGGAATGCCACTGTGCTCTAGTTAGGCTTGAGGATTGAGGAATTCTGGTTCGAAGGAGAATGCTGGAGCCAAGAGGTATGATCAAAAGTTTGGCTCCAAGATTCAAGCTCTCAGCTCTCATCCCCCCAGTTGCCTTTTTAGTTTATATATACAATTACTTGTTTTTAAGCAGCTAAAACCAGTGGAATGCCACTGTGCTCCAGACAAGCTAGAGGATTGAGGAATTCTGGTTTGAAGGAAAATGCTGGAGCCAAGAGGTATGATCAGAGATGTTGCTCAAGGTTTAAAGCTCTCAGCTCTCATCCCCCCAGTGGCCTCTTTCATTCACATAACAAATGAATTGTTCTTAAGCAGCTAAAAGCAGTGGAATGCCACTGTGATCTAGTCAGGCTTGAGGATTGAGGAATTCTGATTTGAAGGTGAATACAGGAGCCAAGAGGTATGGCCATAGGACCAGCTTCAAGATTCAAGCCCTGAGATCTCATCCTCCCAGTGGCCTCTTTAATTTATATATGAAATATCTTGTTTCTAAGCAGCTAAAACCAGTGGAATGCCACTGTGCTCCAGACAAGCTTGAGGATTGAGGAATTCTGGTTTGAAGGTTAATGCTGGAGCCAAGAGGTATGATCAGAGGTGCGACTCCAAGATTCAAGCCCTCAGCTCTCATCCCCCCAGTGGCCTCTTTCATTTGTATATGAAATGAATTGGTTGTAAGCAGCTAAAACCAGTGTAATGCCACTGTGCTCTAGTTAGGCTTGAGGATTGAGGAATTCTGGTTCGAAGGAAAATGTTGGAGCCAAGAGGTATGATCAGAGGTTTGGCTCCAAGATTCAAGCTCTTAGCTCTCATCCCCCCAGTTGCCTTTTTAGTTTATATATACAATTACTTGTTTTTAAGCAGCTAAAACCAGTGGAATGCCACTGTCCTCCAGACAAGCTTGAGGATTGAGGAATTCTGGTTTGAAGGCGAATGCTGGAGCCAAGAGGTATAATAAGAGATGCGGCTCCAAGATTCAAGCTCTCAGCTTTCATCCCTCCAGTGGCCTCTTTCATTTATATATGAAATGAATTGGGTTTAAGCAGCTAAGATAAGTGGAATGCCACTGTGCTCTAGTTAGGCTTAAGGATTGAAGAATTCTGGTTTGAAGGAAAATGCTGGAGCCTAGAGGTATCATCAGAGGTGTGGCTCAAGAATTCAGGTTCTCAGCTCTCATCCCCCCAGTTGCCTTTTTAGTTTATATATGAAATAAAATGTATTTAAGAAGCACAGGCCAGTGGAATGCCACTGTGCTCCAGACAAGCCAGAGGATTGAGGAATTTTGGTATATTGGAGAATCCTGGAGCCAAGAGGTATGATCAGAGGTGTGGCTCCAAGATTCAAGCTCTCAGCTCTCATCCCCCCAGTGGCCTCTTTTATTAACATTACAAATGAGTTGATTTTCAGCAACTAAAACCAGTGGAATTCAACTGTGCTCCAGACAGGCTTGAGGTTTGAGGAATTTTGGTATATTGGAGAATCCTGGAGCCAAGAGGTATGATCAGAGGTGTGGCTCCAAGATTCAAGCTCTCAGCTCTCATCCCCCCAGTGGCCTCTTTTATTAACATAACAAATGATTTGATTTTAAGCAACTAAAACCAGTGGAATTCAACTGTGCTCCAGACAGGCTTGAGGTTTGAGGAATTTTGGTATATTGGAGAATTCTGGAGCCAAGAGGTATGATCAGAGGTGTGGCTCCAAAATTGAATCCCTCAGCTCTCATCCCCCCAGTGGCCTCTTTCGTTTGTATATGAAATGAGTTGTTTGTAAGCAGTTCAGGTCAGTGGAATGCCACTGTGCTCTAGTTAGGCTTGAGGATTGAGGAATTCTGGTTCGAAGGAGAAAGCTGGAGCCAAGAGGTATGATCAGAAGTTTGCCTCCAAGATTCAAGCTCTCAGCTCTCATCCCCCCAGTTGCCTTTTTAGTTAATATATACAATTACTAGTTGTTAAGCAGCTAAAACCAGTGGAATGCCACTGTGCTCCAGACAAGCTTGAGGATTGAGGAATTCTGGTTTGAAAGAAAATGCTGGAGCCAAGAGGTATGATCAGAGATGTTGCTCAAGGTTTAAAGCTTTCAGCTCTCATCCCCCCAGTGGCCTCTTTCATTCACATAACAAATGAATTGTTCTTAAGCAGCTAAAAGCAGTGGAATGCCACTGTGCTCTAGTCAGGCTTGAGGATTGAGGAATTCTGATTTGAAGGTGAATACAGGAGCCAAGAGGTATGACCATAGGACCAGCTTCAAGATTCAAGCCCTGAGATCTCATCCTCCCAGTGGCCTCTTTAATTTATATATGAATTATCTTGTTTCTAAGCAGCTAAAACCAGTGGAATGCCACTGTGCTCCAGACAAGCTTGAGGATTGAGGAATTCTGGTTTGAAGGTTAATGCTGGAGCCAAGAGGTATGATCAGAGGTGCGACTCCAAGATTCAAGCCCTCAGCTCTCATCCCCCCAGTGGCCTCTTTCATTTGTATATGAAATGAATTGGTTAAAAGCAGCTAAAACCAGTGTAATGCCACTGTGCTCTAGTTAGGCTTGAGGATTGAGGAATTCTGGTTCGAAGGAAAATGTTGGAGCCAAGAGGTATGATCAGAGGTTTGGCTCCAAGATTCAAGCTCTTAGCTCTCATCCCCCCAGTTGCCTTTTTAGTTTATATATACAATTACTTGTTTTTAAGCAGCTAAAACCAGTGGAATGCCACTGTCCTCCAGACAAGCTTGAGGATTGAGGAATTCTGGTTTGAAGGCGAATGCTGGAGCCAAGAGGTATAATAAGAGATGCGGCTCCAAGATTCAAGCTCTCAGCTTTCATCCCTCCAGTGGCCTCTTTCATTTATATATGAAATGAATTGGGTTTAAGCAGCTAAGATAAGTGGAATGCCACTGTGCTCTAGTTAGGCTTAAGGATTGAGGAATTCTGGTTTGAAGGAAAATGCTGGAGCCTAGAGGTATCATCAGAGGTGTGGCTCAAGAATTCAGGTTCTCAGCTCTCATCCCCCCAGTTGCCTTTTTAGTTTATATATGAAATAAAATGTATTTAAGCAGCACAGGCCAGTGGAATGCCACTGTGCTCCAGACAAGCCAGAGGATTGAGGAATTTTGGTATATTGGAGAATCCTGGAGCCAAGAGGTATGATCAGAGGTGTGGCTCCAAGATTCAAGCTCTCAGCTCTCATCCCCCCAGTGGCCTCTTTTATTAACATTACAAATGACTTGATTTTAAGCAACTAAAACCAGTGGAATTCAACTGTGCTCCAGACAGGCTTGAGGTTTGAGGAATTTTGGTATATTGGAGAATCCTGGAGCCAAGAGGTATGATCAGAGGTGTGGCTCCAAGATTCAAGCTCTCAGCTCTCATCCCCCCAGTGGCCTCTTTTATTAACATTACAAATGACTTGATTTTAAGAAACTAAAACCAGTGGAATTCAACTGTGCTCCAGACAGGCTTGAGGTTTGAGGAATTTTGGTATATTGGAGAATTCTGGAGCCTAGAGGTATGATCAGAGGTGTGGCTCCAAAATTGAATCCCTCAGCTCTCATCCCCCCAGTGGCCTCTTTCGTTTGTATATGAAATGAGTTGTTTGTAAGCAGTTCAGGTCAGTGGAATGCCACTGTGCTCTAGTTAGGCTTGAGGATTGAGGAATTCTGGTTCGAAGGAGAAAGCTGGAGCCAAGAGGTATGATCAGAAGTTTGCCTCCAAGATTCAAGCTCTCAGCTCTCATCCCCCCAGTTGCCTTTTTAGTTAATATATACAATTACTAGTTGTTAAGCAGCTAAAACCAGTGGAATGCCACTGTGCTCCAGACAAGCTTGAGGATTGAGGAATTCTGGTTTGAAAGAAAATGCTGGAGCCAAGAGGTATGATCAGAGATGTTGCTCAAGGTTTAAAGCTTTCAGCTCTCATCCCCCCAGTGGCCTCTTTCATTCACATAACAAATGAATTGTTCTTAAGCAGCTAAAAGCAGTGGAATGCCACTGTGCTCTAGTCAGGCTTGAGGATTGAGGAATTCTGATTTGAAGGTGAATACAGGAGCCAAGAGGTATGACCATAGGACCAGCTTCAAGATTCAAGCCCTGAGATCGCATCCCCCCAGTGGCCTTTTTAATTTATATATGAAATATCTTGTTTTTAAGCAGCTAAAAACAGTGGAACGCCACTGTGCTCCAGACAAGCTTGAGGATTGAGGAATTCTGGTTTGAAGGTTAATGCTGGAGCCAAGAGGTATGATCAGAGGTGCGGCTCCAAGATTCAAGCCCTCAGCTCTCATCCCCCCAGTGGCCTCTTTCATTTGTATATGAAATGAATTGGTTGTAAGCAGCTCAGGTCAGTAGAATGCAACTGTGATCTAGTTAGGCTTGAGGATTGAGGAATTCTGGTTCGAAGGAAAATGCTGGAGCCAAGAGGTATGATCAGAGGTTTGCATCTAAGATTCAAGCTCTCAGTTCTCATCCCCCCAGTTGCCTTTTTAGTTTATATATACAATTACTTGTTTTTAAGCAGCTAAAAACAGTGGAACGCCACTGTGCTCCAGACAAGCTTGAGGATTGAAGAATTCTGGTTTGAAGGAAAATGCTGGAGCCAAGAGGTATGATCAGAGGTGCGGCTCCAAGATTCAAGCCCTCAGCTCTCATCCCCCCAGTGGCCTCTTTCATTCACATAACAAATGAATTGTTCTTAAGCAGCTAAAAGCAGTGGAATGCCACTGTGCTCTAGTCAGGCTTGAGGATTGCGGAATTCTGATTTGAAGGTGAATACAGGAGCCAAGAGGTATGACCATAGGACCAGCTTCAAGATTCAAGCCCTGAGATCACATCCCCCCAGTGGCCTCTTTAATTTATATATGAAATATCTTGTTTCTAAGCAGCTAAAACCAGTGGAATGCCACTGTGATCCAGACAAGCTTGAGGATTGAGGAATTCTGGTTTGAAGGTTAATGCTGGAGCCAAGAGGTATGATCAGAGGTGCGGCTCCAAGATTCAAGCCCTCAGCTCTCATCCCCCCAGTGGCCTCTTTCATTTGTATATGAAATGAATTGGTTGTAAGCAGCTCAGGTCAGTAGAATGCCACTGTGCTCTAGTTAGGCTTGAGGATTGAGGAATTCTGGTTCGAAGGAAAATGCTGGAGCCAAAAGGTATGATCAGAGGTGTGGCTCCAAGATTCGAGCTCTCAGCTCTCATCCCCCCAGTGGCCTCTTTCATTAACATAACAAATGATTTGATTTTAAGCAACTTAAACCAGTGGAATTCAACTGTGCTCCAGACAGGCTTGAGGTTTGAGGAATTTTGGTATATTGGAGAATTCTGGAGCCAAGAGGTATGATCAGAGGTGTGGCTCCAAGATTGAATCCCTCAGCTCTCATCCCCCCAGTGGCCTCTTTCGTTTGTATATAAAATGAGTTGTTTGTAAGCAGCTCAGGTCAGTGGAATGCCACTGTGCTCTAGTTAGGCTTGAGGATTGAGGAATTCTGGTTCGAAGGAGAATGCTGGAGCCAAGAGGTATGATCAAAAGTTTGGCTCCAAGATTCAAGCTCTCAGCTCTCATCCCCCCAGTTGCCTTTTTAGTTTATATATACAATTACTTGTTGTTAAGCAGCTAAAACCAGTGGAATGCCACTGTGCTCCAGACAAGCTTGAGGATTGAGGAATTCTGGTTTGAAGGAAAATGCTGGAGCCAAGAGGTATAATCAGAGATGTTGCTCAAGGTTTAAAGCTCTCAGCTCTCATCCCCCCAGTGGCCTCTTTCATTCACATAACAAATGAATTGTTCTTAAGCAGCTAAAAGCAGTGGAATGCCACTGTGCTCTAGTCAGGCTTGAGGATTGAGGAATTCTGATTTGAAGGTGAATACAGGAGCCAAGAGGTATGACCATAGGACCAGCTTCAAGATTCAAGCCCTGAGATCACATCCCCCCAGTGGCCTCTTTAATTTATATATGAAATATCTTGTTTCTAAGCAGCTAAAACCAGTGGAATGCCACTGTGATCCAGACAAGCTTGAGGATTGAGGAATTCTGGTTTAAAGGTTAATGCTGGAGCCAAGAGGTATGTTCAGAGGTGCGGCTCCAAGATTCAAGCCCTCAGCTCTCATCCCCCCAGTGGCCTCTTTCATTTGTATATGAAATGAATTGGTTGTAAGCATTTCAGGTCAGTAGAATGCCACTGTGCTCTAGTTAGGCTTGAGGATTGAGGAATTCTGGTTCGAAGAAAAATGCTGGAGCCAAAAGGTATGATCAGAGGTGTGGCTCCAAGATTCGAGCTCTCAGCTCTCATCCCCCCAGTGTCCTCTTTCATTAACATAACAAATGATTTGATTTTAAGCAACTTAAACCAGTGGAATTCAACTGTGCTCCAGACAGGCTTGAGGTTTGAGGAATTTTGGTATATTGGAGAATTCTGGAGCCAAGAGGTATGATCAGAGGTGTGGCTCCAAGATTGAATCCCTCAGCTCTCATCCCCCCAGTGGCCTCTTTCGTTTGTATATAAAATGAGTTGTTTGTAAGCAGCTCAGGTCAGTGGAATGCCACTGTGCTCTAGTTAGGCTTGAGGATTGAGGAATTCAGGTTCGAAGGAGAATGCTGGAGCCAAGAGGTATGATCAAAAGTTTGGCTCCAAGATTCAAGCTCTCAGCTCTCATCCCCCCAGTTGCCTTTTTAGTTTATATATACAATTACTTGTTGTTAAGCAGCTAAAACCAGTGGAATGCCACTGTGATCCAGACAAGCTTGAGGATTGAGGAATTCTGGTTTGAAGGAAAATGCTGGAGCCAAGAGGTATGATCAGAGATGTTGCTCAAGGTTTAAAGCTCTCAGCTCTCATCCCCCCAGTGGCCTCTTTCATTCACATAACAAATGAATTGTTCTTAAGCAGCTAAAAGCAGTGGAATGCCACTGTGCTCTAGTCAGGCTTGAGGATTGAGGAATTCTGATTTGAAGGTGAATACAGGAGCCAAGAGGTATGACCATAGGACCAGCTTCAAGATTCAAGCCCTGAGATCTCATCCTCCCAGTGGCCTCTTTAATTTATATATGAAATATCTTGTTTCTAAGCAGCTAAAACCAGTGGAATGCCACTGTGCTCCAGACAAGCTTGAGGATTGAGGAATTCTGGTTTGAAGGTTAATGCTGGAGCCAAGAGGTATGATCAGAGGTGCGACTCCAAGATTCAAGCCCTCAGCTCTCATCCCCCCAGTGGCCTCTTTCATTTGTATATGAAATGAATTGGTTGTAAGCAGCTAAAACCAGTGTAATGCCACTGTGCTCTAGTTAGGCTTGAGGATTGAGGAATTCTGGTTCGAAGGAAAATGTTGGAGCCAAGAGGTATGATCAGAGGTTTGGCTCAAAGATTCAAGCTCTCAGCTCTCATCCCCCCAGTGACCTTTTTAGTTTATATATACAATTACTTGTTTTTAAGCAGCTAAAACCAGTGGAATGCCACTGTCCTCCAGACAAGCTTGAGGATTGAGGAATTCTGGTTTGAAGGCGAATGCTGGAGCCAAGAGGTATAATAAGAGATGCGGCTCCAAGATTCAAGCTCTCAGCTTTCATCCCTCCAGTGGCCTCTTTCATTTATATATGAAATGAATTGGGTTTAAGCAGCTAAGATAAGTGGAATGCCACTGTGCTCTAGTTAGGCTTAAGGATTGAAGAATTCTGGTTTGAAGGAAAATGCTGGAGCCTAGAGGTATCATCAGAGGTGTGGCTCAAGAATTCAGGTTCTCAGCTCTCATCCCCCCAGTTGCCTTTTTAGTTTATATATGAAATAAAATGTATTTAAGCAGCACAGGCCAGTGGAATGCCACTGTGCTCCAGACAAGCCAGAGGATTGAGGAATTTTGGTATATTGGAGAATCCTGGAGCCAAGAGGTATGATCAGAGGTGTGGCTCCAAGATTCAAGCTCTCAGCTCTCATCCCCCCAGTGGCCTCTTTTATTAACATTACAAATGAGTTGATTTTCAGCAACTAAAACCAGTGGAATTCAACTGTGCTCCAGACAGGCTTGAGGTTTGAGGAATTTTGGTATATTGGAGAATCCTGGAGCCAAGAGGTATGATCAGAGGTGTGGCTCCAAGATTCAAGCTCTCAGCTCTCATCCCCCCAGTGGCCTCTTTTATTAACATTACAAATGACTTGATTTTAAGAAACTAAAACCAGTGGAATTCAACTGTGCTCCAGACAGGCTTGAGGTTTGAGGAATTTTGGTATATTGGAGAATTCTGGAGCCTAGAGGTATGATCAGAGGTGTGGCTCCAAAATTGAATCCCTCAGCTCTCATCCCCCCAGTGGCCTCTTTCGTTTGTATATGAAATGAGTTGTTTGTAAGCAGTTCAGGTCAGTGGAATGCCACTGTGCTCTAGTTAGGCTTGAGGATTGAGGAATTCTGGTTCGAAGGAGAAAGCTGGAGCCAAGAGGTATGATCAGAAGTTTGCCTCCAAGATTCAAGCTCTCAGCTCTCATCCCCCCAGTTGCCTTTTTAGTTAATATATACAATTACTAGTTGTTAAGCAGCTAAAACCAGTGGAATGCCACTGTGCTCCAGACAAGCTTGAGGATTGAGGAATTCTGGTTTGAAAGAAAATGCTGGAGCCAAGAGGTATGATCAGAGATGTTGCTCAAGGTTTAAAGCTTTCAGCTCTCATCCCCCCAGTGGCCTCTTTCATTCACATAACAAATGAATTGTTCTTAAGCAGCTAAAAGCAGTGGAATGCCACTGTGCTCTAGTCAGGCTTGAGGATTGAGGAATTCTGATTTGAAGGTGAATACAGGAGCCAAGAGGCATGACCATAGGACCAGCTTCAAGATTCAAGCCCTGAGATCGCATCCCCCCAGTGGCCTTTTTAATTTATATATGAAATATCTTGTTTTTAAGCAGCTAAAAACAGTGGAACGCCACTGTGCTCCAGACAAGCTTGAGGATTGAGGAATTCTGGTTTGAAGGTTAATGCTGGAGCCAAGAGGTATGATCAGAGGTGCGGCTCCAAGATTCAAGCCCTCAGCTCTCATCCCCCCAGTGGCCTCTTTCATTTGTATATGAAATGAATTGGTTGTAAGCAGCTCAGGTAAGTAGAATGCAACTGTGATCTAGTTAGGCTTGAGGATTGAGGAATTCTGGTTCGAAGGAAAATGCTGGAGCCAAGAGGTATGATCAGAGGTTTGCATCTAAGATTCAAGCTCTCAGTTCTCATCCCCCCAGTTGCCTTTTTAGTTTATATATACAATTACTTGTTTTTAAGCAGCTAAAAACAGTGGAACGCCACTGTGCTCCAGACAAGCTTGAGGATTGAAGAATTCTGGTTTGAAGGAAAATGCTGGAGCCAAGAGGTATGATCAGAGGTGCGGCTCCAAGATTCAAGCCCTCAGCTCTCATCCCCCCAGTGGCCTCTTTCATTCACATAACAAATGAATTGTTCTTAAGCAGCTAAAAGCAGTGGAATGCCACTGTGCTCTAGTCAGGCTTGAGGATTGCGGAATTCTGATTTGAAGGTGAATACAGGAGCCAAGAGGTATGACCATAGGACCAGCTTCAAGATTCAAGCCCTGAGATCACATCCCCCCAGTGGCCTCTTTAATTTATATATGAAATATCTTGTTTCTAAGCAGCTAAAACCAGTGGAATGCCACTGTGATCCAGACAAGCTTGAGGATTGAGGAATTCTGGTTTGAAGGTTAATGCTGGAGCCAAGAGGTATGATCAGAGGTGCGGCTCCAAGATTCAAGCCCTCAGCTCTCATCCCCCCAGTGGCCTCTTTCATTTGTATATGAAATGAATTGGTTGTAAGCAGCTCAGGTCAGTGGAATGCCACTGTGCTCTAGTTAGGCTTGAGGATTGAGGAATTCTGGTTCGAAGGAAAATGCTGGAGCCAAAAGGTATGATCAGAGGTGTGGCTCCAAGATTCGAGCTCTCAGCTCTCATCCCCCCAGTGGCCTCTTTCATTAACATAACAAATGATTTGATTTTAAGCAACTTAAACCAGTGGAATTCAACTGTGCTCCAGACAGGCTTGAGGTTTGAGGAATTTTGGTATATTGGAGAATTCTGGAGCCAAGAGGTATGATCAGAGGTGTGGCTCCAAGATTGAATCCCTCAGCTCTCATCCCCCCAGTGGCCTCTTTCGTTTGTATATAAAATGAGTTGTTTGTAAGCAGCTCAGGTCAGTGGAATGCCACTGTGCTCTAGTTAGGCTTGAGGATTGAGGAATTCTGGTTCGAAGGAGAATGCTGGAGCCAAGAGGTATGATCAAAAGTTTGGCTCCAAGATTCAAGCTCTCAGCTCTCATCCCCCCAGTTGCCTTTTTAGTTTATATATACAATTACTTGTTGTTAAGCAGCTAAAACCAGTGGAATGCCACTGTGCTCCAGACAAGCTTGAGGATTGAGGAATTCTGGTTTGAAGGAAAATGCTGGAGCCAAGAGGTATGATCAAAGATGTTGCTCAAGGTTTAAAGCTCTCAGCTCTCATCCCCCCAGTGGCCTCTTTCATTCACATAACAAATGAATTGTTCTTAAGCAGCTAAAAGCAGTGGAATGCCACTGTGCTCTAGTCAGGCTTGAGGATTGAGGAATTCTGATTTGAAGGTGAATACAGGAGCCAAGAGGTATGACCATAGGACCAGCTTCAAGATTCAAGCCCTGAGATCACATCCCCCCAGTGGCCTCTTTAATTTATATATGAAATATCTTGTTTCTAAGCAGCTAAAACCAGTGGAATGCCACTGTGATCCAGACAAGCTTGAGGATTGAGGAATTCTGGTTTAAAGGTTAATGCTGGAGCCAAGAGGTATGTTCAGAGGTGCGGCTCCAAGATTCAAGCCCTCAGCTCTCATCCCCCCAGTGGCCTCTTTCATTTGTATATGAAATGAATTGGTTGTAAGCATTTCAGGTCAGTAGAATGCCACTGTGCTCTAGTTAGGCTTGAGGATTGAGGAATTCTGGTTCGAAGAAAAATGCTGGAGCCAAAAGGTATGATCAGAGGTGTGGCTCCAAGATTCGAGCTCTCAGCTCTCATCCCCCCAGTGTCCTCTTTCATTAACATAACAAATGATTTGATTTTAAGCAACTTAAACCAGTGGAATTCAACTGTGCTCCAGACAGGCTTGAGGTTTGAGGAATTTTGGTATATTGGAGAATTCTGGAGCCAAGAGGTATGATCAGAGGTGTGGCTCCAAGATTGAATCCCTCAGCTCTCATCCCCCCAGTGGCCTCTTTCGTTTGTATATAAAATGAGTTGTTTGTAAGCAGCTCAGGTCAGTGGAATGCCACTGTGCTCTAGTTAGGCTTGAGGATTGAGGAATTCAGGTTCGAAGGAGAATGCTGGAGCCAAGAGGTATGATCAAAAGTTTGGCTCCAAGATTCAAGCTCTCAGCTCTCATCCCCCCAGTTGCCTTTTTAGTTTATATATACAATTACTTGTTGTTAAGCAGCTAAAACCAGTGGAATGCCACTGTGATCCAGACAAGCTTGAGGATTGAGGAATTCTGGTTTGAAGGAAAATGCTGGAGCCAAGAGGTATGATCAGAGATGTTGCTCAAGGTTTAAAGCTCTCAGCTCTCATCCCCCCAGTGGCCTCTTTCATTCACATAACAAATGAATTGTTCTTAAGCAGCTAAAAGCAGTGGAATGCCACTGTGCTCTAGTCAGGCTTGAGGATTGAGGAATTCTGATTTGAAGGTGAATACAGGAGCCAAGAGGTATGACCATAGGACCAGCTTCAAGATTCAAGCCCTGAGATCTCATCCTCCCAGTGGCCTCTTTAATTTATATATGAAATATCTTGTTTCTAAGCAGCTAAAACCAGTGGAATGCCACTGTGCTCCAGACAAGCTTGAGGATTGAGGAATTCTGGTTTGAAGGTTAATGCTGGAGCCAAGAGGTATGATCAGAGGTGCGACTCCAAGATTCAAGCCCTCAGCTCTCATCCCCCCAGTGGCCTCTTTCATTTGTATATGAAATGAATTGGTTGTAAGCAGCTAAAACCAGTGTAATGCCACTGTGCTCTAGTTAGGCTTGAGGATTGAGGAATTCTGGTTCGAAGGAAAATGTTGGAGCCAAGAGGTATGATCAGAGGTTTGGCTCAAAGATTCAAGCTCTCAGCTCTCATCCCCCCAGTGACCTTTTTAGTTTATATATACAATTACTTGTTTTTAAGCAGCTAAAACCAGTGGAATGCCACTGTCCTCCAGACAAGCTTGAGGATTGAGGAATTCTGGTTTGAAGGCGAATGCTGGAGCCAAGAGGTATAATAAGAGATGCGGCTCCAAGATTCAAGCTCTCAGCTTTCATCCCTCCAGTGGCCTCTTTCATTTATATATGAAATGAATTGGGTTTAAGCAGCTAAGATAAGTGGAATGCCACTGTGCTCTAGTTAGGCTTAAGGATTGAGGAATTCTGGTTTGAAGGAAAATGCTGGAGCCTAGAGGTATCATCAGAGGTGTGGCTCAAGAATTCAGGTTCTCAGCTCTCATCCCCCCAGTTGCCTTTTTAGTTTATATATGAAATAAAATGTATTTAAGCAGCACAGGCCAGTGGAATGCCACTGTGCTCCAGACAAGCCAGAGGATTGAGGAATTTTGGTATATTGGAGAATCCTGGAGCCAAGAGGTATGATCAGAGGTGTGGCTCCAAGATTCAAGCTCTCAGCTCTCATCCTTCCAGTGGCCTCTTTTATTAACATTACAAATGAGTTGATTTTCAGCAACTAAAACCAGTGGAATTCAACTGTGCTCCAGACAGGCTTGAGGTTTGAGGAATTTTGGTATATTGGAGAATCCTGGAGCCAAGAGGTATGATCAGAGGTGTGGCTCCAAGATTCAAGCTCTCAGCTCTCATCCCCCCAGTGGCCTCTTTTATTAACATTACAAATGACTTGATTTTAAGAAACTAAAACCAGTGGAATTCAACTGTGCTCCAGACAGGCTTGAGGTTTGAGGAATTTTGGTATATTGGAGAATTCTGGAGCCAAGAGGTATGATCAGAGGTGTGGCTCCAAAATTGAATCCCTCAGCTCTCATCCCCCCAGTGGCCTCTTTCGTTTGTATATGAAATGAGTTGTTTGTAAGCAGTTCAGGTCAGTGGAATGCCACTGTGCTCTAGTTAGGCTTGAGGATTGAGGAATTCTGGTTCGAAGGAGAAAGCTGGAGCCAAGAGGTATGATCAGAAGTTTGCCTCCAAGATTCAAGCTCTCAGCTCTCATCCCCCCAGTTGCCTTTTTAGTTAATATATACAATTACTAGTTGTTAAGCAGCTAAAACCAGTGGAATGCCACTGTGCTCCAGACAAGCTTGAGGATTGAGGAATTCTGGTTTGAAAGAAAATGCTGGAGCCAAGAGGTATGATCAGAGATGTTGCTCAAGGTTTAAAGCTTTCAGCTCTCATCCCCCCAGTGGCCTCTTTCATTCACATAACAAATGAATTGTTCTTAAGCAGCTAAAAGCAGTGGAATGCCACTGTGCTCTAGTCAGGCTTGAGGATTGAGGAATTCTGATTTGAAGGTGAATACAGGAGCCAAGAGGTATGACCATAGGACCAGCTTCAAGATTCAAGCCCTGAGATCGCATCCCCCCAGTGGCCTTTTTAATTTTTATATGAAATATCTTGTTTTTAAGCAGCTAAAAACAGTGGAACGCCACTGTGCTCCAGACAAGCTTGAGGATTGAGGAATTCTGGTTTGAAGGTTAATGCTGGAGCCAAGAGGTATGATCAGAGGTGCGGCTCCAAGATTCAAGCCCTCAGCTCTCATCCCCCCAGTGGCCTCTTTCATTTGTATATGAAATGAATTGGTTGTAAGCAGCTCAGGTCAGTAGAATGCAACTGTGATCTAGTTAGGCTTGAGGATTGAGGAATTCTGGTTCGAAGGAAAATGCTGGAGCCAAGAGGTATGATCAGAGGTTTGCATCTAAGATTCAAGCTCTCAGTTCTCATCCCCCCAGTTGCCTTTTTAGTTTATATATACAATTACTTGTTTTTAAGCAGCTAAAAACAGTGGAACGCCACTGTGCTCCAGACAAGCTTGAGGATTGATGAATTCTGGTTTGAAGGTTAATGCTGGAGCCAAGAGGTATGATCAGAGGTGCGGCTCCAAGATTCAAGCCCTCAGCTCTCATCCCCCCAGTGGCCTCTTTCATTCACATAACAAATGAATTGTTCTTAAGCAGCTAAAAGCAGTGGAATGCCACTGTGCTCTAGTCAGGCTTGAGGATTGCGGAATTCTGATTTGAAGGTGAATACAGGAGCCAAGAGGTATGACCATAGGACCAGCTTCAAGATTCAAGCCCTGAGATCACATCCCCCCAGTGGCCTCTTTAATTTATATATGAAATATCTTGTTTCTTAGCAGCTAAAACCAGTGGAATGCCACTGTGCTCCAGACAAGCTTGAGGATTGAGGAATTCTGGTTTGAAGGTTAATGCTGGAGCCAAGAGGTATGATCAGAGGTGCGGCTCCAAGATTCAAGCCCTCAGCTCTCATCCCCCCAGTGGCCTCTTTCATTTGTTTATGAAATGAATTGGTTGTAAGCAGCTCAGGTCAGTAGAATGCCACTGTGCTCTAGTTAGGCTTGAGGATTGAGGAATTCTGGTTCGAAGGAAAATGCTGGAGCCAAAAGGTATGATCAGAGGTGTGGCTCCAAGATTCGAGCTCTCAGCTCTCATCCCCCCAGTGGCCTCTTTCATTAACATAACAAATGATTTGATTTTAAGCAACTTAAACCAGTGGAATTCAACTGTGCTCCAGTCAGGCTTGAGGTTTGAGGAATTTTGGTATATTGGAGAATTCTGGAGCCAAGAGGTATGATCAGAGGTGTGGCTCCAAGATTGAATCCCTCAGCTCTCATCCCCCCAGTGGCCTCTTTCGTTTGTATATAAAATGAGTTGTTTGTAAGCAGCTCAGGTCAGTGGAATGCCACTGTGCTCTAGTTAGGCTTGAGGATTGAGGAATTCTGGTTCGAAGGAGAATGCTGGAGCCAAGAGGTATAATCAAAAGTTTGGCTCCAAGATTCAAGCTCTCAGCTCTCATCCCCCCAGTTGCCTTTTTAGTTTATATATACAATTACTTGTTTTTAAGCAGCTAAAACCAGTGGAATGCCACTGTGCTCCAGACAAGCTTGAGGATTGAGGAATTCTGGTTTGAAGGAAAATGCTGGAGCCAAGAGGTATGATCAGAGATGTTGCTCAAGGTTTAAAGCTCTCAGCTCTCATCCCCCCAGTGGCCTCTTTCATTCACATAACAAATGAATTGTTCTTAAGCAGCTAAAAGCAGTGGAATGCCACTGTGCTCTAGTCAGGCTTGAGGATTGCGGAATTCTGATTTGAAGGTGAATACAGGAGCCAAGAGGTATGACCATAGGACCAGCTTCAAGATTCAAGCCCTGAGATCACATCCCCCCAGTGGCCTCTTTAATTTATAAATGAAATATCTTGTTTCTAAGCAGCTAAAACCAGTGGAATGCCACTGTGATCCAGACAAGCTTGAGGATTGAGGAATTCTGGTTTGAAGGTTAATGCTGGAGCCAAGAGGTATGATCAGAGGTGCGGCTCCAAGATTCAAGCCCTCAGCTCTCATCCCCCCAGTGGCCTCTTTCATTTGTTTATGAAATGAATTGGTTGTAAGCAGCTCAGGTCAGTAGAATGCCACTGTGCTCTAGTTAGGCTTGAGGATTGAGGAATTCTGGTTCGAAGGAAAATGCTGGAGCCAAAAGGTATGATCAGAGGTGTGGCTCCAAGATTCGAGCTCTCAGCTCTCATCCCCCCAGTGGCCTCTTTCATTAACATAACAAATGATTTGATTTTAAGCAACTTAAACCAGTGGAATTCAACTGTGCTCCAGTCAGGCTTGAGGTTTGAGGAATTTTGGTATATTGGAGAATTCTGGAGCCAAGAGGTATGATCAGAGGTGTGGCTCCAAGATTGAATCCCTCAGCTCTCATCCCCCCAGTGGCCTCTTTCGTTTGTATATAAAATGAGTTGTTTGTAAGCAGCTCAGGTCAGTGGAATACCACTGTGCTCTAGTTAGGCTTGAGGATTGAGGAATTCTGGTTCGAAGGAGAATGCTGGAGCCAAGAGGTATGATCAAAAGTTTGGCTCCAAGATTCAAGCTCTCAGCTCTCATCCCCCCAGTTGCCTTTTTAGTTTATATATACAATTACTTGTTGTTAAGCAGCTAAAACCAGTGGAATGCCACTGTGCTCCAGACAAGCTTGAGGATTGAGGAATTCTGGTTTGAAGGAAAATGCTGGAGCCAAGAGGTATGATCAGAGATGTTGCTCAAGGTTTAAAGCTCTCAGCTCTCATCCCCCCAGTGGCCTCTTTCATTCACATAACAAATGAATTGTTCTTAAGCAGCTAAAAGCAGTGGAATGCCACTGTGATCTAGTCAGGCTTGAGGATTGAGGAATTCTGATTTGAAGGTGAATACAGGAGCCAAGAGGTATGACCATAGGACCAGCTTCAAGATTCAAGCCCTGAGATCACATCCCCCCAGTGGCCTCTTTAATTTATATATGAAATATCTTGTTTCTAAGCAGCTAAAACCAGTGGAATGCCACTGTGATCCAGACAAGCTTGAGGATTGAGGAATTCTGGTTTAAAGGTTAATGCTGGAGCCAAGAGGTATGTTCAGAGGTGCGGCTCCAAGATTCAAGCCCTCAGCTCTCATCCCCCCAGTGGCCTCTTTCATTTGTATATGAAATGAATTGGTTGTAAGCATTTCAGGTCAGTAGAATGCCACTGTGCTCTAGTTAGGCTTGAGGATTGAGGAATTCTGGTTCGAAGGAAAATGCTGGAGCCAAAAGGTATGATCAGAGGTGTGGCTCCAAGATTCGAGCTCTCAGCTCTCATCCCCCCAGTGTCCTCTTTCATTAACATAACAAATGATTTGATTTTAAGCAACTTAAACCAGTGGAATTCAACTGTGCTCCAGACAGGCTTGAGGTTTGAGGAATTTTGGTATATTGGAGAATTCTGGAGCCAAGAGGTATGATCAGAGGTGTGGCTCCAAGATTGAATCCCTCAGCTCTCATCCCCCCAGTGGCCTCTTTCTTTTGTATATAAAATGAGTTGTTTGTAAGCAGCTCAGGTCAGTGGAATGCCACTGTGCTCTAGTTAGGCTTGAGGATTGAGGAATTCTGGTTCGAAGGAGAATGCTGGAGCCAAGAGGTATGATCAAAAGTTTGGCTCCAAGATTCAAGCTCTCAGCTCTCATCCCCCCAGTTGCCTTTTTAGTTTATATATACAATTACTTGTTGTTAAGCAGCTAAAACCAGTGGAATGCCACTGTGATCCAGACAAGCTTGAGGATTGAGGAATTCTGGTTTGAAGGAAAATGCTGGAGCCAAGAGGTATGATCAGAGGTGCGGCTCCAAGATTCAAGCCCTCAGCTCTCATCCCCCCAGTGGCCTCTTTCATTCACATAACAAATGAATTGTTCTCAAGCAGCTAAAAGCAGTGGAATGCCACTGTGATCTAGTCAGGCTTGAGGATTGAGGAATTCTGATTTGAAGATGAATACAGGAGCCAAGAGGTATGACCATAGGACCAGCTTCAAGATTCAAGCCCTGAGATCTCATCCTCCCAGTGGCCTCTTTAATTTATATATGAAATATCTTGTTTCTAAGCAGCTAAAACCAGTGGAATGCCACTGTGATCCAGACAAGCTTGAGGATTGAGGAATTCTGGTTTGAAGGTTAATGCTGGAGCCAGGAGGTATGATCAGAGGTGCGACTCCAAGATTCAAGCCCTCAGCTCTCATCCCCCCAGTGGCCTCTTTCATTTGTATATGAAATGAATTGGTTGTAAGCAGCTAAAACCAGTGTAATGCCACTGTGCTCTAGTTAGGCTTGAGGATTGAGGAATTCTGGTTCGAAGGAAAATGTTGGAGCCAAGAGGTATGATCAGAGGTTTTGCTCCAAGATTCAAGCTCTCAGCTCTCATCCCCCCAGTTGCCTTTTTAGTTTATATATACAATTACTTGTTTTTAAGCAGCTAAAACCAGTGGAATGCCACTGTCCTCCAGACAAGCTTGAGGATTGAGGAATTCTGGTTTGAAGGCGAATGCTGGAGCCAAGAGGTATAATAAGAGATGCGGCTCCAAGATTCAAGCTCTCAGCTTTCATCCCTCCAGTGGCCTCTTTCATTTATATATGAAATGAATTGAGTTTAAGCAGCTAAGATAAGTGGAATGCCACTGTGCTCTAGTTAGGCTTAAGGATTGAGGAATTCTGGTTTGAAGGAAAATGCTGGAGCCTAGAGGTATCATCAGAGGTGTGGCTCAAGAATTCAGGTTCTCAGCTCTCATCCCCCCAGTTGCCTTTTTAGTTTATATATGAAATAAAATGTATTTAAGCAGCACAGGCCAGTGGAATGCCACTGTGCTCCAGACAAGCCAGAGGATTGAGGAATTTTGGTATATTGGAGAATCCTGGAGCCAAGAGGTATGATCAGAGGTGTGGCTCCAAGATTCAAAGTCTCAGCTCTCATCCACCCAGTGGCCTCTTTTATTAACATTACAAATGAGTTGATTTTCAGCAACTAAAACCAGTGGAATTCAACTGTGCTCCAGACAGGCTTGAGGTTTGAGGAATTTTGGTATATTGGAGAATCCTGGAGCCAAGAGGTATGATCAGAGGTGTGGCTCCAAGATTCAAGCTCTCAGCTCTCATCCCCCCAGTGGCCTCTTTTTTTAACATTAAAATGACTTGATTTTAAGAAACTAAAACCAGTGGAATTCAACTGTGCTCCAGACAGGCTTGAGGTTTGAGGAATTTTGGTATATTGGAGAATTCTGGAGCCAAGAGGTATGATCAGAGGTGTGGCTCCAAAATTGAATCCCTCAGCTCTCATCCCCCCAGTGGCCTCTTTCGTTTGTATATGAAATGAGTTGTTTGTAAGCAGTTCAGGTCAGTGGAATGCCACTTTGCTCTAGTTAGGCTTGAAGATTGAGGAATTCTGGTTCGAAGGAGAAAGCTGGAGCCAAGAGGTATGGTCAGAAGTTTGCCTCCAAGATTCAAGCTCTCAGCTCTCATCCCCCCAGTTGCCTTTTTAGTTAATATATACAATTACTATTTGTTAAGCAGCTAAAACCAGTGGAATGCCACTGTGCTCCAGACAAGCTTGAGGATTGAGGAATTCTGGTTTGAACGAAAATGCTGGAGCCAAGAGGTATGATCAGAGATGTTGCTCAAGGTTTAAAGCTCTCAGCTCTCATCCCCCCAGTGGCCTCTTTCATTCACATAACAAATGAATTGTTCTTAAGCAGATAAAAGCAGTGGAATGCCACTGTGATCTAGTCAGGCTTGAGGATTGAGGAATTCTGATTTGAAGGTGAATACAGGAGCCAAGAGGTATGACCATAGGACCAGCTTCAAGATTCAAGCCCTGAGATCTCATCCTCCCAGTGGCCTCTTTAATTTATATATGAAATATCTTGTTTCTAAGCAGCTAAAACCAGTGGAATGCCACTGTGCTCCAGACAAGCTTGAGGATTGAGGAATTCTGGTTTGAAGGTTAATGCTGGAGCCAAGAGGTATGATCAGAGGTGCGACTCCAAGATTCAAGCCCTCAGCTCTCATCCCCCCAGTGGCCTCTTTCATTTGTATATGAAATGAATTGGTTGTAAGCAGCTCAGGTCAGTAGAATGCAACTGTGATCTAGTTAGGCTTGAGGATTGAGGTATTCTGGTTCGAAGGAAAATGCTGGAGCCAAGAGGTATGATCAGAGGTTTGCCTCTAAGATTCAAGCTCTCAGCTCTCATCCCCCCAGTTGCCTTTTTAGATTATATATACAATTACTTGTTTTTAAGCAGCTAAAAACAGTGGAACGCCACTGTGCTCCAGACAAGCTTGAGGATTGATGAATTCTGGTTTGAAGGTTAATGCTGGAGCCAAGAGGTATGATCAGAGGTGCGGCTCCAAGATTCAAGCCCTCAGTTCTCATCCCCCCAGTGGCCTCTTTCATTCACATAACAAATGAATTGTTCTTAAGCAGCTAAAAGCAGTGGAATGCCACTGTGCTCTAGTCAGGCTTGAGGATTGCGGAATTCTGATTTGAAGGTGAATACAAGAGCCAAGAGGTATGACCATAGGACCAGCTTCAAGATTCAAGCCCTGAGATCACATCCCCCCAGTGGCCTCTTTAATTTATATATGAAATATCTTGTTTCTAAGCAGCTAAAACCAGTGGAATGCCACTGTGATCCAGACAAGCTTGAGGATTGAGGAATTCTGGTTTGAAGGTTAATGCTGGAGCCAAGAGGTATGTTCAGAGGTGCGGCTCCAAGACTCAAGCCCTCAGCTCTCATCCCCCCAGTGGCCTCTTTCGTTTGTATATAAAATGAGTTGTTTGTAAGCAGCTCAGGTCAGTGGAATGCCACTGTGCTCTAGTTAGGCTTGAGGATTGAGGAATTCTGGTTCGAAGGAGAATGCTGGAGCCAAGAGGTATGATCAAAAGTTTGGCTCCAAGATTCAAGCTCTCAGCTCTCATCCCCCCAGTTGCCTTTTTAGTTTATATATACAATTACTTGTTGTTAAGCAGCTAAAACCAGTGGAATGCCACTGTGCTCCAGACAAGCTTGAGGATTGAGGAATTCTGGTTTGAAGGAAAATGCTGGAGCCAAGAGGTATGATCAGAGATGTTGCTCAAGGTTTAAAGCTCTCAGCTCTCATCCCCCCAGTGGCCTCTTTCATTCACATAACAAATGAATTGTTCTTAAGCAGCTAAAAGCAGTGGAATGCCACTGTGATCTAGTCAGGCTTGAGGATTGAGGAATTCTGATTTGAAGGTGAATACAGGAGCCAAGAGTATGACCATAGGACCAGCTTCAAGATTCAAGCCCTGAGATCTCATCCTCCCAGTAGCCTCTTTAATTTATATATGAAATATCTTGTTTCTAAGCAGCTAAAACCAGTGGAATGCCACTGTGCTCCAGACAAGCTTGAGGATTGAGGAATTCTGGTTTGAAGGTTAATGCTGGAGCCAAGAGGTATGATCAGAGGTGCGACTCCAAGATTCAAGCCCTCAGCTCTCATCCCCCCAGTGGCCTCTTTCATTTGTATATGAAATGAATTGGTTGTAAGCAGCTAAAACCAGTGTAATGCCACTGTGCTCTAGTTAGGCTTGAGGATTGAGGAATTCTGGTTCGAAGGAAAATGCTGGAGCCAAGAGGTATGATCAGAGGTTTGCCTCTAAGATTCAAGCTCTCAGCTCTCATCCCCCCAGTTGCCTTTTTAGTTTATATATACAATTACTTGTTGTTAAGCAGCTAAAAACAGTGGAACGCCACTGTGCTCCAGACAAGCTTGAGGATTGAAGAATTCTGGTTTGAAGGTTAATGCTGGAGCCAAGAGGTATGATCAGAGGTGCGGCTCCAAGATTCAAGCCCTCAGTTCTCATCCCCCCAGTGGCCTCTTTCATTCTCATAACAAATGAATTGTTCTTAAGCAGCTAAAAGCAGTGGAATGCCACTGTGCTCTAGTCAGGCTTGAGGATTGCGGAATTCTGATTTAAAGGTGAATACAGGAGCCAAGAGGTATGACCATAGGACCAGCTTCAAGATTCAAGCCCTGAGATCACATCCCCCCAGTGGCCTCTTTAATTTATATATGAAATATCTTGTTTCTAAGCAGCTAAAACCAGTGGAATGCCACTGTGATCCAGACAAGCTTGAGGATTGAGGAATTCTGGTTTGAAGGTTAATGCTGGAGCCAAGAGGTATGATCAGAGGTGCGGCTCCAAGACTCAAGCCCTCAGCTCTCATCCCCCCAGTGGCCTCTTTCGTTTGTATATAAAATGAGTTGTTTGTAAGCAGCTCAGGTCAGTGGAATGCCACTGTGCTCTAGTTAGGCTTGAGGATTGAGGAATTCTGGTTCGAAGGAGAATGCTGGAGCCAAGAGGTATGATCAAAAGTTTGGCTCCAAGATTCAAGCTCTCAGCTCTCATCCCCCCAGTTGCCTTTTTAGTTTATATATACAATTACTTGTTGTTAAGCAGCTAAAACCAGTGGAATGCCACTGTGCTCCAGACAAGCTTGAGGATTGAGGAATTCTGGTTTGAAGGAAAATGCTGGAGCCAAGAGGTATGATCAGAGATGTTGCTCAAGGTTTAAAGCTCTCAGCTCTCATCCCCCCAGTGGCCTCTTTCATTCACATAACAAATGAATTGTTCTTAAGCAGCTAAAAGCAGTGGAATGCCACTGTGATCTAGTCAGGCTTGAGGATTGAGGAATTCTGATTTGAAGGTGAATACAGGAGCCAAGAGTATGACCATAGGACCAGCTTCAAGATTCAAGCCCTGAGATCTCATCCTCCCAGTGGCCTCTTTAATTTATAAATGAAATATCTTGTTTCTAAGCAGCTAAAACCAGTGGAATGCCACTGTGCTCCAGACAAGCTTGAGGATTGAGGAATTCTGGTTTGAAGGTTAATGCTGGAGCCAAGAGGTATGATCAGAGGTGCGACTCCAAGATTCAAGCCCTCAGCTCTCATCCCCCCAGTGGCCTCTTTCATTTGTATATGAAATGAATTGGTTGTAAGCAGCTAAAACCAGTGTAATGCCACTGTGCTCTAGTTAGGCTTGAGGATTGAGGAATTCTGGTTCGAAGGAAAATGCTGGAGCCAAGAGGTATGATCAGAGGTTTGCCTCTAAGATTCAAGCTCTCAGCTCTCATCCCCCCAGTTGCCTTTTTAGTTTATATATACAATTACTTGTTGTTAAGCAGCTAAAAACAGTGGAACGCCACTGTGCTCCAGACAAGCTTGAGGATTGAAGAATTCTGGTTTGAAGGTTAATGCTGGAGCCAAGAGGTATGATCAGAGGTGCGGCTCCAAGATTCAAGCCCTCAGTTCTCATCCCCCCAGTGGCCTCTTTCATTCTCATAACAAATGAATTGTTCTTAAGCAGCTAAAAGCAGTGGAATGCCACTGTGCTCTAGTCAGGCTTGAGGATTGCGGAATTCTGATTTAAAGGTGAATACAGGAGCCAAGAGGTATGACCATAGGACCAGCTTCAAGATTCAAGCCCTGAGATCACATCCCCCCAGTGGCCTCTTTAATTTATATATGAAATATCTTGTTTCTAAGCAGCTAAAACCAGTGGAATGCCACTGTGATCCAGACAAGCTTGAGGATTGAGGAATTCTGGTTTGAAGGTTAATGCTGGAGCCAAGAGGTATGTTCAGAGGTGCGGCTCCAAGACTCAAGCCCTCAGCTCTCATCCCCCCAGTGGCCTCTTTCGTTTGTATATAAAATGAGTTGTTTGTAAGCAGCTCAGGTCAGTGGAATGCCACTGTGCTCTAGTTAGGCTTGAGGATTGAGGAATTCTGGTTCGAAGGAGAATGCTGGAGCCAAGAGGTATGATCAAAAGTTTGGCTCCAAGATTCAAGCTCTCAGCTCTCATCCCCCCAGTTGCCTTTTTAGTTTATATATACAATTACTTGTTGTTAAGCAGCTAAAACCAGTGGAATGCCACTGTGCTCCAGACAAGCTTGAGGATTGAGGAATTCTGGTTTGAAGGAAAATGCTGGAGCCAAGAGGTATGATCAGAGATGTTGCTCAAGGTTTAAAGCTCTCAGCTCTCATCCCCCCAGTGGCCTCTTTCATTCACATAACAAATGAATTGTTCTTAAGCAGCTAAAAGCAGTGGAATGCCACTGTGATCTAGTCAGGCTTGAGGATTGAGGAATTCTGATTTGAAGGTGAATACAGGAGCCAAGAGTATGACCATAGGACCAGCTTCAAGATTCAAGCCCTGAGATCTCATCCTCCCAGTGGCCTCTTTAATTTATAAATGAAATATCTTGTTTCTAAGCAGCTAAAACCAGTGGAATGCCACTGTGCTCCAGACAAGCTTGAGGATTGAGGAATTCTGGTTTGAAGGTTAATGCTGGAGCCAAGAGGTATGATCAGAGGTGCGACTCCAAGATTCAAGCCCTCAGCTCTCATCCCCCCAGTGGCCTCTTTCATTTGTATATGAAATGAATTGGTTGTAAGCAGCTCAGGTCAGTAGAATGCAACTGTGATCTAGTTAGGCTTGAGGATTGAGGTATTCTGGTTCGAAGGAAAATGCTGGAGCCAAGAGGTATGATCAGAGGTTTGCCTCTAAGATTCAAGCTCTCAGCTCTCATCCCCCCAGTTGCCTTTTTAGATTATATATACAATTACTTGTTTTTAAGCAGCTAAAAACAGTGGAACGCCACTGTGCTCCAGACAAGCTTGAGGATTGAAGAATTCTGGTTTGAAGGTTAATGCTGGAGCCAAGAGGTATGATCAGAGGTGCGGCTCCAAGATTCAAGCCCTCAGTTCTCATCCCCCCAGTGGCCTCTTTCATTCACATAACAAATGAATTGTTCTTAAGCAGCTAAAAGCAGTGGAATGCCACTGTGCTCTAGTCAGGCTTGAGGATTGCGGAATTCTGATTTGAAGGTGAATACAAGAGCCAAGAGGTATGACCATAGGACCAGCTTCAAGATTCAAGCCCTGAGATCACATCCCCCCAGTGGCCTCTTTAATTTATATATGAAATATCTTGTTTCTAAGCAGCTAAAACCAGTGGAATGCCACTGTGATCCAGACAAGCTTGAGGATTAAGGAATTCTGGTTTGAAGGTTAATGCTGGAGCCAAGAGGTATGTTCAGAGGTGCGGCTCCAAGACTCAAGCCCTCAGCTCTCATCCCCCCAGTGGCCTCTTTCGTTTGTATATAAAATGAGTTGTTTGTAAGCAGCTCAGGTCAGTGGAATGCCACTGTGCTCTAGTTAGGCTTGAGGATTGAGGAATTCTGGTTCGAAGGAGAATGCTGGAGCCAAGAGGTATGATCAAAAGTTTGGCTCCAAGATTCAAGCTCTCAGCTCTCATCCCCCCAGTTGCCTTTTTAGTTTATATATACAATTACTTGTTGTTAAGCAGCTAAAACCAGTGGAATGCCACTGTGCTCCAGACAAGCTTGAGGATTGAGGAATTCTGGTTTGAAGGAAAATGCTGGAGCCAAGAGGTATGATCAGAGATGTTGCTCAAGGTTTAAAGCTCTCAGCTCTCATCCCCCCAGTGGCCTCTTTCATTCACATAACAAATGAATTGTTCTTAAGCAGCTAAAAGCAGTGGAATGCCACTGTGATCTAGTCAGGCTTGAGGATTGAGGAATTCTGATTTGAAGGTGAATACAGGAGCCAAGAGTATGACCATAGGACCAGCTTCAAGATTCAAGCCCTGAGATCTCATCCTCCCAGTGGCCTCTTTAATTTATATATGAAATATCTTGTTTCTAAGCAGCTAAAACCAGTGGAATGCCACTGTGCTCCAGACAAGCTTGAGGATTGAGGAATTCTGGTTTGAAGGTTAATGCTGGAGCCAAGAGGTATGATCAGAGGTGCGACTCCAAGATTCAAGCCCTCAGCTCTCATCCCCCCAGTGGCCTCTTTCATTTGTATATGAAATGAATTGGTTGTAAGCAGCTAAAACCAGTGTAATGCCACTGTGCTCTAGTTAGGCTTGAGGATTGAGGAATTCTGGTTCGAAGGAAAATGCTGGAGCCAAGAGGTATGATCAGAGGTTTGCCTCTAAGATTCAAGCTCTCAGCTCTCATCCCCCCAGTTGCCTTTTTAGTTTATATATACAATTACTTGTTTTTAAGCAGCTAAAAACAGTGGAACGCCACTGTGCTCCAGACAAGCTTGAGGATTGAAGAATTCTGGTTTGAAGGTTAATGCTGGAGCCAAGAGGTATGATCAGAGGTGCGGCTCCAAGATTCAAGCCCTCAGTTCTCATCCCCCCAGTGGCCTCTTTCATTCTCATAACAAATGAATTGTTCTTAAGCAGCTAAAAGCAGTGGAATGCCACTGTGCTCTAGTCAGGCTTGAGGATTGCGGAATTCTGATTTAAAGGTGAATACAGGAGCCAAGAGGTATGACCATAGGACCAGCTTCAAGATTCAAGCCCTGAGATCACATCCCCCCAGTGGCCTCTTTAATTTATATATGAATTATCTTGTTTCTAAGCAGCTAAAACCAGTGGAATGCCACTGTGATCCAGACAAGCTTGAGGATTGAGGAATTCTGGTTTGAAGGTTAATGCTGGAGCCAAGAGGTATGTTCAGAGGTGCGGCTCCAAGACTCAAGCCCTCAGCTCTCATCCCCCCAGTGGCCTCTTTCGTTTGTATATAAAATGAGTTGTTTGTAAGCAGCTCAGGTCAGTGGAATGCCACTGTGCTCTAGTTAGGCTTGAGGATTGAGGAATTCTGGTTCGAAGGAGAATGCTGGAGCCAAGAGGTATGATCAAAAGTTTGGCTCCAAGATTCAAGCTCTCAGCTCTCATCCCCCCAGTTGCCTTTTTAGTTTATATATACAATTACTTGTTGTTAAGCAGCTAAAACCAGTGGAATGCCACTGTGCTCCAGACAAGCTTGAGGATTGAGGAATTCTGGTTTGAAGGAAAATGCTGGAGCCAAGAGGTATGATCAGAGATGTTGCTCAAGGTTTAAAGCTCTCAGCTCTCATCCCCCCAGTGGCCTCTTTCATTCACATAACAAATGAATTGTTCTTAAGCAGCTAAAAGCAGTGGAATGCCACTGTGATCTAGTCAGGCTTGAGGATTGAGGAATTCTGATTTGAAGGTGAATACAGGAGCCAAGAGTATGACCATAGGACCAGCTTCAAGATTCTAGCCCTGAGATCTCATCCTCCCAGTGGCCTCTTTAATTTATAAATGAAATATCTTGTTTCTAAGCAGCTAAAACCAGTGGAATGCCACTGTGCTCCAGACAAGCTTGAGGATTGAGGAATTCTGGTTTGAAGGTTAATGCTGGAGCCAAGAGGTATGATCAGAGGTGCGACTCCAAGATTCAAGCCCTCAGCTCTCATCCCCCCAGTGGCCTCTTTCATTTGTATATGAAATGAATTGGTTGTAAGCAGCTAAAACCAGTGTAATGCCACTGTGCTCTAGTTAGGCTTGAGGATTGAGGAATTCTGGTTCGAAGGAAAATGCTGGAGCCAAGAGGTATGATCAGAGGTTTGCCTCTAAGATTCAAGCTCTCAGCTCTCATCCCCCCAGTTGCCTTTTTAGTTTATATATACAATTACTTGTTTTTAAGCAGCTAAAAACAGTGGAACGCCACTGTGCTCCAGACAAGCTTGAGGATTGAAGAATTCTGGTTTGAAGGTTAATGCTGGAGCCAAGAGGTATGATCAGAGGTGCGGCTCCAAGATTCAAGCCCTCAGTTCTCATCCCCCCAGTGGCCTCTTTCATTCTCATAACAAATGAATTGTTCTTAAGCAGCTAAAAGCAGTGGAATGCCACTGTGCTCTAGTCAGGCTTGAGGATTGCGGAATTCTGATTTAAAGGTGAATACAGGAGCCAAGAGGTATGACCATAGGACCAGCTTCAAGATTCAAGCCCTGAGATCACATCCCCCCAGTGGCCTCTTTAATTTATATATGAAATATCTTGTTTCTAAGCAGCTAAAACCAGTGGAATGCCACTGTGATCCAGACAAGCTTGAGGATTGAGGAATTCTGGTTTGAAGGTTAATGCTGGAGCCAAGAGGTATGATCAGAGGTGCGGCTCCAAGATTCAAGCCCTCAGCTCTCATCCCCCCAGTGGCCTCTTTCGTTTGTATATAAAATGAGTTGTTTGTAAGCAGCTCAGGTCAGTGGAATGCCACTGTGCTCTAGTTAGGCTTGAGGATTGAGGAATTCTGGTTCGAAGGAGAATGCTGGAGCCAAGAGGTATGATCAAAAGTTTGGCTCCAAGATTCAAGCTCTCAGCTCTCATCCCCCCAGTTGCCTTTTTAGTTTATATATACAATTACTTGTTGTTAAGCAGCTAAAACCAGTGGAATGCCACTGTGCTCCAGACAAGCTTGAGGATTGAGGAATTCTGGTTTGAAGGAAAATGCTGGAGCCAAGAGGTATGATCAGAGGTGCGGCTCCAAGATTCAAGCCCTCAGCTCTCATCCCCCCAGTGGCCTCTTTCATTCACATAACAAATGAATTGTTCTCAAGCAGCTAAAAGCAGTGGAATGCCACTGTGATCTAGTCAGGCTTGAGGATTGAGGAATTCTGATTTGAAGATGAAT